>CM055901.1:7669454-8269454 GCA_029582155.1 Panopea generosa
ACTATATAATTATACTCTATATATATATATTGACCATTATTTTGAAAAAAAAAAAAAATATTTTTTTTTACTTACCTACCTACCCATACTAAAACTACTTGAGTCGGGGATGGGGAAACAAAAAATATTTTAAGTCTGGCATGACTGGGAAAACAACTAACCCTTTACTCCATAGATACGCGTTTTCCCGAACTAATCACAGAAGGCTTTTGAAAACAGTGCAGGAAGAGTTCAGATTGCTTGTAACGAGCAATCTGAACACTTCCTGCACTGTTTTCCACTCTGTCAGTTAATATAAACATAATTCATCCAATAATTCAAAAGCCTTCAATATTAGAGGTGTCAAAAGGCGTCTTTATTAGAGGTGTCCAAAGACGTCTATATGAAGTAAAGGGTTAAGTAACTTCTCTATATCTTGTTTAGAAAAATCTGGTAAAAAGCATTTAAAATTATAGAGTGCAATAAACTTGTATTGAAACTTTATTTCTAAAGGTAAAATCATGTTTAGTCAATTCTATAAAATGATCTCATCTAATCAGAGCTTAATGAAATCAAACCAAGACCTTTGACTCATGTTTCCGACTATGAAGCTAAGCGTCAGTTATTGACTGGAATGACACAACAAAACCAGATATTAGTCCAACTGTAGTTGAACTGCTATACACTTCCCTTCAAACAGACCTCAAGGAAACTATTGAAAAAATAAACCACAGTTTTCACAAGTCAGTCTCTTTGTTGTGTACAAAGAAACTGCTACCAGATAGCTAGCTATAACTGTAGTAAATAATGATTCATATTTAAATATGACTTCACCCTCCCTTTTCTAGGGGAGAGAGAGAGCATTCATCAATAGGTGCATTCCAGATCTTGAGTTCAGGGATCTTAGTACTGGAGACATTTACTCAGCCACCTCAGCTTTAATTAGAAACAAGGAAACAATATCACTACTTAAATAAAGGCAGCGTATATTGCATGCAAGATTTATCATCACAAAAATTTCAGGGAAGATATCGTTGTTACACAATGCACAAAAAACATAAATATTTAAATTAAAGTTCCATCTGCAAAATATCAAACATCAGTACAAAAAAAACTCAACATCTGAGTAACTGAACATAAACATATCGCAGTATAACCTGGTAACATTATGATCACCAAGTTATGACGCATGTATTCAAACATCTGCCCCTATGCCTGAAGGTAGCAAATAACACAAACCAAACAAAGGAGATCATAGTATACTAGTCAACTTACATTGATCTACAACCATAGTTTTTTTTCAATTTGTTTTGTTTAAAGGTTGGTGTTGATATATCATAACAATGCTTTATTGTCAACTATAAATTTTGTCATAAAGGTTTGTCCACAACACGTAAGCGTTTATATGTAATTAATGATCTAGATGTAAATAAAAAAAATCCTATATTGAGGGACAATCTCAAAGTAGACGAAGTCTGTCTATGAACAAGTAACGGATCTTTTATTGAACTTATTTTACTTTTCAAGTATAAAACTTTCAGATAAATAAATTTAAAGTCCTCTGTTGCCTCCAGTCCCTGCTATACCTCTTATTGGTACAGTCATAGTTTCAAGCCCAGTTTGACCCAACTAAACTTTGATGATAGAAATTTAATAAGTTAAGCTAAGTTCCTTCTAAAGTCTTCCTTCGCCATTAAATCCTGTTATGACATATAATATGTTGAAAATGGCATTAAACCCCATTTAAAAAATTGTGGCAAAATTTAACCAGATGGTATCTACAATCTAAAGAACTTGTTTTTTTAATTTCTTCTGAACAGATAACAGATGTACATATTTAAATAGGCTATAAAAGGAAAGAAAAAAAGAGAGTAGTAAACTGTACATTTATTTAATGTGCACACATCAAAATGACAGTTGACACTCTTGCTAACTGTTACTATCTTTCAGTTTCTATTTCTTAATCAACATCTCTAGTTATGGTGAGAATCCTTCAGGTGTGATGTTGCAAAACCTTAAATAGACAGAAAAACATAAAGTAACAACTAAACTTAGACTTCACCTCTTTGCTTGATTTTTAATCTTCAAACCATTGTCGACTGTCTGACTAATTTACCATGTTGCTATGGTGACAATAGCAACACTTAAATATGTGGCTTTTTCACCATCTGCTTCAAATTACAAATTTTCCACTTGATTATAAAGTACTCCTGAATGAAGCTTGTTGCACAAATGAATACAGAAAATACGACTTTGATTTTTGATGTTTTTTGGTTCCAAGGTGTTACCATGTAATTGAAATTATTTATGGGGTCAACACTTAACAGATTTTTTTTGTTGCCATTGTAAAGGTTTAATATAAATGCATTACTCAGAAAAGGCTAAATCCCTATAGATACATGTGACATTTTGATGTCATGGACCGTGCTTCTCTTGAAAGGTCAAATACGGAAAGGTCAAATACGGTAGGGATTCCATAATGTTACGGGATTTTAAAAGCTAAAACTAAATTTCCAGCAACATATACGATTATGTATTCAACTAACATTATCAATTCAAAAACACTCATAATCAAATTACTTTCCAAATGTAATAAAGTTAAAAACATTTATAAGCCTAACAAACAAAGACTGAAAGGAAGAAGAACAATACATGTAACCATGCAAACAGCTGTCCAGAATTGCAGCTATTACCACGACATACAGAGTTTGTAAGAAAGTCCGGAGACAATTAAGACTGATATACATATACCCAGATCTAGTGTAGAAAAGAATATTGTAAGGGTCACAAAGAGAAAATTGATGCAACATCAAATAAAAATATATTTGAGAGCACATGCCTTAGTATGTCTGGAGTGTATTTGTGTTTTAGAAGATTGGGCACTTTCTTTTCATCAAAATCTTTTTTTTTTTATTTGTTGAATTTTCTCAATAAAAAATATTAAAGTCAAAAAGTTATTCAGTATAAGACTATACAAAGATTTAAAGACCAAAAAAAGGAATAAGGTATACAAAATAAATTCATTTCTGTTTTATATTAGATATATGTTCACATATACATAATATGTATAAATAAATTTTGATATATATGGCATAATGGTATAAGGGAAACAACTCTTATATGACTATTAAAATCAAGTAGTTAAAAGGGGGAGATAATTATACCACTCTCCTTTGCCTAACTATAGAGACTGCCTAACTATATAATTTGCCATGGGAAGCTACTCTTAGCAAACTTCCTCTGGGGAAGTTACTCTTGAGAAAATCATTTCCTTATTACTTCCGTTATAGTCTGTTCCAGAGATTTGATTTGTAAATGGCCTTGAACTGTTTACCAACCCTTTTTATATTATTCTATTTTTTTTTATAAATCCTATTACATTTATGAAGAATCACCTCATACATTCAAATAAAGTATTAACTAATATAATGAATCACTCAAAAATATACCCTTGGAAAGCCATTACATTTATTTTTTAGATCCAATCCATCATGAACTAAGTCTCAAATTTTCATTCTTTTAATTACAGTTTGTAAAAAAATATGCAAATAATCCAAGAAATACCACATATACATGCATTTGAAAATACATAAAAAAACAATATCAGAGAAGATTTTTTAGTTTTCTTTAGGTTATCAAATGCATCAATGTAGTTGAAGTGGATCCAATTGTGGAAGCTTTCACCTTAAATTCACTTGACAAACACCTGTTAAGAAACTTTTAAGAAACTACAAGTAACAAGTAACAAGTAAAACAACTTCATAGAAAGTTCAATAAAGTCCAATCATGAGATGTCCTGAGAAGCGATCAAGTGACAACAGAGGCACTATCTGATCGTCCTTCTTTAAATTGCCATCTTATGCCTTATTGTATAGATCTAGGTTAATTTTGGCTTTTCACTATGTTTTTAGTTTATACTAATTTGTTTAAGGCTACACTGTCTGTTTGTAAAGAAAGCTCATAGCTCATATAAATTGCCATCGAGTTTGTTTCCTGGTTAGAAACAGTAGTTGTTTTTGGAGAGGCTGTCGGATCAAGCATGGGATCTGAGCCATGACTTCTGGGCTGAGTGGCCATAACTCTATCCACTGCACTACCACCCTGCATAACATCAGAAGATTACCAGTAAGGTGTTGAATCAGGATATACAGAAATGACTATCAGGTTGTTCCTCATAAAACAATCATTGCTTAAATCTGAGATTTATTATTTCCGTAAATAATTGATATTGACAACTGTTTTATTTCAAACAAAACCGGGGTCTTACCAAGTTTCTCTACTTTCACTCGAGGCTGTTTTCGGTGTCTATTTCAACCATTGTTGCAGCACGTTACATATCCACTTATTGTCACAATTTAACCGGTTTCAACACAAAACTATTTATATGATCTATGTTATACTTAACTTGATACAATAAACTTTCATTATGAGACTTATTTTTATATCGCAACAGCGATTATAACACTTAATTTTTTGCATTACAAATCCCCACTTTTACGCCATGTGCTCGGGCGCCGTCATTTTTGCTGCGGTCAGCACTCCGATAAATAATGTTAATAAACTCTATAAAAAATTATTCGATTTTCAAAATGAAAGAAGAAAAAATAAAAAATTAACCTTTAATCGCACTTATCACTTAATCCGAATGGAATATATTGCACTGCAAACACTATTAAATCCACATGAAAACATCACCTTTCTATGTCTAAAAAGAATAACATTAGTAGCCAAGGGCACAGAACTCTAAGCGACTTGCAATTGATCTTGCGCACGCACCTGCACTATTTTATTTGCAGACTAGGCATATAAAATATTGGCTATTATAATAAGTACTGAATAACTTTTTAAAATACGTTAACATTGTTATATAACCTATTTTGCCAAAATATTAGAATTGAAAGAGAATTCTTAATGTAATTGGGGAAGTTAATGCGTGCTGTTAAATTTCACCACTAGGGCAGTGGCTGTTTTTTTTAATGGGGTCAGGGAAGTTCTTCTATAGTTCCTTGATAGGATTTGACGCAATTTTCAAAACATTTTAGGTTATATATGGCATATTCCGTTTTATAAGTAGAGAAGACCCTCAGACTGATTGAATCCGCAAACAATTGGCAAACTTTGGACCGAGCGGGACTCGACCCAACGACCTTAGCGGGACAGGCACGTGATCTTGAGCGTGGCGGCGCCTCAGATCACTCGGCCACGGACGACCCTTGGGCTGTGGCTTAATTATATGTTTATATGACTCTGACCAAGGGTAAGAGTGTTCTAAATTCTAAGAAATTGTTTAAACATCCAGATCCAAGATTCGGAATACATAACATACTGGTGAGGATGAAAGGTGTGATTATAGACCAAAGGATTTATATATATGTATGTAAAGTTTTGGACAACTTCACAATACGTTCTTCAGGATAAGATGTGACCTTTTGCCGGACCCGTCTGTGGAAAATCCATCACTTGGTACCAGTGACCTATCCACATGTTATTTGACACTGCTTTATTTCGAATATCTTACAGTATTACACCTAAATACAATACACTTACACAAACTATGATGACAAATGCGGATTTCTCGTTAAGTATACAAGAAAACAACATCGATTTTATAATAAAGATCAATTGTAAATATATATTAGAATAGAAATGGAAGTCGCGGAAAACATGGATATTATAGAATGCAGTATGATACATATTTAGGGAGTTATGGGCGACATTGGGATGGGAGGTATTATTAACGTTTATGCCAGTTAAAATTAAAAATCATATTTGTGACATTAGAAACGATGAGTATTCTCGATGTAATTATGTATTGCGCAGATTATGATCAAATTAAGTCGCTGCTTGGTACATAGGCCCGTGTGCCCACAGGCACTGGTCATGAACAGTTTTTTTTTATTATATATGGTCATATAGTATCTATACTGTAGTACTATAATAAACATACTATATGGCCATATATATACTAAAAAAAACACACAACAGTTTGTGACCAGTGCCTTTGCGTGTGCCAGTTATTATTAACCCTTTCATTGCCATCTAGGTTGCTACAAGCAACGATGGTCGTTTAGTTTAGAATTACTCGCCGACATGAATTATCCGATGTGGCCAGTGCAAATAGCTGTTTAAGAAGCTTTTTTTTTGAAATTCCAAACTGAACCGCTCTTTAATTCATTGTAATCAAGGACAAATAATGGGTATTTTCATTCTTCATCCTGCTATAATCTACTATACTTTTATATTTTACAGTTTAAGCGTTGCACCAAGTACTATGTTTAGTAAACGTAATGTTTATATAATTATACAAGTCCTCGGTTGCATTGATCATATTCATATAGTTTCTTCTTTGCTGTTCACAATGCAGGACTGCAGTTGTTGTGTTTTCATACATTTTTTCAAGGTGTAAACAAGGTCTTTGATTAAAAATATTCATTTATATTTGCAAATTGATTCGTTTCGTCTTACTATATAAAAAGTTGGTCCCGTGTTATAAAAATGAGAAGAAAAAAAATCTTGGTAAGCCTTTTCATTACTATTGTGACATATTGTTATATGTCACTGTTACTATCTACAGACAGTGACCTGTCCACAGCTAGCACTGTTATTAAGCCACTGCTGAAATAGAACAGCAGTGTGTCGATATAAATGGGTAAATTTCAATGGGTTTAGATAAAAACATGTCCAATTGTAAATGATATAGATCTAGTTCAATTACGTTTTTTTGCATAAATGAATTTGACAATTATTTATATTTATAAACGGTTTATTTTATATTTTCATTGAAGACCGACACCATTTTTAAGTATCTTCATCTATATATTACTCCCAACAATCAATTTCTAATTGTAACTGGACGGGAGTAACATGTAACTATATGCAGGAAACTAGCACCTTGCCAAATATTACTAAAACAGCATCTGAAGCACTAATAAAATGACAAAATAACCATTTAGAACCACAGATAACGTTTCTTTTGCAGGCGCGCAGCGTGGCATACTCAGTAACTCTGTTGAGTAACATTTGAAATAAAAGCACGTGTAAATATTTTGTTGAAAAGTCACCAGAAGCAACCATTAATACTTCTATTTCTAAACCTTTCCCAGGACCTCACCAAAAGAATGGGTCCCCTCTCTCACTCGGAAGTCACTGCTTTTGTATACGAGTTATTTTATTTATTTGATCGTCTCTCGTGCGCTTCGCCTTGTGGGACAGCGGCCTTCTCACATTCGCCCGAGTGCGTAATGATTGAGTGTTACGAACGATAACTCTTGCGAAGGAGTTCAATTTGGGTTAACGGACCTGATTCGGGAACTATTCGCTTCCGGGTACCAGTGAAACCAAAATGGCTGCGCCCATGAAAATTAATTTCTAAAAACCGAAACTTTATTTCTCTTTGTTTTTCATCGTTATTTTTATTCTTGACAATGAGTAACATCTATATTCAGGAACCACCAACGAATGGGAAGGTTTGGATTCATGCTTTATAAACAAATTTACCCAAACATTTCAATACGAAAATAATGATTTCAGTCTGTCTTGGACAAGCCCGCGGGTGAAATTGAAGTGAATCTAACATTGTTTCAATTTAAATAAAATTCATTTAACTGAAATGTCTGAAGTAAAAAACTGACATTTTTTTTTTAACTATTCCCATATATGTGATAACATTTGGTGTTTCATATACATTTCTGATGCTATGAGCTGATGAGTCGATGGCGTAGCTGACCATAAAACGATGGGCAAGCCCACCAGGTTCTACAGAGAGGAGGGTATGGGCTTTTAAGATGCATCTCGTGCATTTCCATTAGATATAATGGTTAGTTTGCTAGAAAGTGTGCAAGTCTGGCATTTTAGCGTAAAAGCAGCTACGACACTGTGAGTTAATTCCTGTCAACCCGTGTGGATGCAGAATAGAATCACTATCGATCTTGTTAAATTACCAACCCCAGTGTAAAAGGATCACTGTGGCTGATGAATGTTATAAGAAGCGACAATTTAAGTAATATGATACCTGTTGGCATTGAATAAAATACAATGTGTTGGTACATCATATTACCTTATTCATTCATGCATTCATTCCTGTCAAATTGATTTTTTTTATGAGTGTATGTAATATTAACACAAATGTGGTGTAATGAGTCCAATTGAAATGATAGAAACAGGTGAAATCTTTATTTTATTGACAGGTGCTTCTGGTGACTTCTGTTGGTGATGTCGACATTGAACTCTGGTCAAAGGAAGCTCCAAAAGCATGTCGCAACTTCGTTCAGCTGTGTATGGAAGGCTACTATGATGGCACAATATTTCACAGAGTTGTTCGAGATTTTATTGTGCAGGGAGGTGATCCCACTGGCACAGGACACGGTGGTGAAAGTATATATGGACAGCCTTTTAAGGTAATTATCTGGATTGCTACCTATAGTCAAGCCTTTGCAACACTACTAAGCCATTTCATATGTCTTAATTCAAAACATATACTGCCTGTTAAAATACTGAAAAATAAGGATTTAGGATAAAAGGTGGGCGACTTTAACCAAATTCTCAATGAAAAAGAGTGAGGGAAGATTTTAGATAACCTGGGGAGGACAAATTTTAGTTCATAACACTATGCCATCTTGGTACAATATCTTGGGGAGATTATAGGTCTGGGGCTGAAATATGTAGTAATTTTTTAAAAAAATGTTCCATTTTTAGATTTCATCAAATATAAAATGGATTACAGGCAATAAAAATAATTTTTATCAATAATATGTTGTTCTGAATAAAGTATCAGTAATAAGGAATTTATTCCTTGGAGGCCCATTTAGCCTTAACCACTTTTACATGGATACATTTTACATGGATACCTTTTACATGGATACCTTTTCAGTTGATCTCTATTCTGTTATTGACTCATGTTATGGAATGAAACAATGTCATTATGGACCATTGTATGTCAACAACACTGCAAAGCTATTAAAACCTTAAGTACAACTATTTGGATGATTACTAAATCATTTCCAATATTTATTTTTTATACTGGATTTTAACAGAAAAGATGTGTTATTTTAATACAACATAACAAAGGGACTGTCCAAGATTCTTGTATATTTTATAACAATAACAAATATTTTAACATTCAATAATTTTCTTTGTTTTAAACACATTTATTTTATATCAATTAACAACTTTGTAGAAATCTGGCTCAATGTCTTATTGAGTTGAACCAGTATATAGCACATGGGGATGAAGGACACATTACATGGCTGTATTGGGGAATAAAACTCATAACTCTCAGATGCTTTACCACTGTGCCACTATCTCCACTTAGGATATACTTATAAAAAAAACAATTGGTTGCTGAGCTTCTACCTACCTACCTACCTACCTTTGAGCTAGTCTATCCAAACATTTTTTATTGACTTTGAAAGCATGTTTTTTCCCCATGAATTCTGTACAATTTAGTTCAAAACAACTGTAAAAATTCACAATCTGGCCAAAAATATTAGCTTCTTACATAAAATAATACTGGGTTGGAGCACAACAAACAAAATTTTGTTGAAAGATGGTCTTAGCTCTTTTTTTTAATTTGTGGAATGTTATATATTTCAAGGATGAGATCCACTCAAGGTTGCGATTTGTTCGACGAGGATTGGTTGCCATGGCAAATGCCGGACCTAATGATAATGGGAGTCAGTTCTTTTTCTCCATGGGAACGACACCAGAGTTGATGAATAAACACACCATATTTGGAAAGGTAAAGCTTCAATACGTGTAATATTTTTTCAAAAAATGACTTTGATCACTCAAAATTCTTTGATTACAAATTAAAGAGAAGTTTATCAAGATTTTTAAATTTTTAAGAATTGACAAAAAACATTTTTTTCCCAATATATCATGCCCATATATGCTCATTAAGCTCTAATTGCCTTAAGAATATCTATTTAAACTGGCAAAAATAATTTATTGGAAAGGGAGTTCCCATCTTGGTCTATGTAAAATGTACTTATAATTGAAAGGCCAAATGAATCATGAGTGTAATCCATCATTGGTTTTGCATTGTTGAATTTGTTTCAACTTAAAAAGGAATCCAAAAGATGAGGTGAAGGTCATCAAGCAGCATGTGTGAGATATTTATTTTCAGAAAGGGGATTTCGTGTCAATTTTACTACTGCGATTAGAATGTCATTTTAGCAACATTTTGGCAGATTTAAAATTCCAACTCAATTGTATTTTATTATTCATTGATAAATGATTACGAGATTCTTTGCTTTTATTTCGAAAATCAATTTAATCTTTTCCAATATTTATAACATTTTCCTGACGTTTCTATTAAGATAAAATACAAAAAAAAGATGAAGAGTTACAAATTAATGTATTTGATTGTTTGAATATTTAGAATCATTTTTATGCCATCAAGAGCTAATAGCTGATCAGTTAATCTAGCCATTCTTTCTGGGGATCCTGGAATGTTAACCAATACTTGAGCACACCCATCTCCACAAGTAACTGATAACTTTCTGGATTGAATAATAGGTGAAATTGATCAACAATATTGTATATCAGTCATCACTGAGACTGTCCGGGAGAGTATTCAAATTCACGGCAACTGGATTAATAATCAGACACACTACCGACTGAGCTAACCAGGCCAAACTAATTAAAAAAAGATAGGAACTCTTCAATAAAAAAAAAGGAAGACTTAAATTCTGATGAAAATGATGAGTCTAAGATGTGATTTATTTTGACATATGCTTTTAACATATGTATGGTTTATATTGACAGGTGGGAGGAAACACTGTGTATAATATGTTGAAGCTACAAGAATGTGAAGTGGGGCCAGATGACAGACCTGTTTATCCAAACAAAATAATCAAAGTACAGGTTCGTCACCACTAAATATATAATTTTTCTGATTTAAATTTTTTTTCCCTTGAGAATTGCTTGATATATGACCAGTATCTTAAAAACAAGGAAATGCTCAGTAAAGCAGAAATGGGAAAAAGTGCGAAGTGAAAATTAAGCAGCAGGTACCATACTTTTATAACTCGATGATATCTTCCATTTTATGTCCTCATCATGGAAGATGGTAGCATTTTCCTGTCTGTCCCTTACACTTTCCCTTCAGACTGTAAATCTGCAGTGGACAGCTAAGGAAGTATTATGTCTCTGCCATTTGGAGAATAACAAAGGGGCATTAAGTGTTGCCCTTGTCCATCATCTCTTCTAGAAAAAAAATGGTTTCCAATCAATTACTTCTGAAGAGGCCTATGTTTTTAGTTATTATTATGTGTGCACCTGTATAATTATGAAATATAGGTTAAGTTCGATATTTGGCAACATCCGTCATATTTTACAGGTCCCCTTTTTACTTAATTTCCAGTAAACAAAAAATGTTACTGGTAAGTGTTGCATGCCCCCCCCCCCCCCAATGGTCTATGAAAAATAACAATAAATGTTATAATAGGTAGCAATGTATCCATGAATTTAAAGTGTTATGGACTAATGTTTCAGACTAGACATACAATTCCATGGTTTTTTTTTACATTAAATCATTACCTTGACCTTTGTGTAACCATGACCTTGACATCTGTCTGGGTATTTCAACAGTTAAATGCTGGTGAAATATCATCATGACATGCTGATCACTTGTGTCAAGCTATTTTACAATCCCTAAATGTAAGACAAAGTTACAGATCAATTGTTGATCAATTGACACGAAATACCGGACGAAGGACAGATGGATGGAAGGACGGACAGAAGGCCGGATGGACGCTGAGATTACTATATGCCACCCCAAATTTTTTTTGCGGGACATAAAAATGATTTCTGATCAATACCGGGGGCATTCATGTTGATAGACACATTTCTAGTTTGATTAAAGGTTAATATCACATTCCATGTACCTGTTTATAATTAGATTCACCACCTTCATGTAACTGGCAAATTTATAATTGATATATTTCATAGTAATATCAATATTTTCATATATATTTCTTTTTTACATTAAACCCCATACAATTATCCCGTAAAAATAGTGAATTGAACAGATGTTGAATTATATTTGTACCAGTCTAGTTAATAAATTGATGACTTCCGGTTTAGTGAAAAGTTTTGTTGTTTTCCCATTTGGAAGTTACAGAATACACAATAATACATCAAAGGGTTTGTAAACTACGTTTATTTAATATAAATAATAAAATATAAAGCATGTTAGACATGTTTAAAACTTCGTGTGCTTTTTGCACTACGTTCAGGATGATAGGCATCAGATATACTGTTCTCGACTGGCCTTTGTTGACGATCGCAAAGTTAGCGGGAAACTCGGATGAAACCTGAAAAATAAATTTATTTTTTCTATAACATAATATAAACCGCACCCCTATTTCAGACCTTAAAAAACTGGAAAAAAAACTGCGGTTTATAATTGGTTATTTACGGTATACCTCCTGTAAGGAAAGTTTGGGACCTAACCTAACCTCTCTTTCATGGGAGGTTAACCAGTACTCAAGCACACTCATCTCCACAAGTAACTGATAATTTTCCCACTTGAATCAGTGGTGAGAGATGGATGAGAATAAGACGCATTGTCATATTTCAATAGCAACAGAGAGTGGCTTGGCGGGAGATTCAAACTCAAAGCCCTTGATTGATAGTCAGATATGCTACTGACTGAGCTAACCAGGCCCAGTTATAATATTTTCAAGACAATATATTGAAATTGCTTCCCTTTACAAGAAATAATTAGTTCCCTTTCAGTAACTTGTAGTTTGATATATCCACAGACAACACAATAAAAAAAAACTGCATTTTAAATGAATTGATAAAAAAGCTTTTTTTACAATAATAATTGTTTTCTGTAGAATGGTCATCAATGAAAATCACATGCTATTAGTAAATTGGAATATTGAGCACACATAATGTATGTTTGCATCTTGAAAGTTGAAGTTTGTTGATGAAGTTGATGATTTTCATTTACATGATCAGATATTATCCAACCCATTTGATGACATCATTCCACGTGCAATCAAGAAGAAGAAAGATGAAGCAGAAAAGAAACACAGAAGTAAATCAAAAGCAACCAAGTAAGCAGTTATTACTGACTGAGACAAAGTTTATGTTGTCATTTTGTTCAGTAAAGATATTGTTGTCATAAACAACTATTACACCAGTATAAATTTATGTAATTTAATTCAATTTAATATATCAGAGAGATAGTTAGATAGAAAAGTTAGAGACAGTTAAAGAAGAGAAAAATGTGGATTCAAGAAAAATATAATGTATGACAATATATGGATATATTATATATCAATTTTCCTCTCAAACAGCCTAAACTGTAATATATTGTAACACAACAACTAGTATACATGTATCATAAAATGTTAGACTTTATGTCATTTCTGCACTCCCGTATAATTGTTTTATATTTCTTATAATTTATACACTTCACATCTTCATAGAATAAATGCTATATCATAGCATATCTAGTCGTGGAATTTTACGTCACCATGGAATCTATATACGTCGTGTATCCAAGTATATAATAATATATAAACTGTTTTTCACGTCTCATAGTTCCATTCTCTAACAAGCTGACGTTTTGGAAATTCTTGTCCACCATAGAATCAATATGTATTCATCTTGGTACTTTTATGGTCTACGAATCGACATTCCATCCATTTTTCACCAAGATCAAAAAGGAGGAGATATTTCTATAAGTAAAAGGAAATTGCTTTCACTATAAAGAAATGGTATTGATGAATTTAATAATAATTTTCTCGCGTAAATCGTATTTACATATCAACATTGTATTCCATCGCGAAAGATATTTGAATTTATGCAATACCCAATATAAGACAAAAACATAATTCAAGCAATATTAAATATTAACAATGTTTCACTCACCAAACTTCACTAGAAATCTTGATCATCAACTTCATATCATCATTCTCGCCTCATCTTGCATTCAACTTCAACAAATCATTTTCCTATCTCTATGTAAGGTCCCAGACCTTTATGCAACACAACACATCTTCCTCTCTCAAATAACCAATACAACTGACCCTTTTATACTGTGCAGTCTGCATATAAAAAGTGTTCACTATCATTTATGTAATTACATGTAATTACCTGTACATAAAGAGTATTGTTAAAGCTTAAGGGTTATGTGTGGTCATTTTATGTGTAAAAATGTTAACTTTGTTACACTGACCACTCAGGCACTCCAGATATTGTTTATTAATTACATTTATGGATAACTGGATACTGCCCAGGGTTGATTATCTGTACTCTTGCAGGAAGTTACCAACTACTCTTAAAAGAATAAGTTGTTGGCGACTCATGCCAAAAAATCTGATGTTAGATCATGGCTGGGTTCAATACTAGCCTTTCAAAAACATGTGTAAACTAAGGTTAAATATGAAGTATATACATGTAGTATATGCCTCTTAATTCGACACCTCTAATTTCTATACTATAAGTGTATATAGTCACCGACCCCAGATGTTACCACGTGACCATACAATATGTAGAAGTTTATTGGATCCAAATACTTTTATATTGTACAGTTCAAAATTCCAGATGGCAAAAAAAAAAAAGGAAATAAATTTAGTAGAAATTTTAACAATAAAAACAACCAATCAACAAAATGTTTGATCAAGATGTTGAGAAAATCTGAATATCTGCAACTCTCATGGCAATGAACTCACAATTTATTTATTTAAAAGGATCTCGATTTTTCTTCACTCTTTTAAAAATTCTTTTAGATTGGGGTAATTTGACCCCACAGGATACTCTGAAGTTTATTTCACAAAACTTTAACAGAAGGCATGTACTGGAGTCTTACCTATTGGTGGTACAAACGGGTTTCTAATGGTGAGTTGAAAGTCACTGCCCATCACAATCTTGAAGACCCAAATCTTGTGTGGTTTTCCTAGGATTTAAGTCATATCTTCATGAAAATCGCTTTCAGTACCTCCAGGCCAAGTGCCTGAGTGAACATTCTGTGGTTAGGATCTATGAGTCATCATAGTATGTGGCATGTACCAGAAGTGGGTTTCATTTGAATGTCAACTTGACGACGTGCAAGTAACGTCAAACTCCCCCATTCTTTGTTACATATACACTTTGACTTGTCAAAATGAATGTTAGATGGTGTTGTACGATGTAGAAATTGTGCATGCTTAAAGTTTAAATATGGAAAATTATACATGCCAAGTTTTGTTTGGATTGAAACACTAAAAGGTATATTTCTAAATGTGTCCTATTACTTTTGGGACATACCTCGTATAACAAAAAGATCATTTTACAGTGTTTTGTACAATATAGGAATATATTGTACCGTACTTATTGTGGTGAAAATCATATTAGACACCTAGTTCAATATGATTTTCATCACAATACATACTTGTACAATATATTCCCATATTGTGCAAAACACTACAAAATAACCATGTATTAGTTTACCTACAGCTTTATCAGCTGTATAATATTTATTGTGTACAATATTGTTCCATCTTCTTGTCTTCATCGTATGGTGCGGTGATGCAAGCTGGATTGAACATTAAAATATCTGTGATAAAAAAAACAATAATTATGACTTGATAACTTTCAGAAATTTTAAACTACTTTCCTTTGGTGAAGAAGCTGAGGAAGATGAAGAGCAGGTGACCAAAGTTTCAGAGGTAACACTGCACACTTACCTATATTTATATAAGAGATAGAGAGGTGAGACTGCACTTTTATCTCACATCAGTTGTTCCTATATGTATATAAGAGACAGAGAGGTGAGACTGCACTTTTATCTCACATCAGTTATTCCTATATGTATACGAGAGACAGAGAGGTGAGATTGCATATTTATCTTACATCAGTTTTCCTACATGTATATTCGAGAAAGAGAGGTGAGACTGCACATTTATCTCACAACATGTGTTCCTATGTGTTTATCAGAGATAGAGAGGTGAGACTGCACATGTATCTCACATCAGTTGTTCTTTTATTTATATAAGAGATAGAGAGGTGAGACTGTACATTTATCTCACATCAGTTGTTCCTATATGTTTATAAGAGATAGAGAGGTGTGACTGCACATGTATCTCACATCAGTTGTTCCTATATGCATACAAGAGATAGAGAGGTGAGACTGCACATTTATCTCACATCAGTTGTTCCTATATGTATATAAGAGATAGAGAGGTGTGACTGCACATGTATCTCATGGCAGTTGTTCCTATTTGTATATAAGAGACAGAGTGGAGAGACTGCACTTTTATCTCACATCAGTTGTTCTTTTATTTATATAAGAGATAGAGAGGTGAGACTGTACATTTATCTCACATCAGTTGTTCCTATATGTTTATAAGAGATAGAGAGGTGAGACTGCACATTTATCTCACATAATGTGTTCCTATATGTATATAAGAGATAGAGAGGTGTGACTGCACATTTATCTCACATCAGTTGTTTCTATATGCATACAAGAGATAGAGAGACTGCAGTGTGGTCTTGTTTTCGTTTACATGATTAAGACAGTTTTAGAGATTGAATAAATTGTTGAAGACACCTGAGATATGAGTTTATTTGATGTTTGTTTGTTTTTCTGTGACCCCATCTGGGATCACTTACCATGTATTTGGTAAGTTTAAGTTCAAATCTCATCAAAGTTCAACAAGTTTAACCACTCCTTATATGTTTACTTCCTGATAAAAAATTGTCAGATTTCTCAGATATATGATAAAAAAGTCATCTAAGGATTTCTAATAATGAAATAGTTGAACTTAATAGAACATGTATTTTGTTCATCATCTAGTACAGAGGGTTCTATATTAGCATTTGCTTACTTGCTAAATGATAAAAAATAGTTTATGATTTCTGAAAATGCTAGAAGAAATAAAAATTAATTCAAGCGTAAATGGAATCTTTGTGACCCCCACCACATTGTCAATCTTATTACATCTCAACTAGACAAACATCATAGCAACCTTCTGCTTAAAGAGGTTCCAGTCTGTTCTATACATAAACATTTCACCTGCCAAGGGTTAATCTTACAATTATATGATCAAAAGTGCTAACACACTAATAACAACTTTTGCTGAGAAATAACAAGTGGATAAAAGATTAATTTCTAACCATGACTAACTACATGCTTATATCTTGTCTATTTTTATCAATATATTCCAGGGTTGGAAAGGAAAGAGTAAAAGCAGCCATGATTTGGCCAATGATCCAAGACTCAGTGCAAAGCCGGCCCTAGATGTTAGTCCAAGTAAGGCAGACAAGAGAAAGATGGACAACCTGGATGATGAGGTAAACTGGCAAGGAAATCTAGACTGAATTGGCAGAAACCAAACTAATTATTATTGTACCTAGTTTATATAGCATTCTTTTCATCTAAACATTTACAAGAATGCTTTACAGAATAAATGTATATGCAATCTAATATAAACGATTGAATATATATAATAAATTTACAGAACTGGTATAAAATACTGCTTATTTGATTAAATTATCACAAGGAAAAAATGTACATACAACATACAACTGATTAGATATAAACCATTGTAAGACTTGTAGCATACATGTAATACTATGTATCGGAAAAACAAACATCAGTAATGATATACATATTAACATGCAAAATACTTTATCTGTTTAAGTAGTTCAGTAAAAGGAAATGGGTTTTTTAACAAGATTTAAAGTACAGTCAGTATACTGGCATCTCTGATGTTGCTAAGGAGAGTATTCCATGTGTTGGGTGCAGTAAACATTAAGCTTTGCAAGGGTTTTTGTGGCATCACTGGTTATGTACTGTCACAGAGCATATTCAGATCTACTCACAGAGTTAACATGTTGCTCCATATCGATATTGGAATTGAAAACAATCCCATGATTCCTCACACAGTTTGTTGATGCAAGTAACTATCATGCGGCCGCCCACCTTCGTTGATACATTATCCATAATTCAAATGGCTCTCAACTCGAAAATTTACTGTGTTCACAGAACACTTTTGGAAATCGAAAAGTCATACTACTATTCCACAAAATATGCATACTCTCTTCATCATCAGTTCATACACATTCCTTCAAACTTTTAAATCTCAACATGCAATCATCTCAGTGTAGTTATCCCATTAGTGAGAGCTATTAAAAATGCAGCCTTCACCTTGCATATGGCAATCCAATTATATAATCCAGGTCTGTGTCTGAATATTGTCATCAGTTCACTTTCATTAAAATTTGAACATTTTATTTATCAGTTAAATTTTAATAAATTTATTTATTGAATATTACAGAATACATACCAAAATGTTTAAATTTTCATTTTCATGTTATTGTTATTTGGATTGATTTTGTTGGGATTACACAACAATTTCACGTTTTAAATAAAACATCAATTTTTACGCTCTGTAATGATTATCCGGACCAGAATAGATGTCATGGTAGCTCTGTAATGATTATCCAAACCAGATAAGATGTCATGGTAGCTCTGTAATGATTATCCAGACCAGATAAGATGTCATGGTAGCTATGTAATGATTATCCAGACCAGATAAGATGTCATGGTAGCTCTGTAATGATTATCCAAACTAGATAAGATGTCATGGTAGCTCTGTAATGATTATCCAGACCAGATAAGATGTCATGGTAGCTCTGTAATGATTATCCAGACCAGATAAGATGACATGGTAGCTCTGACAGATAATAGATCTGTGTGAACTTCTCTTTTTATAATATCCACATTGTTTTAACCTTTTACTTCATATAGACACTTTTGGACACCTCTAATATAGACGCCTTTGGATACCTAATATAGACGCCTTTTGACACATAATATAGAAGGCTTTTGAATTATTGGATGAATTATGTTTATATTAACTGACAGAGTGTAAAACAGTGCAGGAAGTGTTCATATTGCTCGTTACGAGCAATCTGAACTCTTCCTGCACTGTTTTCAAAAGCCTTCTGTGATTGGTGCATATCTATGGAGTAAAGTGTTAATTGATTGCTTGAATAGTTAGATATATACTGAGGGATCATCTGTGCATCTATCCATCAAATTGGTTTCGTTTGAATAACATCTGAAAGAGTCATATGTATTTGGTATTTGGTGTGTAGCTGTTAACATGTACTTATAAAAAAAGATTTCCGGGGAACAACTTCTGATAGGGTCTTTGTATTTAATATATATATACATTATAGCTGTATAAAATACCATTTAATATTTGACAATGTCAGTCAAATTTGAGGTATAAATTTGGTTTCAGATGAATAACTTTTGAAAGGGTCTTTTTATTTAATTAATATTTGGTGTGAAGCAGTATAATTATAGAATATTGGTAATGTTTAGATATTTTTCACTATCAGTCAGATTACATCGGAGTTACGGTCCCTTTTAAATTTAAGTTTGGTTATTTGTCCTATGGTGACATTTCTAGTTCAAAAAGATGAAGCAACAAGATTTGAAAACAATATTTTGATTAATACAGTGTCGGAGATAATACATGTGAACCATATTACATCAGTAACATGCAGTTAAATGTTTCAGAGGTCTGAGGATGAACAAGAACTGGAAGAGAGGCGAGAACTTATAAAGAAAAAACTCAGGAAAGAAGCAGAAAAAGAAATTAAGCCACCTTTAGAAGAGACAGAGCAACCCCAGAAGATTGAAAAACCAGAAGTTACTGAAGTTAAACCAACTGCTAAAAGGTGATAAAATATTCATAAATGTTGAAAACTATTTCATACAATGTTAATTGATATATTTGAAAAGAAACTTCAGAGATACATGTAGTTAATAATTGCTCCTGTTAAGAAATGTTAAAATTTCCTCCATCAAATTTATGGCTAGCTTATACAAAAAGTATTTCTGTTTAAAATGGTTGAAATTACCCGTACAAGAACTGTGAGGTTTGTTGTTTTTATTGTCAGAGGAATGATTACGCCTTTACTGTTGTCACATTTATTCTGAATGGCACATGCGGTCTGGTGGTGGAGCATCAGATCCTGATTCAGTCAGTCATGGGTTTGATCCACACCACTACCATATGTTATGTCAAATACTTCTGCATATGTTATAAGAACTTGATGCAAAATAAATTATTTTAAAAGTGACTTATTCTCATTCAGAAGGGACTTGATGCATTTAGCAAGACTTAATATAAAAACATTTTGATTAACATCAATTTATTTGATTCTAATTTTATTTAGATTTTACCATCTTGCCAATGTTAAAATATAAATCAATTTGAAGGATAGAGTGAACGATCATGAATCAGGCTTTAACAATGGTGGAGTACGACCATTAACGAAATTATCTGACCATGATTATGAGTAGGACCACTGTTCTGTAACAAGTAACTGGCAAACTTTCTTATAGTTTTAATGGTGGATTAAGATCGCAGATGAAGTTACCTGACAATGGTTATGAGTAGGACCACTGTTCCCTGACAAGTAATTGGCAAACTTTCTTATAGTTTTAATGGTGGATTAAGATCGCAGATGAAGTTACCTGACAATGGTTATGAGTAGGACCACTGTTCCCTGACAAGAAATTGGCAAACGTTCTAATAGTTTTAATGGTGGATTAAGATCTCAGATGAAGTTACCTGACCATGATTATGAGTAGGACCACTGTTCCCTGACAAGTAACTGGCAAACTTTCTTATAGTTTTAATGGTGGATTAAGATCTCAGATGAAGTTACCTGACAATGGTTATGAGTAGGACCACTGTTCCCTGACAAGTAATTGGCAAACTTTCTAATAGTTTTAATGGTGGATTTATATCTCAGATAAAATTATCTGACCATGATTATGAGTAGGACCACTGTTCTGTGACAAGTAACTGGCAAACTTTCTTATAGTTTTAATGGTGGATTAAGATCTCAGATGAAGTTACCTGACAATGGTTATGAGTAGGACCACTGTTCCCTGACAAGTAATTGGCAAACTTTCTAATAGTTTTAATGGTGGATTTATATCTCAGATGAAATTATCTGACAATGATTATGAGTAGGACTACTGTTCCCTGACAAGTAATTGGCAAACTTTCTAATAGTTTTAATGGTGGATTTATATCTCAGATAAAATTATCTGACCATGATTATGAGTAGGACCACTGTTCTGTGACAAGTAACTGGCAAACTTTCTTATAGTTTTAATGGTGGATTAAGATCTCAGATGAAGTTACCTGACAATGGTTATGAGTAGGACCACTGTTCCCTGACAAGTAATTGGCAAACTTTCTAATAGTTTTAATGGTGGATTTATATCTCAGATAAAATTATCTGACCATGATTATGAGTAGGACCACTGTTCTGTGACAAGTAACTGGCAAACTTTCTTATAGTTTTAATGGTGGATTAAGATCTCAGATGAAGTTACCTGACAATGGTTATGAGTAGGACCACTGTTCCCTGACAAGTAATTGGCAAACTTTCTAATAGTTTTAATGGTGGATTTATATCTCAGATGAAATTATCTGACAATGATTATGAGTAGGACTACTGTTCCCTGACAAGTAATTGGCAAACTTTCTAATAGTTTTAATGGTGGATTTATATCTCAGATGAAATTATCTGACCATGATTGTGAGTAGGACCACTGTTCCCTGACAAATTACTGGCAAACTTTCTAATAGTTTTAATGGTGGATTGAGATCTCAGATATAATTATCTGACCATGATTATGAGTAGGACCACTGTTCTGTAACAAGTAACTGGCAAACTTTCTTATAGTTTTAATGGTGGATTAAGATCGCAGATGAAGTTACCTGACAATGGTTATGAGTAGGACCACTGTTCCCTGACAAGTAATTGGCAAACTTTCTTATAGTTTTAATGGTGGATTAAGATCGCAGATGAAGTTACCTGACAATGGTTATGAGTAGGACCACTGTTCCCTGACAAGTAATTGGCAAACTTTCTAATAGTTTTAATGGTGATTTTTGATCTCAGATAAAATTATCTGACCATGATTATGAGTAGGACCACTGTTCTGTAACAAATTACTGGCAAACTTTCTAATAGTTTTAATGGTGGATTGAGATCTCAGATGAAATTATCTGACCATGATTATGAGTAGGACCACTCTTTCCTGACAAGTAACTGGCAAACTTTATATTAAATGCTTTTATCAGAGAATTGTGAAGTGAGACCTTGATACAATTATCAGATTGTAAATCAGACTTAAACAATATCTTGCCTCAAGTATTAAACTAAATATATATTTGCTGGACTAGAGACTGGCTTCTTCTTCAGAAACATTAAAGTGAAAAAGAGTTTTATAAGCAGCATTCAACATTTCCCAGCAGAATAAAGAAAGTGTCAACAAGAAGAAAATTACTGATGATTTTGTTAACTCAATAGTTTTTTTTCAGTGAAGAATTAAAGAAAGAGGCCAAGCAGTTAAAGAAAGATATAAGAGACTCTAAGAAAAGGTCTGAACAAAGGAAAGCCGGTGTAGATGAGCCGACAAACATCATGGAAGATGAAGGTTCTGGGTTTTTCTTTACACATTTGCATGTACAGACATGTAGTGATACACACACACACTCAAGACACCTTTAGTGTTATATGCCTTCCACATGTATATTGATACATACATTATCTTAGTTTTAGTCACTTATGGAAATAATCCACTAGTAACTTATGGAAATAATACACTAGTAACTTATGGAAATAATACACTAGTAACTTATGGAAATAATACAATAGAAACTTATGGAAATAATACACTAATAAATTATGGAAATAATACGCTAGTAACTTATGGAAATAATACACTAATAAATTATGGAAATAATACGCTAGTAACTTATGGAAATAATACACTTGTAACTTATGGAAATAATACAATACTTCCTTAAGAGAAAATATATCAGGATTTTTCAAAGTTTCAAAATTGGCTAAAACATATTATTTTTCCTACATATCATGTTTATATATACTCCCTCAGCCCATATTGCCATATGGATATCTAGTTTTCATACCAAAATAATGCATTAAAATGGAATGCCCTAACTTGGCCTATGCACCAAGGATAAATGAAAACAGATTTTGTACCTGAAATTGCAATATTATTTGTGATGTGTCAAATGTGTCACATGATTGTATTTTATATGTGATATGATCCGTCATATTGGTTATATATTGTTAGTTTTGTTTTCCATACAAAGAGTCCAAGTGACAATATGAAGGTTGTGAAGCAGTATTTGCTGGATAATGATTTTGTTTAGAATAGGGATTTTGATTCAGTTTTACAACTGCTATTAAAAATGTTTTTATGTCACATTTTGAGGGATTTGAAATTCCAACGTTTGTAATTCATTTATAAAATGGTAGCGAGATAATTTATATCTGTTAAAAAAAACAATGTTGATATTTGCACTCTTTCTTTTCATTATTGGAAACAGAAAAGTTAATGCTATAGTTTCAAATACATTTTGTATATACATGTATACAACTTACTGAATTTCAGTGTGAAAACAAATTAGTTTTATGTATGAAATATTTAAAACATGCCTGTGAGTACCTTGAAAACGGAAACCAAGTTTACTGTTGAATGTAACTGAAAATTTATTGTGATTTCAAAGAAACTTAACAATGATGATCTATGGGTAATACATCTGCCTGATAACAAAGATTAACAAAAACAAACCCTCACTTTACAGCCCCACCTTCGAGTAACGATCCTTTGGCAGATTTCAAACGAGATCGACAAAAGTACAAAGCCCTCAGAAAACAGCAGGGTAAAAAGGGTTCTTCCAGGGAGGAGATCACCCTGGCAATTTTGGACAAATTTAAGAATAAATTAAACTCGGCTATCACATTAGCTGGTGATTATTCTGATGAAGAAGAGAAAAAGGAAGAGGAAGTCGATGAAGAAGAAGATGTAACAGATATGTCATGGTATGATTTTGTATGAAAAAAAAATTATTTTTTTTGTATTACTTTCATCATGTTGTCAAGGAGGTATATGTTTTATATTCAGATGGCACCAATGGAACTTTGTGTGCAATCTCTACATTTGAACTGCAAGGCATTTTTATGCTACTGCCATTCTAAGATTAAATGGGGGAAGCATACAGTGTTACTCCTGTTCATCCTAAGGGGCATCTGTTTCTCATGGTTTAGAAATTCACCCCATGACTGAAGGGCGTGTATAAATAATTCTTCTGTTTAAGCGGGCATTTAAAAGTTTATGTGTAAACATCTGTTTCATTACATGTATAAGAGAATATATCAGGATTTTTAAGGTTTTAAAATTGGCTTAATATATCATGCCTATCTGACCCGTATCATCAAAAGGATATCTATTTAAACATACTAAAAATTTTATATTGAAAGTGGATTTCCTGACTTGGGCTATGTGCCTAGGTTAGACTAAAAATATATATATTTCCTGCTTATACATATTTTGTGACGCATTGAAAGAGTCCTGTGATTTTATTTTGATTTCAGTTTGATCAACACAGTTGAACATTTCAAGTTTATCACTCCAACTTATATTTTGAGTTTTGGTGGATTTGACATACCAAACCATTCTGATTGTATTTATTTATGATGATGGGCCGGGCCCGATTAGCTCAGTCGGTTACACGTCTGACTATCAATCCAGGGGTCGTGAGTTCGAATCCCCCGCCCAGCAACAGTCTCCGTGATGATTGATATACGACATTGTGTCTAATTATCATTCGTCTCTCACCACTGATTCAAGTGGGAAAGTTATCAGTTACTTACGGAGACGGGGTGTGCTGGAGTACTGGTTAATCCCAGGAAACAGTGGTTAGGTTAACTGATCGTCTGTTAGCCCTCGGTGGCATAAAAATGACGCTAAATATTCAATCAATCAATCAATCATTATTTATGATGATAAGATGTTTTTTATTCATTTTAAAAACAATTCTATTTTTCAACACATTTAAAGTGTATTTTCCTTATAAACTCTGTTTAAGGTATCTGTGTTTTAAGATGTGATATAAAGGTAACAACAACAGCAGGGGCCAAGTGACATGTAAAGTTCAAGTCTACAAATCCTGAATTCATATAACATTTCAATATTTTCATGCAGAAAAAAAGGAATTTGACGTATCAACCTGATATTTATTGCTGACTTTGACAAATTGTATGAAATGTTAATGAAGTACACATGTTTTATTGTAATAGTAAATTACTTACACAGCAAATAATTTTACATTTGATATATAGAGGATCTTACATAAGTGCTTATTCATCATCTAATTTATTAAACGAGCATTATATCATTTTTCCCTACAAGTTTAATAAATTCAATGATAAATGAGCACGAATGTAAGATTCGTTTTAACACATAACTCAGGAAAAAATTACATATACCATTTATTTAATAGATCACCTCTACAAAATCCCCTAAAATCAAGCATATTTGTTTCCGTGAGTCATATGATGTAACGTCTCAAAATAACGTCATTTACCCATGGCAAATCAACGTCATTAATATTTTCGGGCAAATCTGAAAGTACTTTGCTAATATACGTATGAGAGCCAAGTTGTACGGAACACACCAAACAATTAATGGGATGTGATATTATCCTGGGTTAATATAAAAATTATGTCATGGGCTTATTACACTCCTGCAGCATTAACTATTTGATAAATATAAATATGGCAGTTATGGACTATTGATCTTACTAAATTTTGTTCATGTGATATCTTAAATGTTTTGTCAAGCCTACTTTGAGAGTATCTAGTTTCCTTAAAATGAAATGTAAGTACATGTAATTGATGAAAAACTACTTCTTGGACAATGTCAATATTAAATTCTGCTTACTTTTGTAGTTTGACGCAGCTCTCTGATTCAAAATTAAAACAATATATCATATATCAAGTTATGAACTGTTTTCTTACTTAAATGGTGGAAAAAATAATTGGGCAATACTATCATAGTCTCTCAAGTTATATTTGATTCCCTAGTTAAAACCTGATTCATTTTACATTGACTGTAAAATGATTTGCTCAAAGTCTTTCTTAGTAGAAGCAGTACTAAGGATATGTTGGAAAAGTTTCATGGTGTAGGACATTACACATGACCGTGACAGAGGATTGATCCTCTGACCCTCCTATCTTTGTTTCGATGGTCTACCAGGACATTACACATTGCCCTGACAGGGGTTGATCCCCTGACCCTCTTATCCTTGGTTTGATGGTCTACCAGGACATTACACATTGCCCTGACAGGGGATTGATCCGCTGACCCTCCTATCCTTGGTTTGATGGTCTACCAGGACATAACACATTGCCCTGACAGGGGTTGATCCCCTGACCCTCTTATCCTTGGTTCAATGGTCTACCAGGACATTACACATTGCCCTGACAGGGGTTGATCCCCTGACCCTCTTATCCTTGGTTTGATGGTCTACCAGGACATTACACATTGCCCTGACAGGGGATTGATCCGCTGACCCTCCTATCCTTGGTTTGATGGTCTACCAGGACATTACACATTGCCCTGACAGGGGATTGATCCCCTGACTCTCCTATCCTTGGTTCAATGGTCTACCAGGACATTACACATTGCCCTGACAGGGGTTGATCCCCTGACCCTCTTATCCTTGGTTTGATGGTCTACCAGGACATTACACATTGCCCTGACAGGGGATTGATCCGCTGACCCTCCTATCCTTGGTTTGATGGTCTACCAGGACATTACACATTGCCCTGACAGGGGATTGATCCCCTGACTCTCCTATCCTTGGTTCAATGGTCTACCAGGACATAACACATTGCTCTGACTGGGGATTGATCCCCTGACCCTCCTATCTTTGGTTTGATGGTCTACCAGGACATTACACATTGCCCTGACAGGGGATTTATCCCCTGACCCTCCTATCCTTGGTTTGATGGTCTACCAGGACATTACACATTGCCCTGACAGGGGATTGATCCCCTGATCCTCCTATCCTTGGTTTGATGGTCTACCAGGACATGACACATTGCCCTGACTGGGGATTGATCCCCTGACCCTCCTATCTTTGGTTTGGTGGTCTACCAGGACATAACACATTGCCCTGACAGGGGATTGATCCCCTGACCCTCCTATCCTTGGTTCAATGGTCTACCAGGACATTACACATTGCCCTGACAGGGGATTGACCACTGACCCTCCTATCCTTGGTTTGATGGTCTACCAGGACATAACACATTGCCCTTACTGGGGATTGATCCCCTGATCTCCTATCCTTGGTTCAATGGTCTACCAGGACATAACACATTGCTCTGACTGGGGATTGATCCCCTGACCCTCCTATCTTTTTGGTTTGATGGTATACCAGTACATTACACATTGCCCTGACAGGGGATTGATCCCCTGACTCTCCAATCTTTGGTTTGATGGTCTACCAGGACATTACACATTGTCCTGACAGGGGATTGATCCCCTGACCCTCCTATCCTTGGTTTGATGGTCTACGAGGACATTACACATTGCCCTGACAGGGGATTGATCCCCTGACCCTCCTTTCCTTGGTTTGATGGTCTACCAGGACATTACACATTGCTCTGACAGGGGATTGATCCCCTGACCCTCTTATCCTTGGTTTGATGGTCTACCAGGACATTACACATTGCTCTGACAGGGGATTGATCCCCTGACCCTCTTATCTTTGGTTTGATGGTCTACCAGGACATTACACATTGCTCTGACAGGGGATTGATCCCCTGACCCTCTTATCCTTGGTTTGATGGTCTACCAGGACATGACACATTGCCCTGACAGGGGATTCATCCCCTGACCCTCTTATCCTTGGTTTGATGGTCTACCAGGATATGACACATTGCCCTGACAGGGGATTGATCCCCTGACCCTCTTATCCTTGGTTTGATTGTCTACCAGTACATTAAACATTGCCCTGACAGGGGATTGTTCCCCTGACCCTTGACCCTCCTATCCTTGATTTGATGGTCTACCAGTACATTACACATTGCCCTGACTGGGGATTGATCCCCTGACCCCCTCCTATCTTTGGTTTGATGGTCTACAAGTACATTACACATTGCTCTGACAGGGGAATAATCCTCTGACTCTCCTATCTTTGGTTTGATGGTCTACCAGGACATAACACATTGCCCTGACAGGGGATTGATCCCCTGACCCTCCTATCCTTGGTTCGATGGTCTACCAGGACATTACACATTGCCCTGACAGGGGATTGATCCCCTGACCCTCCTATCCTTGGTTCGATGGTCTACCAGGAGATTACACATTGCCCTGACAAGGATTGATCCCCTGATCTTCCTATCTTTAGTTTGATGGTCTACCAGGAGATTAATAATGGGTTTATTTCACATACTTGCGTTTTATTCCAGGATGCATCACAAACTACATTTCGAGGAATACAATCGCAGAGTGTTGGACGCAAATATTACAGATCTGGACAGATATGAGATCCACGACCCACGAAACCCTCTCACAAAAAGACGGAGAGAAGCAAGTAAAGTGGCAATGAAGGAGAAGAGATAAAACAAAACGCGTGCAACAATAATACAGTAAAAGTAGTATCTTAATGCCTGTTTATCTACGAGGATCAGTTGGGCTGTGCAGAATGTTGTCTCTACAATAGAAATATACTGACGTGGAATGTCACTTACTTGATAGTTGACATTGGCATCATGTTGAAAGGATTGTGCTGAAGAGTGAGCTTGCGAAAAGCTGAGACATAAATTTTGAAATACATGGAGAGAAGATTTTGTAGTCATTTTAACAAATTTTCTAACATGTGTCCTTATAGTGCAGATTGATTTTTTCATATTGATTCATGACAAAGTATTTTGGACCACTTTATATACTGGTGTTTTAACCTGTATAATTTGATAAGTGTGTATATATTTGTGGTTCGCAGGTTCTCATTGAGAATATTGTCCCTACTCTGACGGACATGTGCTACACTTGGAGGTAAAACACTTCACTTACGCATTGATGGCTGGACATTCAACTATTGTAAATGGATCAAGGAAATGAAATAAATTACATTTTTATGGACAAGAAATGCATCAGTCTATTGTACATGGAATTGCTCTTGAGCCTGTTTACTGGGTAGAACCAGTACTGGGTGCTGTTTTTTTAGGGACCATTGGGTGGAACATGGGATTGAACCTGTTATCTTTAACATAAACAGCCAGCACACTACCCTCTACCCTGTTGCCATGCTTTCATGGACTTAATCAGTTATCTAGCATGTATATTGTAGAACTCTTAAATTTGTATAGGCAAACTGTCAAGGGATTGTCTGTTTTAGTGAAGTTGGATGACTTTTACTATGCCAATGTAAATGGTGCTGCCTAAAGGTATTGATGCCATAGTAAAAAGTTACATTGTTATATGTGGCATTTTGGTTAATAATTTTTGGCGCATAAAATGCAAGACAACTTTAAAATCAAACATAGGCTATTACCATATCGTGTGATAATAATCATGTTATAAACAAGTGCTTCAGTGATAGGATTTTTACTGAAGAACGTATCACTGTTAGGTTTGGTACTAAACAATACATCAAATAATGGTTTGGTACTAAACAATATATCATTGATATGTTTGGTAGTAAACAATGTATCGTGTGATGTAAGTCGTGCTATAAACAATGTTTGGTACGAAACAGTGCTTCAGTGATAGGATTGTTACTCATAAATGTGTTGCTGTTAGGTTTGGTACTAAACAGTACTTCAAATAATGGTTTGGTACTAAACATAGTACAGTAGAACTTTGATCGCTTGAACTCAACGGGACTGGACAAAATAGTTCAAATCAGTGGTAGTTTGGGTCAAGCCTGGTACAATAATCATACGTTTGTGAGCGTGTTGTTGAATCCCATGTGTACGCTTTGAACAGTTGCAATAGATGATGTACATGATGCATATTTCTTGTTTGGAAAATGCAGCATACCAGAAAAGATCATTTTCAAATATAATTAAATGTAATAGACTATAATTACATAATTCACCATTTTTCATCATATCTACACATGTATAAATAGTTATATTTAGCTTTCGGTGTGCCTGAGAATGTAAATGACATGATAATTGCACTTTCGGTTTTACTGGAACCATGACCAAGATGATCGGCAACAGTCAAAAACGCTGACTTAGTTATCTCCTCCTGTTACCGGGTCCTTCACCAAGTTGCTCAGCCGTTTCTTCTTCAGGTAAATGTGTTGTTAAATGCGACATTGTGCAATGAGACTGAACTTCGCATTTCTAACATTTATAGGGTAAAATTGTTTGTTACACTCTTTACCTTTTAATGTTTGCAAAATAAATTGATTTCATCTCAAATTACAAATAAACATCAAATTAAGTATCAAATTAACTTAATTATTGCAACATGCAGTCTAAAGTTAAAGCAACCAATTATACACTCACCAAATTATCATCGCAAACATTCGCCATTTAAAACAGTGGGAATATTATAATGTGTAGAAATAACTTCACTTTGATACCGTGAATAAACATGGCAAACTTCTCTGATTTTCTTTACATTTGATCAGCTGTTCGGCTGAAAGGTGTGAAAAATACAGGTTAGTGTGTTGGCGGGACCTAATTTCTAGTTTGACTGTTCAACCTATCAGTGTTCTAGCCATTGGTGGTAGAATTATAGCAATTAAATAGGAATTTGGCAGGGACCGGGTAAGTTGTTCGAGCGATCTGTGGTTTTCCAGCCAATCGGGTTCGAGCTATCAAAGTTCTACTGTATCAGTGACAGGTTTGGTACTAAACAATGTATCATTAATACAGTTGGTACTAAACAATGTATCAATGATCATATGTTTGGTACTAAACAATGGATCAGTGATAGGTTTGGTATTAAACAATATATCATTGATATGTTTGGTATTAAACGATGTATCATTGATAGGTTTGGTACTTAAATATGTATCATTGATATGATTGGTTCTAACTAAACAATGTATCATTAATAGGTTTAGTACTAATACATTGGTACTAAACAATGTATGAATGATAGGATTGGTACTGAACAATGTATCATTGATAGGATTAATACTAAACATTGCATGAATGATAGGTTTGGTATTTAACAATGTCTCAATGATAGGTTTGTAACTAAACAACGCATCAATAAGAGGGTTGGTACTAAACAATGTGTCATTGATAGGTTTGGTACTAAACAATGCACCATTGATAGGTTTGGTAATAAACAATGTGTCATTGATAGGTTTGGTACTAAACAATGCATCATTGATAGGTTTGGTACTAAACAATGTATCATTGATATGTTTGGTACTAAACAATGTGTCATTGATAGGTTTCGCACTAAACAATGTGTCATTGATAGGTTTGGTACTAAACAATGGGTCATTGATAGGTTTGGTACTTAACTATGTATCATTGATAGGTTTGGTAATAAACAATGTGTCATTGATAGGTTTGGTAATAAACAATGTGTCATTGATGGCTTTGGTACTTAACAATGCATCAGTAATATGTTTGGTAATAAACAATTCATCATTGATAGGGTTGGTAATAAACAATGTGTCATTGATAGGTTTGGTAATTAACAATGTGTCATTGATAGGTTTGGCACTAAACAGTGTATCATTGTCAAGTTTGGTACTTAATATATGAGTGATAGAATTGATATTTAACAGTATGTCACAGATAATTATGTATGGAAATCAGTGTATCGGTGATTTGTTTAAAAAACAATGTATTAACATCAAAATATAATCAGTTATCTAATGATGTTATTGATTTATCACATGATGTGATAATGTTTAACGCAATCACTAAAATAAAGCTGTTATATATCATTAATCAATTGCTTTGGTTTTACATATTACAACTTGGAAGTAATCAATGTGGTTTAGTTTTACATGTTACAGCAATATCTACACTTAATATACACTTAAAATCATCCAAGTTTTGTTTTAAATGTATGAACATGTAGCTGCTTACAAGGGGCTTTATGTGTCTATATGATACAAATTGTTAAAATATATTATCAACATTACACATTTTATTTGAGAACACAGATTAAGTATGTGTTATTGATAAGATGTGATATTAATAAATTTTGAGATTTAAATATGATTTGTTTTTCTTCTTGTACTGTGTGAAACTTGCATGTATAATCAATATGTAATAATCCTGAAACATTGAGTTTTAATGTTATATAATTATGGCCAGTAACACTTGTAATAATCAGTAATACTTGTTATACTAGTAATCAGTAATACTTGTAACAAATGGCCAGCAACACATGTTACAAATTGCCAGTAATACATGATACATTTGGCCAGTAATATTGCAATTACCAGTATTATTTGTTACATAAGGCCAGTGATACTTGGTATGGTCAGTAATACTTGAAACATATGGCCAGTAATACTTGATATGGTCAGTAATACTTGATACATATGGCCAATAATACTTGATATGATCAGTAATACTTGATACATATGACCAGTCATACTTGTTACATATTGCCAGTAGTACTTGTTATAACCAGTAATACTTAATACATATGGCCAGTAGTACTTATTATAACCAGTAAAACTTGATACATATGGCCAGTAGTACTTGTTTTTTAACCAGTAATACTTGATACATATGGCCATTAATACATGGTATGGTCAGGAATATGTGATACACATGACCAGTAATACTTGTTATTGCCAGTAATGCAGTTAGCATATGGTCAGCAATACTTTTTTGGTCAGAATATTACTTGTTACATATGGCCAGTAATACATTTTACATACATCCTGTAATACATGCTAAATATTTCCAGTAATACTTGTTTTTACCAGTTATATGTGTTACTTATCCCAGTAATACTTGTTATGGCCAGTAGTACTTGTTACATATTGCCAGTTTTACTTGTTATGGCCAGTAGTACTTGTTACATATGGCCAGTAATACTTGCTACATATGGCCAGTAATACTTGCTATGACCAGTACTACATGTGACATATGGCCAGTTATACCTGATGTAGCCAGTTATACTTGATAAATATGGCCAGTAATACTTGGTATTGTCAGTAATACTTGATACATATACCCAGTAACACTTGTTATAGCCAGTTATGCATGTAACATATGGCCAGTAAAACTTTGTATTGACAGTAATACTTGATACATATACCCAGTAATACTTGTTATAGCCAGTTATGCATGTAACATATGGCCAGTAATACTTGGTATTGTCAGTAATACTTGATACATATACCCAGTAATACTTGTTATGGCCAGTAATGCATGTAACATATGGCCAGTAATACTTGGTATTGTCAGTAATACTTGATACATATACCCAGTTTTACTTGTTATGGCCAGTAGTACTTGTGACATATGGCCAGTTATACCTGATGTAGCCAGTTATACTTGATAAATATGTACAGTAATACTTGGTATTGTCAGTAATACTTGATACATATACCCAGTAATACTTGTTATAGCCAGTTATGCATGTAACATATGGCCAGTAAAACTTTGTATTGACAGTAATACTTGATACATATACCCAGTAATACTTGTTATGGCCAGTAATGCATGTAACATATGGCCAGTAATACTTGGTATTGTCAGTAATACTTGATACATATACCCAGTAATACTTGTTATAGCCAGTAGTACTTGTTACATATGGCCAGTAATACTTGCTATGGCCAGTAATACATGTAACATATGGCCTGTAAAACTTGTTATATATAACCAGTAGCATGGTATTTCCATGTATCACTGTACTAACGCTTCCAACGCAAATGAAATGATATAAAAAACTAACTTAGATGGGTTTTTTTCGTAGTAAATATAACATCTCTTCTACATCTCTGCATATGCAGAATGTTGTTTACTCTCAATATTCAATTTTTTTTGCAGCCATGTTTTTCCAATAAGGCAAATGTCACTTCCAGTTAAACTGTGGTGTTGTGAATGAGACCCTACTGAGTGGTTATGAATTAAAATTTATATATAGATTATTATTTGTAGAAATAAATGCTCTGCTAGCCTAGGAAAAAATAACATATCATGAAACTTTTATTCAGAAATTTTAACATAAAACATCAACTACATGTCAACTGTTTATTGTTCATCTGAAAGTTTATTTTTCAATGGAAAGATGGTGTCGACACTGTCTGTTCTGAACAGATTCTTCACAACACTATTTAAGATGCATTTAATGTGCACTAAAGTCACACTTCCACCATACGTATGGTTTCAACACTTCTGCACAACTCTGCAAAAGAAATGTCAGTGACTTTTAATTCCCCACCATTTTCCATTAGAGTTGCGTGCCCTTGCTGGCGCCGTCATGTTACTGAAACAATTTACTCATTAAATCAGGTAGCAGACAAACATATTGTACAAATTTAAGATTATTTAATTTGCTTTTTAAGGAGTTACAGGCATGATATTTAGAAATGGGGTCACCAAATCTCACTGAAAGCTTTGATTTAATTAGATTAACAGTCAGCTATAATTGTGTATGTAATACACAGTCATATATAAATGTGATTTATTATTATTATTATTATTATTATACACGTTCAGCTATAAATGTGCTTGTGAAACAGTCAGCTATAAATGTGCATGTGACACACGTTCAGCTATAAATGTGGTTGTAACATGGTCAGCTATAAATGTGCTTGTGACACAGTCATCTATAAATGTGTATGTGACACCCGTTCAGCTATAAATGTGCTTGTGACACAGTCAGCTATAAATGTGTATGTGACACACATTCAGCTATAAATGTGGTTGTAACATGGTCAGCTATAAATGTACTTGTGACACAGCTATAAATGTGCTTGTGACACAGTCAGCTATAAATGTGCATGTGACACACGTTTAGCTATAAATGTGGTTGTAACATGGTCAGCTATAAATGTGCTTGTGACACAGTCATCTATAAATGTGTATGTGACACACGTTCAGCTATAAATGTGCTTGTGAAACAGTCAGCTATAAATGTGCATGTGACACACGTTCAGCTACAAATGTGCTTGTGACACAGTCAGCTATAAATGTGTATGTGACACACGTTCAGCTATAAATGTGGTTGTAACATGGTCAGCTATAAATGTGCTTGTGACACAGTCAGCTATAAATGTACTTGTGACACAGTCAGCTATAAATGTGCTTGTGACACACGTTCAGCTATAAATGTGTATGTGACACAGTCAGCTATAAATGTGCTTGTGAGACAGTCAGCTATAAATGTGTATGTGACACAGTCAGCTATAAATGTGCTTGTGAGACAGTCAGCTATAAATGTGCTTGTGAGACAGTCAGTTATAAATGTGTATGTGACACAGTCAGCTATAAATGTGCTTGTGAGACAGTCAGCTATAAATGTGTATGTGACACAGTCAGCTATAAATGTGCTTGTGAGACAGTCAGCTATAAATGTGCTTGTGACACAGTCAGCTATAAATGTGCTTGTGACACAGTCAGTTATAAATGTGCTTGTGACACAGTCAGCTATAAATGTGCTTGTGACACAGTCAGCTATAAATGTGCTTATGACACAGTCAGTTATAAATGTGCTTGTGAGACAGTCAGCTATAAATGTGCTTGTGAGACAGTCAGCTATAAATGTGCTTGTGACACAGTCAGCTATAAATGTGCTTGTGACACAGTCAGTTATAAATGTGCTTGTGACACAGTCAGCTATAAATGTGCTTGTGACACAGTCAGCTATAAATGTGCTGATGACACAGTCAGTTATAAATGTGCTTGTGAGACAGTCAGCTATAAATGTGTATGTGACACATGTTCAGCTATAAATGTGGTTGTAACACGGTCAGCTATAAATATGCTTGTGACACAGTCAGCTATAAATATGTATGTGACACACGTTCAGCTATGAATATGGTTGTTACACGGTCAGCTATAAATGCGGTTGTTATATGGTTAGCTTTTAATGTGCTTGTGACACAGTCAGCTATAAATGTGTATGTGACACACATTGTTACACGGTCAGCTATAAATGTGTTTGTGACATGGTCAGCTATAAATGTGTTTGTGACATGGTCAGCTATAAATGTGCTTGTGACACAGTCAGATATAAATGTGTATGTGACACATATTCAGCAATAAATATGGTTGTTACACGATCAGCTATGAATGTGCTTGTGACACACGGTCAGCTAAAAATGTGCTTGTTGCACACATTCAGCTATAAATGTGGTTGTTACATGGTCAGCTATAAATGTGCTTGTGACACAGTCAGCTACAAACGTGCATGTGACACAGTCAGCTATAAATGTGTATGTGACACACATTCAGCTATAAATGTGGTTGTTACATGGTCAGCTATAAATGTGTTTGTGACAAACGGTCAGCTATAAAAGTGCTTGTGACGCAGTCAGCTATAAATATGTATGTGACATATGTTCAGCTTTGAATGTGGTTGTAACATGGTCAGTTATAAATGTGCTTGTGACACAGTCAGCTATAAATGTGCTTGTAACACAGTCAGCTTTAAATTTGCATATGACACATGTTTAGCTATAAATGTGGTTGTTACACAGTCAGCTATAAATGTGTATGTGACACACGTTCAGCTATTAATGTGCTTGTGACACACGTTCAGCTATAAATGTGCTTGTGACACAGTCAGCTATAAATATGTAAGTGACACATGTTCAGCTATTAATGTGGTTGTTATACGGTTAGCTATAAATGTGCTTGTGACACACGGTCAGCTATAAATGTGCTTCTGACACAGTCAGCTATAAATGTGTATGTGACACACATTGTTTCACAGTCAGCTATCAATGTGTTTGTGACACATGGTCAGCTATAAATGTGCTTGTGACACAGTCAGCTATAAATGTGTATGTGACATATGTTCAGCTTTGAATGTGGTTGTTACATGATCAGCTATAAAAGTGCTTGTGACACACAATCAGCTATAAATGTGCTTGTTTCACAGTCAGCTATAAATGTGTATGTGACACAGAATCAGCTATAAATATGGTTGTAACACAGTCAGCTATAAATGTGCTTGTGACACAGTCAGTTATAAATGTGCATGTGACACGTTCAGCTATAAATGTGCTTGTGACACAGACAGCTATAAATGTGCATGTGACACGTTCAGCTATAAATATGCTTGTTACACGGTCAGCTATAAATGTGCATGTGACACACTTTCAGATATAAATATACTAGTGACACAGTCAGCTATTAATGTGCATGTGACACAAGTTCAGCTGCAAATGTGGTTGTTACATGGTCAGCTATAAATGTGCTTGTGACACAGTCAGTTATAAATGTGCATGTGACACATAGTCAGCTATAAATGTGTATGTGACACATGTTCAGCTATAAATGTAGTTGTTACATGGTCAGCTATAAATGTGCTTGTGACACAGTCAGTTATAAATGTGCATGTAACACATAGTCAGCTATAAATGTGTATGTGACACATGTTCAGCTATAAATGTGGTTGTTACATGGTCAGCTATAAATGTGCATGTGACACACAGTCAGCTATAAATGTGCATGTGACACACGTTCAGCAATAAATGTGGTTGTTACATGGTCAGTTATAAATGTGCATGTGACACAGTCAGCTATAAATGTGCTTGTGACAAATTCAGCTATGAATGTGCTTGTGACACACGGTCAGCTATAAATGTGCTTGTGACACAGTCAGCTATAAATGTGTATGTGACACACATTCAGCTATGTATATGGTTGTTACATGGTCAGCTATAAATGTGCATGTGACACACAGCCAGCTATAAATTTTCTTGTGACATTTAGTCAGCTATAAATGCACTTGGTACACACAGTCAGCTTAACATGTGCTTGTGACACATGGTCAGCTATACATTTGCTTGTAACACAGTCAGTTATAAACGTGCATGTGACACAGAATCAGCTATAAATGCTGATGGCACACAGTCAGATATAAATATGATTGTGACAAGATCAGATATAAATGTGCATGTGGCACACTGTCACCTATAAATGTGCTGGTGACACACAGTCAGCTATAAATGCATTTGTAACATACAGTCAGCTGTAAATGTGCTTGTGACATATAGTCAGCTGTAAATGTGCTTGTGACACACAGTCAAATATAAATGTGCTTGTGACACACAGCCAGCTATAAATGTGCATGTGACACTTAGTCAATGTGCTTGTGACAAACAATCAGCTATGAATATGCTTGTGACACACACTCAGCTACAAATGTGATTATGGTACAGACAGCTATAAATGTGCTTGTGACACACTCAGCTATAAATGTGCTTGTGACACACAGTCAGCTGTAAATGTGCTTGTGACACAGTCAGCTGTAAATGTGCATGTGACAAACAATCGGCTATAAATGAGCTTGTGACACACAGTCAGCTATAAATGTGCATGTTACACATGGTCGGCTTTCAATGTGCTTGTAACAAAAATATATATAAATGTGCTTGTGACACACAGTCAGCTATTATTGTGCTTGTGACACACAATAAGCTATTATTGTGCTTGTGGTATAATCAGTTATAGATATGCTTGTAACACAAACTCAGCTATCAATGTGCTTGTGATAGTCAGCTATACATGTGACATACGGTCAGCTATAAAAATGCTTGTCACTCAGTCAGCTTTAAAATGTACTTATGGCACAAAGTTAGCTATAAATGTACTTGTGACACATGGTCAGTTATAAATGTGTTTGTGACAAACAGTCAGCTATAAATGTGCTTGTTATACAGTCAGCTATAAATGTGCATGTGACATACGATCTGATATAAATGTGCTTGTCATACAGTCAGCTATAAACGTGCTTGTGACAAACAATCAGCTATAAATGTGTATGTTAAACACTGTCAGCTATAAATGTGCTTGTTACATGGTCAGCTATAAATGTGCTTGTCACATTCAGCTATATATATACTTGTGACACAGTCAGCTGTAAATGTGCATGTGACACATTGTCAGCAATCAATGTGATTATGACACACAGTAAACTATAAATGTTTATGTGACACAGTCAGCTATAAATATGCATATGACACAAAGGCAGCTATAAATGTGCTTGTGACACATAGTAAGCTATAAAAGTAAATGTGACACACGTTCAGCTATAAATGTGGTTGTTACATGGTCAGCTATAAATGTGCATGTGACACACAGCCAACTATAAATTTACTGGTGACACACAGTCAGCTATTAATGTACTTGGTACACACAGTTAGCTATACATGTGCTTGTTACACACAATAAGTTATACATTAGCTTGTGATACAGTCAGCTGTAAATGTGCATGTGAAACAGAATCAGCTATAACTGCTGATGGCACACAGTCAGATATAAATATGATTGTGACAAAATCAGCTATAAATGTGCTGGTGACACACAGTCAGCTATAAATGTGTTTGTGCCATACAGTCAGCTATAAATGTGCTTGCAATTTGCAGTCAGCTTTAAATATGCTTGTGACACACAAATATAAATGTGCTTATGACACACAGTCAGTTATCAATGTGCATGTGACACAGAATCAGCTATAAATGTGCATGTGACACAAAGTCAGCTATAAATGTGCATGTGACACAGTCAACTATAAATGTGCATGTGACACAGTCAACTATAAGTGTGCATGTGACACAGAATCAGCTATAAATGTACATGTGACACACAGCCAGCTATAAATGTGAATGTGACACAGAATCAGCTATAAATGTGTATGTGACACACAGCCAGCTATAAATGCGCTTATGACTCACAGTTAGCTATAAATGTGCATGTGACACAGTTCGCTATAAATGTGTATGTGACACAGTCAGCTATAAATGTGTATGTGACACAGTCCGTTATAAATGCACTTATGACTCACAGTCAGGTATAAATGTGTTTGTGACACAGTCAGCTTTAAATGCGCTTATGACTCACAGTCAGCTATAAATGCCGATGGCACACAGTCAGATATAAATGTGTATGTTTAACACTGTCAACTATAAATGTGTATGTGAAACAGTCAGCTATAAATGCGCTTATGACTCACAGTCGGCTATAAATGTGTTTGTGACTCTCAGTCAGCTATAAATGCCGGTGGCACACAGTCAGATATAAATGTGATTGTGACACGATCAGATATGTAGGAATCTATGCAAATGTGTCATATGCACGGTAATGGTTGAACTTATGACACATGCTCAGTGACTGATGCCGTTGTGACACATGTTCAGTTATTGATGCTGTTGCGACACATGCCCAGTTATTTGTGACGTGACACGTCAATAGTAACTGGTACAGCTGTGGCACATGCCCAGTTAGTGGTGCCGTTGTGACACGTGAACAGAAACTGGAGCATTTGTGACATATGTCCAGTTATTGATGACGTTGTGACACGTGAACAGTAACTAGTGCCGTTGTGACACATGCCCAGTTATTGATGCTGTTGTGACACATAAACAGTAACTGGTGCAGTTGTGACACATACCCTGTTATTGATGCCGTTGTGACACGTGAACATTAACTGGTGCAGCTGAGAGACATGCCCAGTTATTAATGCCGTTGTGACACGTGAACAGTAACTGGTTCAGCTGTGACACATGAGCAGTAATTGGTGCACTTGTGTCATGCCTAGTAATTGATGCCCTTGTGACACGTGAACATTTATTGGTGCAGCTGAGAGACATGCCCAGTTATTGATGCCAGTGTGACACGTGAACAGTAACTGGTTCAGCTGTGACACATGCCCAGTTATTGATGACGTTGTAACACGTGAACAGTAACTGGTTTGTCTGTGACACATGCCCAGTTATTGATGACGTTGTAACACGTCAACAGAAACTGGTTCATCTGTGACGCATGCCCAGTTATTGATGACGTTGTAACACGTGAACAGTTACTGGTTCATCTGTGACACATGCCCAGTTATTGATGACGTTGTAACACGTGAACAGTAACTGGTTCATCTGTGACACATGTCTTGTTATTGATGCCAGTGTAACACGTGAACAGTAACTGGTTGAGCTGTGACACATGCCCAGTTATTGATGACGTTGTAACACGTGAACAGTAACTGGTTCAGCTGTGACACATGCCTAGTTCTTGATGCCATTGTGACACGTGTACAGTAACTGGTTCAGCTGTGACACATGCCCAGTTATTGATGACGTAACATGTGAACAGTAACTGGTGCAGCTTTGACACATGTCCAGTTATTGATACCGTTGTGACACGTGAACAGTAACTAGTTCAGCTGTGACACATGCCTTGTTATTGATGCCAGTGTAACACGTGAACAGTAACTGGTTCAGCTGTGACACATGCCCAGCTATTGATGACGTTGTAACACGTGAACAGTAACTGGTTCAGCTGTGACACATGCCTTGTTATTAATGCCATTGTAACACGTGAACAGTAACTGGTTCATCTGTGACACATGCCCAATTATCGATGACGTTGTAACACGTCAACAGAAACTGGTTCATCTGTGACACATGCCCAGTTATTGATGAAGTTGTAACACGTGAACAGTAACTGATGCACTTGTTACATATGCCCAGTTATTGATGCTGTTGTGACACACGAAAAATAACTGGTGCAGCTGTGACACATGTCCTGTTATTGATGCCGGTGTGACACGTGAACAGTAACTGGTTCAGCTGTGACACATGCCCAGTTATTAATGACGTTGTAACACGTGAACAGTAACTGGTTCGTCTGAGACATGCCCAGTTATTGATGGCGTTGTAACACATGAACAGTAACTGGTGCAGCTGCGACATATGTCCAGTAATTGATGTAGATGTGACACGTGAACAGTAACTGGTGCAGCTGTGACACATACCCAGTTATTGATGCAGTTGTGACACGTGAACAGTAACTAGTTTAGCTGTGACACATGCCCAGTTATTGATGCCAATGTAACACGTGAACAGTAACTGGTTCGTCTGAGACATGCCCAGTTATTGATGACGTTGTAACACATGAACAGTAACTGGTTCAGCTGTGACACATGCCCAGTTATTGATGACGTTGTAACACGTGAACAGTTACTGGTTCAGCTGTGACACATGCCCAGTTATTGATGACGTTGTAACACGTGAAAAATAACTGGTTCATCTGTGACACATGCCCAGTTATTGATGTCGTTGTAACACGTGAACAGTGACTGGTTTATCTGTGACACATGCCCAGTTATTGATGACGTTGTAACACGTGAACAGTAACTAGTTCAGCTGTGACACATGCCCAGTTATTGATGAAGTTTTAACACGTGAACAGTATTTGATTCGTCTGTGACACATGCCCTGTTATTGATGTCGTTGTAACACGTGCACAGTAACTGGTTCAGCTGTGACACATGCCCAGTTATTGATGACGTTGTAACGCATGAACAGTAACTGGTTCAGCTGTGACACATGCCCAGTTATTGATGACGTTGTAACGCGTGAACAGTAACTGGTTCAGCTGTGACACATGCCCAGTTATTGATGTCGTTGTAACACGTGAACAGTAACTGGTTCAGCTGTGACACATGCCCAGTTATTGATGACGTTGTAACACATGAACAGTAACTGGTTCAGCTGTGACACATGCCCTGTTATTGATGTCGTTGTAACACGTGCACAGTAACTGGTTCAGCTGTGACACATGCCCAGTTATTGATGAAGTTGTAACACATGAACAGTAACTGGTTCAGCTGTGACACATGCCCAGTTATTGATGACGTTGTAACACGTGAACAGTAACTGGTTCAGCTGTGACACATGTCCAGTTATTGATACCGTTGTGACACGTGAACAGTAACTAGTTCAGCTGTGACACATGCCCAGTTATTGATGACGTTGTAACACGTGAACAGTAACTGGTTCAGCTGTGACACATGCCCAGTTATTGATGACGTTGTAACACGTGAACAGTAACTGGTTCAGCTGTGACACATGCCCAGTTATTGATGACGTTGTAACACGTGAACAGTAACTGGTTCAGCTGTGACACATGCCCAGTTATTGATGACGTTGTAACACGTGAACAGTAACTGGTTCAGCTGTGACACATGCCCAGTTATTGATGACGTTGTAACACATGAACAGTAACTGGTTCATCTGTGACACATGCCCAGTTATTGATGAAGTTGTAACACGTGAACAGTAATTGGTTCAGCTGTGACACATGCCAAGTTTTCGATGTCGTTGTAACACTTGAACAGTAACTGGTTCAGCTGTGACACATGCCCAGTTATTGATGACGTTGTGACACGTGAACAGTAACTGGTTCATCGGTGACACATGCCCAGTTATTGATGAAGTTGTAACACGTGAACAGTAACTGGTTCAGCTGTGACACATGCCCAGTTATCAATGACGTTGTAACATGTGAACAGTAACTGGTTCAGCTGTGACACATGCCCAGTTTTTGATGTCGTTGTAACACGTGACCAGTAACTGGTTCAGCTGTGTCACATGCCCAGTTATTGATGACGTTGTAACACGTGCACAGTTACTGGTTCATCTGTGACACATGCCCAGTTATTGATGACTTTGTGACACGTGAAAAATAACTGGTTCATCTGTGACACATGCCCAGTTATGATGAAGTTGTGACACTAGAACTGTGACTGATGCAGCTGTGACACTTGAGTAGTAATTGGTGCACTTGTGAAATCTGGCAACAAATACATTGATAACAGTAATAAAGGTGCATGTAACATACGCCTAGTAATAAATGCACATGTGACATATGACTTGTGATAAATGCTTGGTTACATCAGACTGGCAAGAAATATCCGTGTGGTGTACTGTTTGCATTTAATGTTATTTAGGCATCTGATTAGGTATTAATGTACAAGAACTTGTGACATCAGATTAATAATATGTGTGGCATGTGTCGAGTTATAAGTACACTTCCGATATTTAAACAGTAAAAAAAACAACAATTAATTTCAAACGAACAGTAATCAATATAAGTGTGACACACGATCAATTATTTATGTAAATGTAACGCACGATCAATTATTTATGCAAATATGACACGATCAGTTATTTATGCAAATGTGACACGATCAGTTATTTAGGAAAATGTGACACAAATCGGTTTAGACAAATGTGACACACGATCAGTTATTTATGAAAATGTGACACACGATCAGTTATTTATGCAAGTGTGACACACGATCAGTTATTTATGAAAATGTGATACAAGACCAGTTATTTATGAAAATGTGACACACGATCAGTTATTTATGCAAGTGTGACACACAATCAGTTATTTATGTAAATGTAACGCACGATCAATTATTTATGAAAATGTGACACACGATCAGTTATTTATGCAAGTGTGACACACGATCAGTTATTTATGAAAATGTGATACAAGACCAGTTATTTATGAAAATGTGACACACGATCAGTTATTTATGCAAGTGTGACACACGATCAGTTATTTATGAAAATGTGATACAAGACCAGTTATTTATGAAAATGTGACACACAATCAGTTATTTATGCAAGTGTGACACACAATCAGTTATTTATGAAAATATGATACAAGACCAGTTATTTATGAAAATGTGACACACTATCAGGTATTTATGCAATGTGACACACGACCAGTTAGTTATGAAAATGTGACAGAAGATCAGTTATTTATGAAAATGTGACACACGACCAGTAATTGCAAATGTGACGCGCAATCAGTTATTTATAAAAATGTGACACACGACCAGTTATTTATGAAAAATTGACACATGACCAGTTATTTATGAAAATGTGACACAAGATCAGTTATTTATTAATACATGACGCACGATCAGTTATTTATGCAAATGTGACACATGACCAGTTATTTATGCAAATATGACACACGACCAGTTATTTATGCAAATGTGACACACGACCATTTATTGTATTTTCACAACTGTTTAATTTTTAGTTAGATACTAAACATTGTTTTTATTATACAAAATAATGCTACTTGCCACTTTGATTAACTTGATAGTATATTCAAATATTCAAGATAACAAGTAGTGACAAAGAGATACGATAGATCTCCCTTCAGTTAACAGTTTCACTTAATCCACACTTATCTAACCCACTAAACTACTATTATCCAGTGTTGTTTAGTTTGTGTCAACCGTTCTGCACTTTGTTCAATATTTGTTTATCGATGTACATGGAATGATCACGACATGTGTATATCCTACACGTCACCGTACCGGTCAGACACCACCAGATGTGTTTTAGTTCATTTGTTTCAATATTAAGTGTCATTTTAAGTATATCGAAGGCTACAGACGATCAGTTATCCTAACTATTCTATTCTGGGATCTTGGAAGATTAACCACACCCCATTTCTGCAACTAGCTGATAACTGCCCCCGCTTGAATCACATGAATTGGCAATAATACGCAACGTCGTATATCAATCATCAAGAAGACTGTGGCCGGGCGGGGATTCGAACACACGACCTCTGTATTGAAAGTCAGACGCATTACCGACTAAGCTAACCGGCCCAGGTCATATGTGTTTTTATTAATCATAAACTATTTTTGGTTTAATTGATAAGGATTAGCCCTTTTTGATTACATTACAGAATATTGAGGGAATGTGAATGTTTTATTGAACTATAAACTTTGATTTCAACGAGTGAACATCGAAATCGGTACAGTCAAGTGGCAAGTGAAATTTGTACATTTGGTTTTCAGAAGATGAAATATTTGTATTGCAGTCAATCGTTCTATTATAACATGGGTGGCTTTTTATGCTATCTTAAGACTCCAATGTTATTAGCACAGTTTATCTACTTAACCAATTGTCTTCAAATGTTTAATTACAACTTTTAAAACAATCAAGCTAAAATGACGGAAAAGGGTATTATTAAAAACAGCGAAATTTGATAATTTCAAACATTTCATTAAAAACGTAAGATAAATATGGCATTCAGTTTTATTTTCGGAAGACCACGCCAGTGGTAGCGGTTTCGATCCCAGCTGAACCTGATGCCTCTTAATTTAAAGCAACACTCAGTACTGAGTTCTTCCCAAGTGACGGACACGATAGAGTTCATATACGCTCTCAGCTTACTTTACAATGAAACTTAAATGAATTATTATCATAAACTATAAGATCTCAGGTGCATAATCACGAATCTGAGAAGAGTCACTGTCTGTCAGCAAGTACGAGTAAGTGACTTACGTGAAGTATAACCACCGTCCGTCAGCAAGAAAGTGACAGACATTCTGTCATAAAGTTGAACTACCGTTCGTCAGCAAGTAAGTGGCCGGCATTCTGTCGTAAAGTAGAACCACCGTCCGTCAGCATGTAAGTGATAGACATTCTGTCATAAAGTAGAACCACCGTCCGTCAGCAAGTAAGTGACAGACATTATATCGTAAATTAGAACCACCACCCGTCAGCAAGTAAGTGACAGACATTCTGTCGTAAAGTAGAACCACCGTCCGTCAGCAAGTACGTGACAGACATTCTGTCATTAAGTAGAACAACCGTCCGTCAGCATGTAAGTGACAGACATTCCGTCGTAAAGTAGAACCACCGTCCGTCAGCAAGTAAGTGACAACGTCCGCCAACAAGTAAGTGACACGCAATCTGTCGTAAAGTATAACCACCGTCCGTCAGCAAGGAGGTGACAGACATTCTGTCGTAAAGTAGAACCACCGTCAGTCAGCATGTAAGTGGCAGACATTCTGTCGTAAAGTAGAACCACCGCCCGCCAGCAAGTAAGTGACAGACATTCTGTCGTAAAGTAGAACCACCGTCCGTCAGCAAGTGACAGACATTCTGTCGTAAAGTAGAACCACCGTCCGTCAGCAAGTAAGTGACAACGTCCGCCAACAAGTAAGTGACACGCATTCTGTCGTAAAGTAGAACCACCGTCAGTCAGCAAGGAGGTGACAGACATTCTTCCGTAAAGTAGAACCACCGTCCGTCAGCATGTAAGTGACAGACATTCTGTCGTAAAGTAGAACCACCGTCCGTCAGCAAGTGACAGACATTCTGTTATAAAGTAGAACCACCGTCCGTCAGCAAGTAAGTGACAGACATTCTGTCATAAAGTAGAACCACCGTCAGTCAGCAAGTAAGTGACTGATATTCTGTCGTAAAGTAGAACCACCGTCCGTCAGCAAGTAAGTGACTGACATTCTGTTATAAAGTAGAACCACCGTCCGTCAGCAAATAGGTGACAGACATTCTGTCGTAAAGTAGAGCCACCGTCAGTCAGCATGTAAGTGACAGACATTCTGTCATAAAGTAGAACCACCGTCAGTCAGCATGTAAGTGACAGACATTCTGTCGCAAAGTAGAACCACCGTCCGTCAGCAAGTAGGTGACAGACATTCTGTCATAAAGTAGAACCACCGTCAGTCAGCAAGTAAGTGACTGATATTCTGTCGTAAAGTAGAACCACCGTCTGTCAGCAAGTAAGTGACTGACATTCTGTTATAAAGTAGAACCACCGTCCGTCAGCAAATAGGTGACAGACATTCTGTCGTAAAGTAGAGCCACCGTCAGTCAGCATGTAAGTGACAGACATTCTGTCATAAAGTAGAACCACCGTCAGTCAGCATGTAAGTGACAGACATTCTGTCGCAAAGTAGAACCACCGTCCGTCAGCAAGTAGGTGACAGACATTCTGTCATAAAGTAGAACCACCGTCCGTCAGCATGTAAGTGACACATTCTGCCATAAAGTAGAACCACCGTCAGTCAGCATGTAAATGACGGACATTGATGAGATAACCGGTCCACTCATTTCCAACCCTCGCCTCCAGGATTAAAGCAATGTGTTTGTGAGTGTATGCGGTTGATACTCAACATGGTATAAGTCGATAAATACATGCACACGTTTGTTTAAAAAACATGTATTTAAATTTAGAAAAAGATTACTTGTGTTTGCATTCATTATGGTACTTAATTGAAGAAACAAATGAAATATCCACTTTAAGCTGTTAATATATGAATAAAAATGTTGGTCAGTAGCCGTTACTCGTACTAACTGTTATTATCTTTCAAATTTGATATCTGGGCCGTACTGGTATACCTGCAATATTGAATTAGTGTCGTCTGTCCTAATCTCTATTTATTTGTTAAATCTACAAATAAAGTGTTTATAAATGCGAAATGAATAATTCAGTGTGATATATTGTTTTCTATTTGATTGTTACTGGTATTATCATTATTTATATTCTTATCAAAACTGGTGAGTATTTTTATATTTTTCCTTTGTTTCTTCGTTTAAATTTCGGTAAATATAATGTTATACATGCCGGGTACCAGCATTACCAGCCATATACTAGATGGGCTGGAAACCATGATTGATCTTCATCACTATTCGTGGGAATAAATATTCTGAACTTCTCGATCATTTTCAAGTACATGTTTCTTATATCTAAGAGTCATTCCATATTCGAACTTTTCATGGAGTTGTTTAATGAAATATATCATTAAATTAAATATTTTAACAAATAAGTGCCTTAACTAAATAATAAGTACTACCTACCAAAGTTAACGCCCTTTTTTAAAACTAGAAACGAAAATAAGGGCCTGCATACATATTCAGATATTCATATTGGCAAACATGTGATTATTGTAATGTGTATTATTATCTTAACTTACTTATCACAAATGTGAATAATGGGTCACAAAATAAGTCTAAAAGTTTTTAAAAAAAGTAATTACAAATCCGAATCAATAAAATGGCCCAAATCACTAAATGTGAAAACTATTTTTTGAATTAGACTGCCACTGGCAATCTCGTGTCAGCAATATTTTGTAAGTAATCCGGTTTTGACTATACATGTAATTGATCACATGTAATTTCACGATATCTGCTCTTGACAATGAGCAAAATTGTGTCATACAACCCCCAATTGACAGTATCAGTTTACAATGGTTATACCGATTCCGCAAATATAGAACAACGGGCAAATTATTTATTTTAATACTGAAGAATCCATGAAAGATTCTTAGATATTAAAGTATTAACCAATGAGAGGTTCCAGGGCGTTACATGTATGCGTGATGGCAAGAATAGAACCACCGTGACTTATATATATCGTAAGCGGCATAAAATTGAGAGTAGATATAATTTGCTGAAGCAGCTATCAATGTTCGATGTTTATTCTGCAAATTCATGTGTGGCTTTTTCTGGTTGTACATTGTTGTATGGGCCTTGGTATGTTCCTTCATGCCGTTGTCAGATAATCTTTGATCGTGTTAGTGAGACCCATGGTGTTTCCTTTAGTTTTTACTAATTTATTCTAGCTCTATTGCGACGAAAGGTTAAAGTTTATATTAACCGCTTCCAAGTCCGCTCCCTGGGTAGAACCAGTACTCAGTTTTGTTATTTGAGAGACATCACGTCGAGCTGGTGATTGAACCGCAACCTCTGGCGTGAGCAGTCAACACTATATTCAGTGCACTACCGACCCACTTAAGTCAATAATACAATGACGATGCAAAGGTAGTCAAACAGTGCTGTCTATTTTAGAATAGGGATTTCGTATCAATTTTACCACTCAAATTTAAATATCGATTTTGTCACGTTTTGATGGATTTGGCGTACTATTTCCTCTATTCGGACTTTATTTATTAATGGTACCGAGATGCTTTTTATCAATTTTACAAATCATTTAATTTTTAAGATAGTTATAGAGTTTTTATCCTAATATAATGCCGGACGCTATCGCAAAATGAACATACATGAAACAGTCTAGATGTATTAATACACCAATCTTTGGCAGCTATTCCTGATGGCAAGAGAGCAATTTTTACAGTTCACGCCGTTCTACCTGGTGTATGGGGTCGGGACAAGTTTTGTTATGACAATTGCTTTCTTCAAGCTGATTGGTCCAGCACTCTCAACACTTCTGACGTCAAAGTATAAGTTTCTGCCGAAGTCAACTCAAGCAGATTGGAACGGACGGTGTGTAAGCATTTCTTTTTTAAAAATTTATTTGTACACAACTGATTCTTCCTATCTGTATGCGTTATTTTGAACACAATGGTAGTCTATATTAGAACCTGAAAAAGCAGAGAATTCCATGCTAATTTTTTCACAATTAATAGCAAATAGCGGAACGCTTACTAAACTATGACGTCATTCAAACTTTCCTTGAACATGCTCAGATGTACTGCTGTTTAGCGGACTCGATATGGAGATTTGGGTTTGTTCCAAGGAATAATGGGACGGATGGAGTTGTGTATCTAAGTAAGAACATTTTATATAAGACCCACAAATTACCGAGTAAGCAACCATACAGGACACATTGCCCACGAATGACACTTTTGAGACGAATTGGTAGGGAGTCGGTATGTTACGTATCAGCTTCTTGTATATTTAGATAGTCTAGATCATTTTTATTGAGTTTCATATTCATGTGCACCCGGGGTTCCAAATGACAAACACATCTTTTGTGAAAATGTAAAAAAGCGTTACAAATGTAGTGTGTAAAAATGACATTCATGTTGATCTCATTGGTATGATAAAATCATCGAACTCTATCCGAACGTGGAGTGATTCGCGTCGGCAGTTTGTCGCAGATTCATGCCGATCTGATGCGGGAAAACACGGCAGATTTTAATGTATAAGTCAATTATTTACTGGACACAGCTATGAATCTAAAACTTTTACATGATTGAGTTCCAATTGATCATGTGTGCCTTCATCACTTTATTCATATTTCTATCTTTAAGCCGGGCCTGATTAGCTCAGTCAGTTACGCGTCTGACTGTCAATCCAGGGGTCGTGAGTTCGAATCCCCCGCCCGGCAACAGTCTCCTTGATGATTGATATACGACATTGTGTCTCATATCATTCGTCTCTCACCACTGATTCAAGTGGGAAAGTTATCAGTTACTTGCGGAGATGGGGTGTGCTCGAGTACTGGTTAATCCCATGAAACAATGGTTAGGTTAACTGATCGTCTGTTAGCCCTCGATGGCATGAAATTGACGCTAAATATTCAATCAATCAATCGTCGGATACCCACGCGTAATCCATTCCGATACTCTCCATTTATCACAGATGCTATATATATATAAGATATTATTATGACCTCTTTTTTTCTTCGAATGAGCATATAATACCATAAAACATAAATACAAAACTTATTTTTGTTTGTGTTTAGGGTGGGTCCGAGGTACGGTATTTTGACATGTGTAAATAGGTACATCTCCAGAACCCCAAGTATACTTGCGGGTAATCACGTTACACTAACTTGTCTTTCGTGTTTTCCCTGCAGATCAGCATAGTTGTTGTATGCATTTTGTTATAACGTTGCCGGATGTGGTGTGTTTTATTAATCCCGAAAAGTTTGAAATCCGAATCCCCAACTTAGGCAGTTGATTGAGAACTAGACATGCATCATTCGATGGGCTGAATATTACATCACTCAAAATGTAAATAGGGTAATACATACAAAAAGTGTCAGTTTGTTCCTAAAATTATTCATTATAATTATGTATAGTTTTAAACTGTCGGCGAAAGTCTCACGAAACACGACTATTGCATTCTGGATGCTCTAGTAGTATATGCCGGACAGCCTCCGTGTGAAACCCGAAGTGTAAATGGCAGAACACGTTTTTGCATAGGGTTGCACTATTCTACAATGTTAAAACTATCGACACTGAATCCATGAAATTGAATTAAGGATCGACATGCCTCCGTTACCCTGTTGTCACAAAGCTGTGACAATTTAAAAATTAGAATTTCATATAACAGATAAATACGTGTCCTGACATTACCAAAACTTAGCAATAAAAGTGACTACATTTATTATTTATCATGCTGGTTGTTATTTGATGTGGTTGTTGTGTAAGTTATAAACACATATTAAAAAAAGCACCAATGACAGAGAAACGCAATTTAATTGCTTTTAAACGTGAAGAAATACTCATAATCAAATGTTCAATTTGATCACATTTTACTAATAATACATAACATTCCCCCGAATGTGAAAAATATACTTAATATGTTTGGACATATTTAACATATTCAAAACATCCGTGGCGATGTCTCCGCTATCGACTAGTAACTGTGACAAAATTTACAAAAATGTTATACTGTCGACGTGAACCTGTGAAAAACTGTCGACGCGAATCACTCTACGTTGTGACAGAGTTCCCTGACCGTGATAACTGTCACCGCACAGTGTCAAAGACACTCTTGTGTCACTTTCGTAAATATAAGAAAAAAGTATATAATAAACTGATTGGTCGATCACCACTGGTTTGAAAAGAAATTACAAGACATTCGATTCTCCGCCACGGCTATGTGTGTTGTCCATGAGCAAGACACATTTTCCGCATATGCTTAGTACTGGTTCTACCCAGGAAGACTTCGAGCGTGATTTGTCTTAGCTTAAGAACTTTTTTAACAATCGAAGTAAAATTAATAAGTTTTAACTAGAAACTTTGTTCAGTGTATATTTACAAGTTAGTATACTGTTCTATTTCAAATAAGCACCGTATATTTGAAAATACGAAAATACGCTATGAAAGTACTAAAATACGCTACTGAAGTACCAAAATACGCTACGGAAGTACCGAAATACGCTATGAAAACACCAAAAAACGCTACGGAAGTATCAAAATCGCTACGGAAATATCAAAATACGCTGCGGAAGTACCAAAATACGCTATGAAAATACCAAAATACTCTACGAAAGAACCAAAATACACTATGAAAATACCAAAATACGCTACGAAAGAACCAAAAATACACTACGAAAGTACCAAATACACTATGAAATACCAAAATACGCTACGAAAGTACTAAAATATGCTATAGATATACCAAAATACGCTACGGGGGTACCTAAATACGCTACGGAAGTATCAAAGTACACTACGGAAGTACCAAAAGAAAAATCAGGTGACAAACGGTGTTTGAAAAGTCTAACATGATGAAATAGTATTCTACTATTTTTGATAATAGTGTTAGGAATTAAAATATAATGACTATAAACTTCGTATCGATAGTAACATGGACAGATCAAATAGAAATGAATGTGTAACTATTTTATTCTATTTCCACTGTGTTCATCAATTTCCAGTGTGACATCTAATGTCAACGCCGTAGTGTGCATAGCTCTGTCGGGCTACGCCCTCTTTTTTGAAGAAGGTATCCGCGATGAACTCATCTGGCACGACAGTCCCTATGCGAGGTGGTCTTGCTCCATCATCATGGGCTACGCTATCGGGGGTAAGATACGTTGGTTTAAACGATAGTTCGTTCAATAACTTTATATACATTAATTTTACAATTAATTATTCTACAAGCAATTCTCAGAATTGCGATAGAAAAAAGATAATCAGCTTGTTTCGTACACATCTAGTGAGCTATGTTGCCGCATGTTTCGTACACATCAAGTGAGCTATGTTGCCGTATGTTTCGTACACATCAAGTGAGCTATGTTGCCGCATGTTTCGTACACATCAAGTGAGCTATGTTGCCGCATGTTTCGTACACATCAAGTGAGCTATGTTGCCGCATGTTTCGTACACATCTAGTGAGCTATGTTGCCGCATGCACACGTCTCTGATTTTTCCCAAAATGCAAATTCAAGCTTTAAATATGATAAAACACATGCACATGTCTGACATGCAGTAATAGTTTTAATTCAAAATGTGTCAATACTGCCTTGGTTTCAAATAAATTGTACCTATAAGCAATTTAAAAAATGCTAAAACAAACACAAAAATCTGACATGCAGTATGCAAGAAGAAGTGAAAAGTGCGAAGATATAGATACCATGTCATTGTCCTGTATTTATTATGCTAGTTATTTGAACTCTATTTTCAACATAGTCAGTATATATATGAATATATCACGAACACGACCAAGTAAACGACCACGTGATATGATTTTATTTTCAGATATAATGACTATGTTACTGTGGTGCCGGGTGAAGCGGGCAGAATTCCTAGGCTATTTTTTCCACCATGCCGCAGCAGTGTATGCCTATTATTATGTTTCTGTAAGTTCATGTATACTTATACTTATTTTAGCTTGATTGCAAGACATTGGCTGAGGCAAGTGGTCGAACCTGCGACCCCCAACCTCTAGCCCTATCCCTTATATCACCGTTTTGTTGTAAATACATGGTAAGCTTACTACATTCTCCGATATTTTAATCTCTTTCTTCAACACAAGAAAAAAAAACAAGAAAAAAAACACACTCATCGTTTAATTATCCGTTTTATATTTATCGAACCACAGGCGGCAGTATTGGTGTTTGGATTACCCCAATTACCGTTAAAGAAAAAAAATCACCATAAAGCTACAAAAAAAAAGGAAAAAAAGGGGGGTTATGGATTTAGATATATAGACAAGGTTACCAACTTCACACTGGGCCATGGTTACACCAACTCATTTCAATAAACTATTTCACCGATCAAATTTAGAGATTTATCCACGAACCAGGGCTGGTAAACACTATGAATGGTTGTAGTTTCCGTAACCGAAAACAAAAATCATTTCCTTTTGACCGTTTTTCCGTGACAAGTCGAAATGTATGAAAAAATACAATTTTTATTGCAGGTCGGAAAAGATGTGGAACACAGAAATTGCAAATATAACCGCGATTTATCAATAATTATCCATGAGTGCCGGTATCAACACGTTGCAAACAAAACTTAAGTGTAAATGGAACTTATTTAACATGTTTACCTGTTTCAAATCGCTGTATTCGAAGAACTATATTCGTTTTACACGTTTTTATTCAAAACTTTGGAATCATGTAAATAAAGACTTGTTTTAGGTTTATGGACTCATTCAATGGGTATCACTGAGAACCATTCCCTAATTCGCCGAAGACTTCCGCAGGTTAAGACATGTTGATGGTCTTTATTGGTAAAGGGGATAATCCAAACACCGATACTGCCGCCTGTGGATCGAACCAGAACTCGGAAAGTTACCAAACAATTTCTTACATCACATAATACGAAGTGTGTTAAAATACATGGACTTTTGTAATATTTTCAGCATTTAATATAGCTTAAGAATAAAAATTATATTGCCATTAATCGTAATATTTCCTCTATGCAATTTCAAAATTTCATAATGATATTGAATACCGTTATGTAGCAACACCGCTAGAAAATATGCATGTAATGGTTACCTGGGGAGTCTGGTACGTCAACAACGTCAAGTATTTGCACAATGTCGAGTTTGTTAAATCTAAATTAACTTCAGTTTCAAACTCATTGCATCATTGTACAATTCAAGGCAGAGTTATATAGAGATGTGTATGATAAATGGCTGAAAGGACATGTTTGAAGTGCATCCCAGGAGCACGGTGGGTACTTTGACAATATGTAATTTTGATGGTTAAATATACAGTTGACGCCATTGATGTCATCGTACTGCTCCAGGTAACCAAACCATGCATATTTTCTTGCGCTGTTGCGTCATAACCGTATTCAATATAGATATGGTATTTGGCATTTGCAAAGAGTAAATGTTACGATATATTAAGTATTGAAAATATTGCAAAAGTCTACGCATTTTTTTTATTACACCTCGTATCTTTATGGTTTGGGAGATTATCAGACAATTGTTACTAGCAGGGCGATGCTGTAATAAGCTACACTACATATATGCGTATATATTTATTGTTTTTTTTCTTTATTGAAGGCATATGGAATATTTTGTTATATTGCCATGTTGAGATTAATTGCCGAGATGTCCACTCCACCTGTCAATCAAAGGTGAGCTTTTGTGACAATTGACTACCCAACATCACTCTGTACAATTTCACTTACAGTATATATTGAGCAAATGCAAATTAATACAAAAATATGTAAAAGATACACACACACAAATATTTTTTTTGTATTTCAACTTTTATTTCACCAATGTATCAATATTATTACATAAAGGTACAAAACATGTTAATGTGGTTATATGAGTGTTGTATATGATTCGCATAGTTCATCTTTACTTGATAATTACATATAAATCAACACAGTCTTAATAACAAATAACATCTCGACATTTTTGTCAATAAGTAAAAAAGTCGCCTTGTAATGTAATGTTTTATTTTTTATGTTTGTTAAAAAAAGAGGGTTAATTTCATTATTAATGAACTATTATATGGTTACCAAATAATAATGGAAAAAGTGATAAAAATGATAAAGTAATTGTCTTGCCCGTGTAAAATATCGTTTATAATTCATAACAGACACAAATAGCTATGATAATAAAAAATGCAAATTTTCGCTTCTTTGTGTTTTGTTTTAAAAATCTGTTTTAATAAAATATCCCTTGATGAACACTAAAGCATTCTTATTCGTATACATTATTGCCTTTGCTCATTACAGGTGGTTTTTCGATGTGCTGAACACGCCCCGGGGTAACCTGATGGTAGTCATAAACGGTCTCCTTATGGTTCTGACTTTCTTTATATTCCGGATATGTACCATGCCATTATATTGGTATGAAATATGGCTGTTTACCGGCACAGAGGCGGTGGTGAAACTGGGAGCCATTCAATTAACTATGTACTTGCCGTGCATAGTGCTGGATACGTTAAATATGTATTGGTTTTATAAAATATGTAGAGGTTTCAGTAAAGCTGTTAGATCACTTAAAAATTCTGAAACAAATCTAAAATTTAAGTCAATTTAATGTTATCGGATTGTTCACTTTCTTTACGTTTACTTTAAATTATGACATTGGAAAAGTCAAATTACGTGGTCATCTTGGCCAATATAAGGGCCTGCTGGATAAATGGGCACATCGGCCCTTTGCCAATATAAAAAATAAATCTGGTGTTCTAGTTCTAATGCTAGTGCAATGTGTAATGTCCATGGTAGAACACAATGTATCCCAAACTAGCTTCATGACGGTGTGTTTGCAGAACCTTTGTTTGCTTCTATTTTGGTAAGTGATATAACGCTGGTAAAGTTTTTAAAGGCATCATATTTGAAACATGTATTGTCACTTATGACAAAAAGTGCAAACTACAATAAAATTATTTTTTTGCCGATGTGACAAAACAATTCCAAAGAGTTTAAAAAAATATAACATCATGAAGTTTCAAATAGTAATGCTTGAATATTGAGATCTCCAGATGGCGTTGAATATAATAGGTGCATGGCATTATTCAACATTGTCGTGTGTCTGTTGATAAGCGCAATACTATCATTCACGATTAAGGCGGGCAGCAAAATTCACCACAACACGTCACCACAACACATCACCACCACAACACATTACCACACGTCACCACCACACGTCACCACAACACACCACCACACGTCAACACAACACGTCACCACAACACGTCACCACACGTCAACACAACACGTCACCACAACACATCACCACACGTCAACACCGCACGTCACCACACGTCAATATAACATATCACCAACACAACACGTCACCACAACATGTCACAAATAAATGGAAAAGTGAAATAAAATCAGAAAGTGCTTTTTATTGATTGTTTTATTTACGTTCCTATTATCATAGTATGTTGTATACATAGTGAAGAAAATATCGATAGAATGAAGATTCAATGTCCTGTGTATTTCATTTCACCAATTAATTATTTTTGCACTGTTCTCTTTATAAAGAAACTTCCAATCATGTGTACGTGTCAAGTTTTCTTGTTTCTGAAACCATAAAAAATAATACCCCTACCAGACTGCTTTCTCACAAATGGCAGTTGTTTTTGTGACACTCCTTTTGTCTGGGTCAATCTGGAACCGGCAGAGAATATAAATATACATCATCTTTTGTTACATCATTGATCGAATTATCACCTTTTTATACCAGTTTTTATTATAAAATAAGCTTGGTTTACAATAAGATGTCCTTTACATAAATACGCCCATAACAAGAAACTTTTGTCTAATTTAAAAAAGAATTTAGCTATGTAGGGATAATTGCTTTTTTCTAATAGTTGCTCATGTTGCATTAAATGCTGTTGTTATTAGTCATTTTCAAACCACCATCTACATACTCGTATCTTTATTTCTGTGTTATCCTTGCCAAATGAAATTGTAACAAAGTTCGCTTATTTCCTTTTCCTTATAACTTTATCCTTTGGAATGGGTAATGGCAAGGAGATCTGATTAAAAGCAGGCAATAGCAGATACTTCATAACTGTAATTCTACCGAAATGGCCTACCGGCAGGGGTCAAGTTCCCACATTGCCAGCCAGTAAGTTTATTTTTTCATAACAATTATTTTATCCTGGTATTTTTAATAATTCATTTTTTAATAGATGTGGGACAAAAATAATCCCCAATTATTTAAATCTAGTTTTGATACAGGTATATTTCTATTTTTTTAAATTTATAAGTGCTATATTTTTTTACCCCTAATCAAGCTACCTGTATTATTTTTCAAAGTTTACTTGTAATCCTGAAATGTTTGCAAAATAATCCAGCTCATTCAGTGTTTCAATAAGTGATGGTTCAGACCCATCTAAAAAGGAAGTTGTATCATCAGCAAATTGTGTAAGTTTGTTTTCTGTATTATGTGTTTTAATACCTTTAATGATTTGCGGACAGAGAGGATACCCTTGCCTACAACCGCGCTCAATGTTATTAAAGGACGACAGATTGCCTTCTTGATTAATTGCTGACTCTGAGTTTTTTAAAAAATGATTGATCAAAGACTTTATTGACCGACCCAAATTGAAAAATGTATAACCTTTTGTATAAATGACCAAGATAAGGAATTAAATGATGCTTTATGTCATATGTTACTCGTTTATTTTCGCTTACATAACGACCTGTTGAATATCTAGTTTGATCTCTGTTTATATAAGGTTACATGATTCATGATTTATTCTATTAGATACCGAGGCTGAAGCCATTTTGTATACAGTATTTATTATGGTTAATATTGGGCGCCATTTATCTTTAAAAAGTGTATTTCTTTATTTTCTTCCTGTAAAATAATAACGATGCCTTTGAGTTAGAAATAACTATCCTATTTCATATCTGTGGTTGAGGGCTGTAATGACAAAACGTCCAATTTAACCAAAATAAACCTTGTAAATTCATATGTAAATCCACTACTTCATGGGTTGCGGTTGTTAACCAGCTTCGGTATATTGGAATGTTTTAAAGTTTCACTTAGATCAATATCTGTAAACTGGTTATCTCTACTGTTAGGTGTTTTATAAAAGTTCTCAGTTCCTTTTAATGTTGATGATGAGTTAAGATTGATCCATCAGGTTTTTGCAATTTAGGTATCATTCTGTTTAGACAATAATATGTGATTCTAAAACATAAACGTATTTTTTTCGCCATCTGTAACATGTGTTGCTCTTGATATAATGACAATTGAATATACTTTTTTTAATTGACACTGAAGTGTTTCTAATTCTTCATTTTTTTCTGATTTTTTTTTTCAAGGTCTGAAATTTGTTGTAAGATTCATTTTTTTCTTGACTTTTTGATGGAACTGGAAATACACATCCCTCATATTTCCAGCATAACAGTTTTTAAACAAAACATTTATTTACTAGTAATAGTAAACCGAATTTTATTGTTTGGGATAGCTTAAATATTATCTATATCGTAAGTTGGAAGAACAGATTGTTATTTGACCTTTTTACTTTAATTTTCTTTTATAATCTCTAAATATGTAAAATCTTTCAGTACTTACAGTGTTGTTATGTTTACCTTTTACAAACTAATTGAAACATACAATCACGTTTTACAGCTGAATAATCAAATCTATAGCTAGTTTCTATATACAGCTTTCTATACAATTTAAAAGACATTCAGAAATTAAAAGAGAAATCTAATCTAGGTTAATGGAATGGTTGACGGCTCCTCCAAGTGTATCTTTTAATTAAATAATGAGTTTCTCGTTTTTTCTCTTTTCAAAGGGATCTATCAAATATTTCACCTGTATAATTTCTAACATTTTTTTTATTGATACATTTATAATTGAGATAGTCCTGATTAGGATTTATAACAAGATTAAAGTCATCACACCAAACAGTACTAAGGCCTCAACTTCAGTATGCAGTTTTTCATATACAAGCCGATATGTGACAAACTATATTGTACAATCAACATTACAATACATATAGGCAGTATCTGTACAAAAATATCTACAAGTAACAAGTTAAAAATGTAAAACAGAACAAATTGCATATTTAAATATTATGGACTACTTCCCTTGAAAATTACCGAAATGAACTCCCGGTTACCGAAATGAAGCTTAAAATTAATATTCGAGACACTTATATGACACAATTAAACTTTAATATTATAGATAATGTTAGTTTAATACTGTATGCCAATTTAGCACATTTGGAAGCTTATGACGTCACTTTATATGAATTTTACCTTTTAATGTGTATGGATTACTTCCCTTAAAATTACCGAATATAAGTTATTTTCGGTAATGGCCCGATCACACTGGCCCGAATGCCATTCCGTTTGTTTTCCGAATAGGAAATGGGGTGTTTGGGGAGCGTACGGATCATATTCGGGAAGCATTCGGTGTGTTCTAGGAGCATATTGGCTGTTCGGCTCCGTAGGGATGCATACGGAACGGCATTCGGTAGCTCCAAAAATTTATTGTGCACGTTCAAAATAATTTTCATCGACCATCCGAATGTGGCGTCCATGTGTATTCGGGAAGTATTCGGGAAGCATTCTAGAAGCATACGGCATGTATGGAAAACGTTCGGGAAGCATGCGTCTAGTTCTTAGTGCATTCGGAATGAAAATTTGGAGCTGCTGGGTTCCGTATGCATTCCAAACACCCCGAATGGTCCTAGAACATCCCCTCTTTGCAATATATCGCGTGTTTGAAAAATTCCCGTTAAGCTAGCGGTTCTTAATGGATTCGGCCGGACGTCAGAGTATGCCGAAAACGTCCGGAAAGCGTGCGGAAAGCACGCGGAAAGAGTTCGGTCCATTCTAGGTCGATTCGCCGTCTTCTGAAAGCATTCGGAAAGCACACGGAAAGCATTCGGGAAGCATACGGAAAGCGTTCGGAAATAAAACCTTTCAACATGCGGGAAGTATTCGGTCTATTCTAAAAGCATTCTGAAAGCATACTGAAAACATTCGGAAAGCAAATGGAAAGCATAAGGTGATACACTGGGGAAAACCCATTCGGAGGGACATTCGGCCAGTTTAAAAAAACACACCACTTTCGTATACGGATAACAAACGGAAGATCATTCGGGCCAGTGTGATCGCCCCATAACTATACGCACCAGTAAATACCATCAATTGTAAGTACATTATATATTAGCTGTTGTTTTTTTCAGTAAGGGCACATTCACGTAAATATTATGGACTTTACGCAAATTAAAATCTAGGGAACTGAACAATGTTCAATGTTTTCGTATTGAAAATAAACAACGGCAACGTCCATAATATCCAACTGAAAGTTTGTTTTGATAGACACGGAACATACTGGTACGTGCAGGCATGTTGAAATCAACTGTAGCGTTGTCTCTGTTTGCTAATGCGCACGTGCTTGTTAGAAATGGTTTTATCTGGCACTTAATCGTTCGTCTGTAATTAGGTAGGTCATTTTACATATATATTTATTTTTATAACATTTAAAATAATCGTATGCATGACAATATGAAGTTTGTTGCTTTGTTCAGTTTAACAATTTTAGAGACATGACAACCATTAACAGTAAAGAGTTTTTCGGGGTCTGTTTGAAATCCTTGTTAGTTTCATTGAAATAAATTCAATGTATAACACAACGTTTTGACAAGATTTTGAATCAGGTTAAAAACACACAATATTACTATTATAATGTTTGTTTGTAACCCTATAGAAATATATTATCATGATCTATCCCTTTACTCCATTGATATGCGTTTTCCCCCACCAGTCACAGAAGGCCTTTGAAAACAGTGCAGGAAGAGTTCAGATTGCTCGTCACGAGCAATCTGAACACTTCCTGCACTGTTTTCCACTTTGTCAGTTAATATAAGTATAATTCACCCAATAATTCAAAAGCCTTCTATCTAAGATATCTTAAGGTGTCTATATAAGAGGTGTCCAAAGGCGTCTATATGAAGTGAAGGGCTATATGAATATTTCAGTAATTTTTTACTTTAATCGATGCTTATTTAAATTGATTCTTTCATTCTGAATAGTACAAATAACCTGTATGATAACCTATGTATCCATTCGCAGTATCCTGTAACCTTTTAACTTCTTAATATGAACAACAAAATTCAAATTATTACGCTATATTCATATGAACATTATACGCAAGTAGTACGTGAAATCAACACGTGGTCAACTATAAACTGAATTTGTACTAATACAACTAATCGAACAAGTAGTTAAGTATCATACATGTATTTTCAAAATGGTTAATAGTGATTATGATTTCTTGCTGTAGATGGGTGGTGCAAAAGCTTGCATAGTATATTATTGCAATAAGACATCACTAAAATAGTGACTTATATAAGATTTTAACAGATGCAAGAGCATTTGAGGGCTTCTTTTTATTTAAAAAAAATAGGTTGTCACTGCACACTCTTTAAAAAACGAGCTAGTCAACCTACCAGTTATGCATTTTTATGTGGTGATACATCACTGCTATTAAAAAAAAAGAACAAACTTCAACTGTCTACATGCCAACATGATACACGCTATCTTGATTGTGTCTGGAGTATATAAACCTATAAACCATTCTTAATATCATCTCATGAATATGCATATCTACACCAAAACGAGGTTAGGAGCACGTCCTATCTTACAGCAACACTAGCATACATAGAGAGTATGTGGCTATCTCGGATAATAGTCTGTCAACATCTGTTAATTTGTTGACAGTTTGATTAATGTAAAGGTCAAAATACAATATTTAATTATTGATTTAAGTAGTTCATATTTTGAAAATTAAGTTTTTATATCATTCAGCATGTGTATTGCTTTACTGGTTAAATCTGATCACGGAATGTATTTACAAATTCTCAGGGTGTGGGGGTGGAAGAAAGGGTCTGCTGTAAATCAATTCATTCACATCTGACCTGTGTAAACATTCCTGAAGATTAAAGCTAATTAACACCTCTCTTTGAAAATGATTTAGAAGGGATACAAACCCTCTGTAAAATGTCAGGTTCCATGAATATTTGTGCCTTACCATGTGTACTCATATAAGTGTCCATTGTCTAGAACACAACAAAACAGTTAACCATTTTATTTTTGTTCAAAGACTGACATCCAAAATGGAACAAACAATTTTGTCCAGGTATCAAAATATCACCCCAAGTTTATAGGGGTGTAGCCATTTTTCTATGTAGCTATAGTCGTCTGCTAATCAGCTGGTAGTGTGATGAGCTCATAACCTCGCTTGGATAATGGAATGTCTGGCATGCATATAATTTGAGAGGCATCGCAGGGCTTTTATTGTGTTGTAGTCTCAAATAAACATGCACGTATTTACAACAACTAAATTGTGATTTATTCAGAACAATACATAATATAACATGGTGCCAGAAAGGGAACCAGTAAACTGTCTATTGATTGTGAATAGAAACGTACAATGTAGAATAGTGTCGTTAATTAACACTATTTATTTTATGCTTTCCTATTAATTATATATATTTCTCAGTGGATTATTTATGATAATCAACTGCTTCAAACTGAAATTATGAAAAAAAAAGTTTTATTTTTTTTGTCCTTGACTGAATATTAATTAATTAAAAAAACATTTATTTTAATAATCCAATAATATCTAATGGAGAATTGAAGTAAAAATAAACAAAAAAATTATGTAAATGCATAAAATAAAAAGAAAATTTGTTTGTTTTGGTATAAAATCAAGTGATATTTTATCTCGTGATCACCAAAAATGATATTCTCACTCATGGCAATATGACTTTTGGTGATCACTTGATGAAATATAACTCGATCTTTACCACAACAAACAAATATCCTCTATATGAATGCACACTGAACTTGATACCAAAGAGACAAACACGTTTACACTTCAGATGTTGATCATGATATTTCAGTCGTTAATCTAACCCAAATCATGCATTAAAACGTGTATCATTATAACGCTAATATTTTAGTCACTAAATAACATGAAATCACATTATTTAAAAATATAAGACAGGTTGTCCATGTTAACCATGCCGAAACGAAACACAAGATTAACACATGGCTGTGTATCGCCTTAGTCTAATAAGTAGTAAAGTATATTACCAGTATTGTTTCTACTGATTATAAATAGGAAAGTACTGGCTCATCAAGTAATATTATATGCATACTGAGCTTTATCTAAACTTGAACCAATTACTTATATAATTCCTTGGTTAAACTAATGACACAGAATACAGAATATTTTATCAATATATCAATACATGCGCATGCATAGAAAAACAGAAACGGAAACATCAAATACATATTATATATATGAGAGTTGATTGGTCGATTTAATGATCAAGTCATCATTAGTATTTAATTCAAATATCCTTTATTGAGATGCTATTATCCTATGTTTTGCTAAATTATTTAAGATGCTAGCTTTATTACAGTTCAGTAACTGGATGAAATTAAAAACATTTGGATTTCTTTAATAATATTTCGGCACAAATAGTCTCCTTGAGTTGGAATTTTGATCACATAATATGATTGCGTTTAACATAACGTCCACGGTCGGACGTACGCGTTGCAAGTAATCGGATAATACAGATGTATGTCGGAATTGACCGAATATACGATTAATCTGTAATTGTCTTAACCCTTATTGATGGTATGTTTGTCAAAGTTACTGAACTTTGTAGTGGTTTATTAAGGCTACATGTACACTAATGACTACATGTGACTGATTAATTATAGTGAACTCGCAGTTTAAGTAAGGTCACCATTTAAATTTGCGATAACAGTCTCAAATGTAAAGTAGCAACTGCCGGTTCTTCCCTCTCAGGTATTGGTATAGAAACCCCCAAAAGCAATCCGATTCATTTACTCGTGATACATATATAATGGGGGGGGGGGGGGGGGGGGGGGTGCCACTCGTAGCCGGTGTGCAGAATATTTCCGGCCATTTCAGCTGACGAATTTGGAAAATTTATAGGTTGTTTTTCATTCGGCCTTTTTGTTATGACTATTTATCAAAATCTAATGCAAAATTGTTAGGGCGTATAGGAAAATCTTTCAATAAGCCTTTGATAGAGTTATTTTTACCGATTGGGAACATTTATGGTGAAAATATACTGATTTCGTGGGACACCTCCATTGAGAAAGTAATGCATATTGAGCGTTATTTTTTGAAATGCTGTTAAAAATGTTAAGGTTTTTAAAATGAGAAAGGACATCAATAAATTAAAGTAAAATAATTATTTCACGATGAGTTTTTTTTTCTAGGCGTTCCAGTAAATATCGGTGGAGAAATAAGCGTTCGAATATCGACACAATTGTGTCGGCCATTTTGAAAATAACAACAACATTTCCGGTGTATACATCTTGTCTTAAATTGGACATTTGACCTGTCATACATTGAATATTACATATTAACATTGTAAGTGAAGGGTTATGAAATAGATCTGAAAATATAATTAAGTTTTCGTTTATACACTATTTCTCAACAAGTACTAGTGCTAAGACACTCATACTTGGATCATATTTACAACTAACACCCTGCATCACATTATATACTGCAGATGCTGAGTGTGACCTACATTTCATGGTCCATTGACAATGTTTGATGCTGAATTTTGCATTTACCTCCAACGTTAAGTTTTCGTTTTTACACTATTTCTCAACAAGTACAAGTGCTAGGACACTCATACTTGGATCATAGTTACAACTAATACCCTGCATTATATTATGTAGCCTGATGTCGATTACTTTTCTTTTTTTTTAATTTATTTAAAAAAAAAATTCTTTTTTTTTATTTTTTTATTTTTTTTAAATATGTTTTACTTAGAAATATTGTTTTTCTTTAAAAAAATTTATAATATATATATGTTTTACTTAGAAATACTGGTTAAAGTTCATATCTCAAAAATCACTTAATGTATTTGATCAAAACGTCACACAATACTTCATTCATTAAACTTACTACATTAAACAAGTTAATTAACTCTTGCATTAATGTAGTATTTTATCTTTTTTCTCTCTCCCATGTGTGTATTAACGGTCAAAGCAGACACGGCGAGACATATCATTCCGCTGAATTCTTGTTTGTTTCTATCAATAATTATGGCAGTTTTGAGTTATATTAATAGTTTTATTAAAGTTATATATTGCATTACTCGTTTTATATGGATGTTCTGGATTTCACAATGTAAAATTTTATTCATTCTGTGAAGTGGTCAATTTCATAAAGAGTCAAACTCTGCATCTATTTAAACCATATGATTAAATAAGCACTAAATCGCCCATCTGATCCGATCCCCCTGTGTCATTTGACAGTCTTGATCTATTCTAAATACTTTGATGGTGGTGGTGGGGGGGGGGGGGGAGTGGGGAAGCGCCAGCCTTGCATGCGTAAGGTTGTGGGTTTGATCCCTGCTTGTGGTGGTGGGGGGGGGGGGAGTGGGGAAGCGCCAGCCTTGCATGCGTAAGGTTGTGGGTTTGATCCCTGCTTGGCACTCAGCATGTAGGGGATACTTCTAGGTCTGGTCTCTTTTGTGGCTCAGAATACTGTCTGAAACATTGTTGAAAGCAGATAGACCCCATACATCAGTGATCTTCCCGCGACAGTCTCTTTGATGATAGATATAATACATTACCTGTAATTTTTATTCGTATGTCACCGCTGATTCAAGTGGGAAAATTTTCTTTTTTGCGGAGTTCGAATGCCATGAAAGAAATACATGTAAATAACAATATTTTTCTCCCCAACAAAAGTTCCCCAGGTCATAATTAAATTACACTAACTGTAAAGTAATACACTTGCATTCATTTTACAGTTTGGGCCGTTTCTTTATATATTTAGGTAAATAACAAATTATTAACATTAATATTGTTCCTGTTGTTGAGTACTTTATAGTGTAATGTAGCATACTTTTTACATGAAAAGAGATTCAGGTTCAAGTCCTGGTCAAGACCTCAACACTTTCAACCATTGTACAAAACAATTAATTATATCAGCCAGAACTTTAACATGAATGCTATTGTTGTATAATACATACTTCACAGGCATTGAACTAGCGTGATGTTTTTTATCAACTGTCATGAAACTACAAATTGTTCTCATTCCTGAAATAAACACGCCCCAACTTACTGATCAAAACATTTGTACTAATTCGTTAAAGATTTGCATTGCTTAGTAAGAAGCCTCCAACAGAAAACATTGGTTGGGATTGAACCAACATCTTCCATCTTAAAGACAAATGCATTTCATTGTACTATATCCCCAGCTTGACCTGATGCCCATAAATAACATCACGTATCTACATCATGCACTAACGCAGTCATACTTGACTTATTACATGACCCGTAGGTCAAGAAAAATATAATGAAAGGATAGACAACAAGACGAGGTTGGATAGTTAAAAGATAGAATTGATTGATTGATTGATTGAATATTTAGCGTCATTTTTATGCCATTGAGGACTAACAGACGATCAGTTTACCTAACCACTGTTTCCTGGGATTAACCAGTACTCGAGCACACCCAATTTCCGAAAGTAACTGATAACTTTCCCACTTGAATCAGTGGTGAGAGACGAATGATAGTGAGACACAATGGCGTATATCAATCATCACAGAGGCTGTTGCCGGGCGGGGGATTCGAACTCACGACCCCTGGATTCATAGTCAGACGTGTAACCGACTGAGCTAATCGGGCCCGGCTAAAAGATAGAAATAAGAATAAAGTAGGTCCACCTAATTTTCGCCTCTTCATCCGAGACCCCTTCTATTACAGCTGCTACTTGTTGCTAGACCCCTGCGGGCCAGAATGACAGTGGTGACAATCCCTACTTGAAGGATATCAAATCAGATTAGGGTTAGATCTGCAACATCAGCAGACAAACTGTTCCTAGCGGTAATGGTTCATGAAACGAATAAAATTTTGTAGAATGATGTGGATGTAGGTGGCTACTGCTACTTTTCTATATAAAGAATACTTTGTGTAAACAAGGCCTACAACTTTCTATACCCCACCCACCCCCATTATTTTTGTTCAGTCCATTTTTTTATCAATCATTGCTTGTCCTTTATGGTCAGATACACCTACATCCACATACATTACACAAGGTAAACGGATTCTCTCATTGATTGCAAAACAATATAAAATCAAAGGTGGCCCCACCAGCTTGGTAGTGCGACGTATTGCACGTCTCTAAGGAGCCTTTTGACATTTTTTTATTTTTGCGTCTCCCGAGACAGCAGATCAGATATCCAAATAATAAGAAGCTGTCCATCCACGCCTTATCATACCAGGCTAACCAGCTTGGTAGGTTGAGAAGCGAACATAGACATGGTGGTTTTTTTTTAGCATTTATGATTTGCAACCAGCATTTTACAAGAAGCAAAACATAGCATTTTGTATATATCAAATAAAAATTACCAAATAACCAGCACTTATTGCTGTTCGGTCAATTAAGTGTCATATAAAATTGCACACGAACAAACGAAGACCGGATAAGAAATATTTTCTGACGAAAGTTGAATCCGAGGTACTCAGAAAAGACGTGGCCGAAATTTTGTCTCCGGTTAAAGATGTCATTGAAAGTGCAATAAAGAGCGATTTATGAACTTTTGTCGACAAACACATGCTAATTTTTTTCAAATATTTCGTGAAATTAAACAGAACTAGTTTTTTGCAAACAAATATTGTAAAACATAAAGTTTGTCACCACCTTTATTTCAGTAGCATACCCCCCTGTATGTAACCTTGATTAGTCGTTGCTTCGCCACCGGTGAACATGCTGCTGTAGTTTAAACAATAACATATCAATTTTATGTAATAAATTGAATTTAAATAATGTATAAAAAAAAACCGGCTGCAGAAGTAGAATAATTCTTAATATGATTTTATTCACTGCGTAATTAAAAGGGGATGGGATGGAGCGTGGTGGTTGGAGCGCCATGCTTTATGAGCTCACGTGGTAACACGTTTGTGTATGTTTCGGTTTGTTAACGCATGCTGTAGTGTACGAAATGGCTCATCAGGCTTCACACTGGTATGAGCCGAGGCGAGACAACGTGTAGGTGTTGTGGAGTATGACCCACTTTACATCCGTTTACGATTTGAGAGACTGATTCATACAATCGTCGGATCAGTGATTTGTAACATGTGTTATATGTGCTGTTCTTATCCACGTTAGCCTATTGAAAACTGGTAAGTTTATGTGTATACATATGTGTAATTCTAGCAATTATTAACTATGCATGACGCCGGATTGGGCTTAATTAATAGATATTCGCTACATATTCTGTGCTTTGTAGTTGTCGTTTATATTTGTTATTTTAAAGTCATCTCTGTTCTAAACAAATGCTTCTATAAACTAAAAAAACACTAGTTGATTTTATCACTTGATGCAGGAGCATTAAACGTTTAGTTCTAGGACTTGTTGGCTCGATTTCAATATGCATGCAATGTGTTTGGATATGGTTTCATATATGGTGGCTGATTTCTGCCATATCGTATTGTCGTTTTGACTGGGCGCCGACCAAACGACGGATTTCATGCGACGCGTGTTGTCGTTTTGGATCGTGGCGAGTGTTCGTTTTGGTGTCCTATTTTCTGATGTTCTGTCATGCCGGCGCTCCGCCAAAAAAAAAACACGACATGGCAGAAATCAGCCACCATAATAACTATACCACTTTTAGTGGTGAAGTGTTTGCCTCGTAAGCGGAAGGTTGTGGGTCTAATCTAATATCGGGTCACTCTAAATCTTAAAAATGATACTAGAATCTTCCTCACCTAAAATTCAAAATTTAGAGGATAATTCTAGGACTAATAGCGACTTATAATGTTGTCTCAAGCAGATACAAATGTTGAAAGTGACGTATCACGGTATCTGTATAGTCACCAGTATACATATGCAGAGTAAATATATGGGTTATGAGTTTTGGAGAAATTAATGAGGAAAGTCGTAATCTTATGTTTTAAACATCATTTATAAACTCATAAAGTTTATCTTTTTAAAATTTATCAAATGCGTTTTTGTAAACAAAACTATTAAATAATTACGGTTATAACGTATTCATGAAGATGCACCCACTGCGGGCTCATACATGTATATCCCTGTAATGGAAATTAACATGTTAATACCGGAGAAAAATATTCCATACAGGTAACCAATAAACAAATTGATATTGTGCACTTCTTTTCTCAATGTATATAATAGAAAAAAGTTAAATCGAACTCTATTTACTACGAGGCGCTGTTTGCCTATTTATTCTTAACTGTCTATTGATTGATACCACGTGTTTTTTTTGTTGTTTATTTAAACAACAATAATCTTTGTTTTACCATCTCAGGTAAAACATGTTGCAAGATGAGAGAATGATAAAGCATACGTTAATTAAGTATATTATATTTAGGTCATATATAGTTACACCGAAATGTTTACATTGAATGGCTGTCAAAACATAATCGAATGTTATACAAGCATGTTTCCTGTATATCATTACACTTAACACGTTCTGTATATGTTAATCAATCAATCAATCAATCAATCAATCAATCAATCAATCAATCAATCAATCAATCAATCAATCAATCAATCAATCAATCAATCAATCAATCAATCAATCAATCAATCAATCAATAAATAAATCAATCAATCAATCAATCAATCAATAAATAAATAAATAAATCAATCAATCAATCAATCAATCAATCAATCAATCAATCAATCAATCAATTAATCAACCAATAAATAAATCAATCAACCAATCAATCAATCAACACATTTATAAAAAGTGAATAAATGAATGAATGAATTAATTAATTAATGAATGAATTAATAAATTGATTAATTAATAGCCACTTATTTTATAGCATTATAATCTCCTTTAAAAAAACTCACTGAAACCATTCTATTGTAACTTGCAAAGTTGTAAAACACCAGCTAGATCTCGATATTTAACAAAAAAATTGACATTTGAGATTGACACGCGTACACATATTTCCGACTCGACGGATATCAAGTGCTTGTGTGTGTGGTGGTGGGGGGGGGGGGGGGGGGGGGGGGGGGGGGGGGGGGAGGGAGCGAGGGGAGACTACACTGCGACAAAGATTCTCTCTAGCGGTAAGCTTTGGAAAGGCTTGTGTTTGAAACTCCTAGGAATAGCCCTTGTGCCGGAACTAGGGATTGTTTCATGCACATTAGTTAAGTCTGAATCTTTAAGTTTGAAACCGTTCCCTTACATATAAGGTTAGTTTCGTGCTGAAACTTGGCATTGTTTCATGCGATTTAGGTTAGTTTGGAGTAACATATCAGCTGACGTTATTTTTATAATAATATACTATTTGGAAAATTGGTTGAATATTTGTTACTTCCAGTGCAAAATGTTTGTGTATGAATTACAAGATAATAACTTTAAAATGTTTATAACGGCTTTTATTGTGTCTGTGGTGTATACGTACATTTAAAAATTCTAAAAAAAACATTGTACAGTTTTACTTAATTGAAAAGTTATAGCATGATAATTAAACTTGTTTTGTCTTGGTAGTTCGATTCTCCCCCCCCCCCCCCCCCCCCCCCCCCCCCCCCCCCCCCCCCCCCCCCCCTCCCCACCCCTGCTATCAATATTAATTTTGATATACAATATGTTTTTAAAACAATGTAAAACAATTGTATTAATCACTACAATAGACTGGTCTCTCACTATATGACTTAAAATTTACTTTTACTTTTTATTTAAATAACCCAAACGGCATAAATGTCCTTGAGGACACGCACGCACGCACGCACGCACGCACGCACGCACGCACGCACGCACGCACGCACGCATGCATAATCAAAAAATTATACAATGCACAACCATTCTTCGACCAGACACGGTAAGTACAGCATGTAGACAGGAAGTATGACCCCAAGTGGAAACTGAGAACTTATCACAACCGATCCAGATTAAAAGTTGAATGTCAAGTACGATGACCGCTAACTAACCTAATATCAGGACGGGATGATCCACGTCTCACAGCACCATAACATTTCCCATAGGGCTACAGTTTATCATTTATGTCTCACAAAACTATTACATTTCCCATAGGGCTACATTGTATCATTTATGTCTCAAACCACTAATACATTTCCCATACGGCTACATTGTATCATTTATGTCTTACACCACTATTACATTTCCCATAGGGCTACATTGTATCATTTATGTCTCACACAACTATTACATTTCCCATAGGACTACATTGTATCATTTATGACTCACATCACTATTACATTTCCCATAGGACTACATTGTATCATTTATGACTCACATCACTATTACATTTCCCATAGGGCTACATTGTATCATTTATGTCTCACACAACTATTACATTTCCAATAGGGCTACATTGTATCATTTATGTCTCACACCACTATTACATTTCCTATAGAGCTATATTGTAACAGTTGTGTCTAACACCGCTATTACATTTCCAATAGGGCTACATTGTAACATGTATGTCTAGAACACAGTGAAAAAAGCAAAATCTGAAGCATGTGTCTGGGCTCAAATTCAGCACTGGTTCGAGATCTGCTACTTTAAAGGAAAAATTGTATACCTTGAGCAGGTTGTTTTTAAGTTCAATGGTTTTGTGATAGGAAAAAATAAATCACTGCAACACAAAACCTTAAAAAAAGAAGAAAAAGAGAACAAAGTTTGATTTCTACCTCCTTGGTCTGTAGGTCCGGAAAACTCAAGGGCGATAATAGTGGTTCGAGTATTCCAAGGGCGAAGTATGTCTGGATATACCCATCGGTAGTGTAGCGGATAGAGCGTTGGTCACTCACGCCGGAGACTGCTGGTTCGGTTCGATACCCAGCACGACCATATGTCACTCGGTACTTGTTCTACAAAGGAAGCGGGCTAGGGAGCGGTTCATATAAGATATGACATTGTCGCCCATATAAAAGTGTAACAATTGAAACAAACACTATGCGTTATCATAAGTTCAATGAAATTATCTTTACTTTACAGGTATTGGGGATGGCAAGGGACCAGGTGTTACAGTTCGAGCCGTCCTATCTGATGTATGGCGGCGGTGCAAGCTTTGTTATGACAATTGTTATCTTCAAGCTGATTGGTCCAGCACTCTCAACACGTGTGACGTCAAAGTATAAATCTCTGCCGAAGTCAACTCAAGCAGATTGGGACGGACGGTGTGTAAGCATGATTATACCATTATTATAATTGTTTATTTACATCTGTTTACATTCATATTGTACTGATGATGATGATGATGATGATGATGATGATGATGATGATGATGATAATGATAATGATGATGGTGGTGATGATGATGATGATGATGGTTGTGGTGGTGGGGTGGTGGTGGTGATGGTGATGATGCTGACGCTGCTGCTGCTGCTGCTGCTGCTGATGGTGATGATGATGATGATGATGATGCAGTTCATATCAGCTCTGAGCTTTCTTCGCAATCGAGCGTTAATAAGCATAAACTGTTATAATAATAAAGAAAGACAATATGTATTTATACCTGTATGATATGTCAATTTGATCAATGTACAATAACATTTATCTTGTTATACCAGCCTCCCTGAAGAAGACGCGGTTATATCAGGTCCCCTGAAGTATATACTGTTATAACAACCCCCACCCCCACTGAAGCATATGCAGTTATACCAGCCCCTAAAGTATATGCTGTTATACCATGCTCCCTGAAGTATAAGCTGTTATACCAACCGTCTGAAGCATTTGCGATTATACCAGCTCACCTCTGAAGTATACACTGTTATACCTGACCCCTGAAGTATATTCTGTTATACCAGCCCCCTGAAGCATATGCGGTTATACCAGCCCCCTGAATCATTTGCGATTATACCAGCTCACCCCTGAAGTAAACACTATTATACCTGACCCCTGAAGTATATGCAGTTATACCAGCCCCCTGAAGCATTTGCGGTTATAACAGCCCCCTGAAGCATTTGCGGTTATATCAGCCCCATGAAGCATTTGCGGTTATACCAGCCCCTCCCGAAGTATATGCGGTTATTCCAATCCCCTGAATCATTTGCGATTATACCAGCTCACCCCTGAAGTAAACACTGTTATACCTGACCCCGGAAGTATATGCCGTTATACCAGCCCCCTGAAGCATTTGCGGTTATACCAGCCCCCTGAAGCATATGCGGTTATATCAGCCCCCTGGAGCATTTGCGGTTATACCAGGCCTACCCCATCCCCACCCTTTGAAGTACATACGGTTATACCAGTCCCCCTGAAGTAAACTGTTGCAGTTTAGTTTAATTATGACGGAAGTCAAACTGTTTTCCAATTTTTCTGTAGATAATCTTAAAACATTTCTTTCATGTTTTAAGCAATGTTTGTAATAAACAAAACAAATCTGTATGGAATATTACACGTATGATTTCAGCTTATTTTTAAATAACATTCACGAATTAAATTTCTATATATATTTCACCTAAAATTCTACATATCTGCCAAATTCAAACATTGGCCAATGTTTTCACTTCTTTATTAGAAATATTGAAGCAGTGACTTAATAACAGCTGAATAATTCAGAGTCACTGATTCAAGGTACGATTTCGTTACGATTTAATTTTACGATTTAAGTAAATTTGCCTTTATGAAATACTATTATAGCGATTGAGCTCATAACATTACCAACATGTTGATATTTTTCAGAGTGACGTCTAATTTCAATGCCGCGGTGTCAATTGCTTTCTCAAGCTACGCACTTCTTTTTGAAGAAGATATTTACGTTGATGTCGTCTGGCACGACAGTCCGTACGCAAGGTTGTCGTGTGCAATACTCGTTGGCTACGCTATCGGAGGTGAGATCTACCGTCGTGGTTAATGTTTAGGCTTATTTAGTTTACTTCGAATGTGAAAAAAATATTACAACTTAGACAAATCACGCTCAAAGTCTGGGTAGAACCAGTACTAAGCATGTTCGGATAGACGGTGCCTTGCTGAGGGACAATACACATAGCCGTGGCGGAGGATCGAACCAACAACACTCCGATCCTGGGTCCGATGCTATACCACTGGACCACACATTCCACACCGAAGTAAATATTGTCAGTGACTTAATTGAAGCCACAGGCTAACATCAATTCAATATTTGCGGCTGACATTTTGGGTGGCATCTTAAGTATTTCTTTGATATTTTTTTGTCTGAATTTAATAATGTTGCTACCAAAATATAGCTGATAAAAATGTTGACCATGAAAAGCATCGTGTAAATGTGTAAAATTTTATTGTATTATACAGATTATGTGTATAAATGAAAATAATATCATTTACATGTATTATACATAATGTTATCAAAAATATGTTTCTGATCCTCAATTTAATTAAAATGCATATATTTAAGCTAATGAGACAAGAATGCTTTATATTTTTTATGGAAAAAACAAACAAACAAACAAACAAACAAACAAACAAACAAACAAACAAACATGCATGCATACATACATACATACATACATACATACATACATACATACATACATACATACATACATACATACATACATACATACATACATACATACATACATGCATACATGCATACATGCATACACACATACATAGATACAAACAAACAAACAAACAAACAAACAAACAAACAAACAAACAAACAAACAAACAAACAAACAAACAAACAAACAAACAAACAAACAAACAAACAACAAACAAACAAACAAACAAACAAACAACAACTATAACAAAACAACGATACCAACTACAAACAATAATAATGACAACAACAACAACAACAACAACAACAACAACAACAACAGTAATAATAACAATAACACAGCAACAGCAGCAAAAACAACAACAACAAAACATCATCATCCTCAACAACAATAGCAACAACATGAACAATCATACCCATATTGTGCTGTATGTTTCCAGATTTAGTCACTATGTTGCTTTGGTGCCAGATCAGCAATGCAGATTTATTTGGCTACGTGGCCCATCATGCAGCCACGGTGTATGCTTATTATTTTGTTTCTGTAAGTGTAATACAATCATTTATTTCGTCATGTTATCATAAAGTTTCTACTGAAAAACATTTCACCGTTTTAGAGATGTCGTTTGTATTAATCTAAAACATGCAATGATTTTATTGACCTTTCCGGTATAAGATGTCATCAAAGTTCTAAGTCTGGAGATTGGACTCCGGTTCAAAATCTTTAATTTTTGCTAACCCTATTAACGTGCAAGAAAATGTGAAAAATGTGATTGAGCAAACTCTGTTAACGTGCAAAAAAGGTGTGAATGTGATTTTGCAAACCCTGTAAACATGCGAGAATAGGTGAGAAATGTGATTTAGCAAACTCTGTTAACATGCGAGAATAGGTGAAAATGTGATTTAGCAAACTCTGTAAACATACAAGAATATGTGAGAAATGTGAATATGTGAGAAATGTGATTTTGCAAACTCTGTTAACAAGTAAGAATAGGTGGGAAATGTGAGTTAGCAAACTCTGTTAACATGCATGAGTATGTGGAAAATGTGATTTAGCAAACTGTTAACATTCAATAATAGGTGAAAATGTGATTTAGCAAACTCTGTTAAGGTCTCACTGAAGAATTACCTCCCTTGCATGACAAGATTATTACGCCAAAGAAATTAAAACTGTGTAAAGCGGTTGGGCAATTAAAAATGCATAAAATGTCATATTTCTTTGTGCATATGGGAACTTTGGAACATTTTCATGATTTCTGCAAAGTTTGGGTGACATTGGGAACTGTTTGATGATGCTATAACAGTTTAAAGATGCGTAGTGATACACTGCAACAAATGGGCAGAATTGTCAAAAATGAAGTGGTGTCATCAAACCATCGAAATTGTGAAAAAAAAACTGGTCAACCCCATGATTTTTCTGCATATTTGGACCAACAGAGGACTATCTTTGGGAATAAGGCACTTTTAGAACCATTGGTAATGTATCCAGTGTTTCAGAAGTGCATGTCTCTATATGTAGAACAGTACAAAATTAATTGGTATGTGAGACGTTAACATGCAAGATAAGATGAAAATATGATTTTTAAACTCTGTTAAATGCAAGAATAGGTGAAAATATCATTTAGCAAACCCTGTAAACTCGCAAGAATGGGTGAGAAATGCGATTTAGCAAACCCTGTATACATGCAAGAATAGGTGAGAATGTGATTTCGCAAACTCTGTAAACATGCAAGAATATGTCAAAAATGTGATTATGTAAACCCTATAGACGTCTTCCTGTAAACATGCAAGAATAGGTGAGAAATGTGATTTTGCAAACCCTATAGACGTCTCCCTGTAAAAATGCAAGAATAGGTGAGAAATGGTATTTTGCAAACGCTGTAAACATGCATGAATAGGTGAGAAATGTGATTTTGCAAACCCAATAGACGTCTTCCTGTAAACATGCATGAATATGTGAGAAATGTGATTTTGCAAACCCTGTAAAGATGCAAGATAAGGTGAAAAATGTAATTTAACAAACCCTGTAAACATGCAAGAATACGTGAGAAATGTGATTTGGCAAACTCTATTAACATGCAAGATAAGGTGAAAATATGAAAATATGATTTTTAGGTGAGAAATGGTATTTTGCAAACGCTGTAAACATGCAAGAATAGGTGAGAAATGTGATTTTGCAAACCCTATAGACGTCTTCCTGTAAACATGCATGAATAGGTGAGAAATGTGATTTTGCAAACCCTGTAAACATGTAAGATTAGGTGAAAATTATTATGATTTTTAAACTCTGTTAACATGCAAAAACAGGTGAGAAATGTGATTTAGCAAACTCTGTTAACATGCAAGAAAAGGTGAGAAATGTAATTTAACAAACCCTGTTAACATGCAACAATAGGTGAAAAATGTGATTTAGCAAACTCTGTACACTTGCAAGAGTAGGTGTGAACTGCAATTGAGCAAACCCTGTACTCGCAAGGATAGGTGAGAAATGTGATTTTGCATACCCTGTAGACGTCTCCCTGTAAACATGCAAGAATCTGTGAGAAATGTGATTTCGCAAACCATGTAGACGTCTCCATGTAAACATGCAAGAATAGGTGAGAAATGTGATTTTGCAAACCCAATAAACACGAAAGAACAGGTGAGAAATGTGATTTTGCAAACCAAGTAGACGTCTCTCTGTATGTCTCCTTGATAAATGTGATTTTTTAAATATATTATGTTAAATAATCATTGAAATTGCTTGTTTCTACAAGTTAATATCTTTACTTGCTTGTTAAATTTATGCCATGTGGATTTCATTTTTGATTTAAATGTATTTTGAGTGTGAGCTCGAAAATTGTTAAATTTATATCCTGTTGACGAAATTTAATTTTAATGAATACACACACCTTTGCGTTTGCATAAAATGTGGCTACCGTCCATCGGCTAGACGAATTGCTGTCTGCTGTCATGGTTTGAGAGCGAGTAATATTCATGCAAGAAATTGAAATTGTAATTGATACCTGGCTAAATATTCAATTACGGACATTGAAGTTGGCATCGTGGCTTCAACACTTGTGACCATATCGTATTTAAACGATGAAGTAAATGGTATTTTACTGTTCTATACCAACACGTATTATTCATGCTCGCTATATGTATTCAGTTCCAAAATACGTGTTCCTTTAACTGTTGTATTTTGGTTACATTGAAGGTTTGTGGAATATAATGCTATTTACAACTGTTGTATTTCGGCTTTATTGAAGGTTTACGGAATATTTTGCTATTTACAAATGTTGTATTTTGGCTATATTGAAAGTTTGTGGAATATTATGCTATTTACAACTGCTGTATTTTGGTTATATTGCAGGTTTATCGAATATTGTGCTATTTACAATAGTTGTATTTTGGCTACATTGAAGGTTTATGGAATATTATGCTACTCAAAACTGTTGTATTTTGGCTATATTGAAGGTTTATGGAATATTATGCTATTAACAATAGTTGTATTTCGGCTATATTGAAGGTTTATGGAATATTATGCTATTTACATCTGTTGTATTTTGGTTATATTTCAGGTTAATGGAATATTATGCTATTAACAGCTGTTGTATTTTGGCTTTATTCAAGGTTTGTGGAAGATTATGCTATTTACAACAGTTGTATTTTGGTTATATTGCAGGTTTATGTAATATTATGCTATTTACAAATGTTGTATTTCGGTTGTATTGAAAGTTTATGGAATATTATGCTGTTTACAACTCTTATATTTTGGCTATATTGAAGATTCATGGAGTATTAAGATATTTACAACAGTTGTATTTTGGTTTAATTGGAGGTTGATGGACTTTTATGCTATTTTTTTGGCCACATTGAAGGTTTTACGGAATATTATGTTATTTACAACAGTTGTATTTCGGTTATATTGAAGGTTCATGAACTATTATGATATTTACAACAGTTGTATTTTGGTTTTATTGCAGGTTTATGGAATATTATGCTATTTTTTGGCCATATTGAAGGTTTACGGAATATTATGTTATTTACAACAGTTGTATTTCGGTTATATTGAAGGTTCGTGGACTATTATGCTATTTACAACAGTTGTTTTTGCCTGTATTGCAGGTTCATGGAATATTATGCTATTTAGATCTGTTGTATTTTGGTTATATTGAAGGTTTATGGAATACTATGCTATTAGCAACTGCTGTATGTTGATTATGTTGCAGCTTTATGGAAGATTATGCTATTCACAACTGTTGTATTTTGGCTATATTGAAGGAAGTTTACGGAAGATTATGCTATTCACAACTGTTGTGTTTTGGCTATATTGAAGGAAGTTTACGGAATATTATGCTATTAGCAACAGTCGTATTTCGGCTTTATTGAAGGTTTATGGAATATTATGCTATTCACAATTGTTGTATTTCGGCAATATTGAAGGTTTATGGAATATTATGCTATTCAAAACTGTTGTGTTCTGGCTATATTGAAGGTTTATGGAAGATTATGCTATTTACAACAGTTGTATTTTGGCTACATTGAAGGTTTATGGAATATTATGCTATTCAAAACTGTTGTATTTTGGCTATAATGAAGGTTTATGGAATATTATGCTATTTACAACAGTTGTATTTCGGCTATATTGAAGGTTCATGGATTATTATTCAATTTACAACAGTTGTATTTTGGTTATAGTGCAGGTTAATGGAATATTATGCTATTTACAACTGTTGTAGTTAGGCTTTATTCAAGGTTTTAGGAATATTATGCTATTTACAATTGCAGGTTAATGGAATATTATGCTATTTACAACTGTTGTAGTTAGGCTTTATTCAAGGTTTATGGAATATAATGCTATTTACAATTGCAGGTTTATGAAATATTATGCTATTTACAAATGTTGTATTTCGGTTGTATTGAAAGTTTATGGAATATTATGCTATTTACAACTCAAATATTTTGGCTATATTGAAGGTTCATGGACTTTTATGCTATTTACAACAATTGTATTTTGGTTTTATTACAGGTTGATGGAATATTATGCTATTTTTTTACCATATTGACGGTTTATGGAATATTATGCTATTTACAACAGTTGTATTTCGGCTATATTGAAGGTTCATGGACTATTGTGATATTTACAACAGATGTATGTTGGTTTTATTACAGGTTGATGGAATATTATGTTATTTAGATCTGTTATATTTTGGCTATATTGCATGTTTATGGACTATTATGCTATTAACAACAGTTGTATTTTGGCTATATTGCAGGTTCATGGAATATTATGCTATTTATAAATGTTGTATTTTTGGTGATATTGCAGGTTTATGGAATATTATGCTATTTCGCCATGGTAAGATTGATTGCCGAGATGTCAACTCCGCCGGTCAATCAGCGGTGAGTTTTTTGTGACACTCATTTTAACAAATCGTAGTGTGTGATGGCCGCGAGATGTTATCAACCTTGAATAAAATTGATATTTATTGAAATATTTGATTTGGTATGTAAGGTGCGACAATAGTCAATACTTGCATGGATATACGGTATTTTGTGATATATTTTTTCTTTAAAAGAACACACATCCGTTTTTTGCATTTTTAAAAGGACGCACCACAAGTTTAACTTAAAATATTTTCTAAAATTATATACTTACATGTAAAATAAACTCCTCCAGAACTTTCGTTTCTAAATTGTAGAGGTATTACTCTGGTAATCGCATTTTATTTCAAACAAGTGTGGTCATTTATGGCAACTATCACGCAGAGAAACAAAAACTGCGGCTGACTTGCAAACAAAATCCAAACTTATATCATCCTGTACAATCGATACATTTCGTCATTTTTTCTTAATTTCAGGTGGTTTTTTGATGTGCTGAACAAACCCAGAAGTAACCTTCCGGTCACCATAAATGGCTTCTTGATGGTTTTGACATTCTTCATATTCCGGATATGTACCATGCCGATACACTGGTACAAAATATGGACGGTTACCGGCTCAGATGAAGTGATAAAGCTGGGATACATTCAAATTATAATGTACGCACCTTGTTTGGTGTTGGACTCATTAAATACATATTGGTTTTATAAAATGTGCAAAGGTTTTATCAAAGCCGTTAAAGCACTTAACAGTTCTAAAATCAAGGCAAGAGAAGTAACGTCTAAATCAGATTAGTATCACCATTGGGACATATATATGTGATCTTCAGATGCATCGAATAAAATGTTTGTCTTTAACAGTAGTTTTTAGTCAGACGGTATGCAGCAAAACTTGGTCAATAGCGATCTTAACTGATCAAAATAAAGTCAACAGGACAGCAAAATGAGCTCAGTTAAAACAGAGTAGATTATATTTTTTAATTACGATCTTACGTAACCAAAATGAAATCTGCTGGTCTATACGTGTTCAGTTGAGATACCGGGTCAATTACAAACTAAGGCTGATCAAAGTAAATACGAGCTCAGTTGAAAATAAAACATGGCTGGACCACTAGACGCTGTCTAAACACGTGTGCCATAAGTATAATACAGTCAGTGCCAAAAAGAGAAAAGGGAAATAAAATTAACAAAACATTGAACAGTGTTAATTGTTTGTCAACCTATATGGCATATGGTTTGCGGGATCAGATCCTACATATATACCATAAATGCGATACATTCGTTGCATTGCAATTATAAAACAGCCCGCAAATAATTACTTAACCAAACAAAAAAAATGTATGACCAATAAAGATTATGTTGTGCATGCCTTTGAATAGTAGTTGGAAGTTGATAGTTCCTATAGTTACAGCATAAGTCAAGACACTTCCCATGTCGTAGAAATCGACAAAAATCTGCTTCTACGCTGAGCTTCTTTGGTGATGGGGATAGCGGTGTTTTCCAAACTGTTAACATTTTTTTAGGATCGAACGTTGATCAACTGTCACTGTTTTATTTAGATATCTCATAGATCGACCACATTAACCATATTTTTTTAGAAATCGTGTAGCCGCCACCATTCTTATCTCTTTGTATTCGCTTGAAAGTAACCATGGCACCCACCTAGCTGCGATGCGACGCATTTTCAAATAACCCGTAATACTAGAATAGGCGTTTCCCGTTCACTTCATACTTTATAATTATAAAATTTGTACTCTATATTACTAATTTCAATTGCTATGTTACTGTTCACTATCGATATGTGAAATTGATACATGACTGATGCCTAACAGTTAGATATAAATATGTTAATGTGTTATTTCTTATTTTACAGTCAATCATTGCTTGTTGCTATTCTCTCTTGATAACTGTTTTGATAATAATTGCTGCCTTAAGTTGTGAATAATTATATACCACTGATGCGTTCTTGTTTCTGGCATTCTATGTTACATTTGGGTAGATATGTATACTCAGCAAAAAAAGAAACTTTACTCTCCATGAATTGGTTATTTTCAAAATCCTGTTTGAAACACTGCACTGATATTGGTATGGCTGTGTCAGTTGATCATTTTTTAACAAATCTGTATTTTCATTGGACATTTGAAGTGTAGTTTTGTAACCATAAATTAATGATAAAGTGGACAAGGGGTGTAATCAAAAATAACGTTTTTTAACTGAAACTGAAATTTGCATTATTATTGTTGCTTTTCAAGTTTGTTTTTAAGACTAATATTAGTGAGGCATAGTTGTGAAAGAAGCAATTAAGTAAGAATTACAAGTTTAATCTTTATTTATAAAGGGTGACTTGATTGACAAAGCAAATCTTCCTTGAGGCCCTCTTAAAACAAGTACATCATATTACAAAGTCCACAAAATTATATTGTTTTTTCAATTGTTTGATTAACAACATATCTGTTTATATAATGCACATTTGTGTATCTACCTGGTTGACTCTGGCATGTGCAAATCATGCAAAACAGGGTTTTTACAGCTAGGTTATTATCATTTGTGTTTAAATAAACAAGTTTTCATAATTCAAACAGACTGACACAATACCGACATTTTTTATTAACATCTTATTATAAATGTTGAAATTAAAAAAGTTATTACACTTTAAACAGAGTAAAGTTTCTTTTTTTGCTCAGTATACATTACAATATTCCAGCGCAAATTTAGCGTTTACTGGACCCTTTTTATCCAAGGTAAGTAACTCTTTCTGTCGAAAACTAACTGCTCCCTATTTACAACGGTGCTACGGTTATTTTTACCCTCTAGTTTGAGATCCGCTACAGCGTCACTGTTGTTTGTAAGTATTCTCCAATGTCATATGGATATTTAATCAGTATTAATACAACCAAAATATAATCTTTAGTGCCAAAACGGGGACTTGAACCTGGGGTTACTTGGCGGAGGGACTACAAACCTTAGAATCACAATATGATACGGCAAGCTGGTAGCCTCAGCGCGGGCATTATAGAGACTGTAAAATCTAGCGAAAATCTGAACTGACTTTAAACATGTAAATGGCAATGGGTCTTAAATAATAATACTAGACGGCACACAACTAAACAATTCATGATTGCTCATATTATTTTACAGTTGTAGAAAATATATGTCCCTCTTGATTATGTATTGTTAACATCTAAATGCAGAGCGAATATTGTGTTTTGCACTGTTGCCATACGAGAACTGAAGTATAGTAACGGACGTCTACTGTACGCCTTTTTTTTCTTGTTTGTGTTCAAAGCCAGTGCGATATTTAATTGCACTGCCTTTGGCGTATTTTATTATATATCCACCGAGATGAAAAGCACGTCAGATGTCCAAATAATAATTATGTAATAAAAAAGTTGTCCATCCACGCATTGTATTATTAGGCTAAAAACTGGTAAACAGAGAGAGTTGTTGGAGGTTTAATACCTCTACAATTTTGTACCGGGTAGTTTCACCACTTTACTTACAGTTATTTAATAGAAGCATGTAACAACTGTTCAATCATCCGTTAAATCTTATACATGTCATATAGAGCTTTACATAGTCTACATGTAGACCAATTTAATTATGTATAACAACCTTTTTGTGTGTTGCAATTATATATGTACATGCACTTATTTTCTGGGTCAAAAGTTTGTATCTAGGAAAGTTAATATAGTATTGAAAGATGCAACATTTTATAACTGGAAATAATGACATCGTAATATTTTCTATTTCATTTTTTAACTAGGAAATGGAACTGTCACACTGGACCAAGTGATGTCTAAACACCAATACTGTTCTCTGTTGTGATGCAGTGCTTGTACAGAACTGACCTGTTCCCAATATATTCAGTTTGGAAAAATTATTGACAGTGACTGACTTTGGAAACATCAGTGACTAGGTATTTTGTGTGAAGAATATCATGGACAGATCCCGAGTTTGTGTGAAGAATATCATGGACAGATCCCCGAGTCTGCACAGAGGGACATATACTTGTTTGCATTTTCTTCTTGTAAAGTGCATCACCATATAATTGTCATCCTCTCACTATAGTTCAAAACTTTGGACACAGAGATAAAAACAGGTTTTATCATCGCTACTGACAGTCTATTGATAGAGCAGCCGCTAAACCAGGACTTTAATATGTTGAGGAAAATGGTGTTGACATTGCAATGATTTTATTTCCATAAGACTGAACAAAGGAAACGGAATAAATGACGACTGTTAAATGTTATTGTGGATGATTTTGAGATCATGGAGGCCACAGACTCAAGAGCTTTTCTGATCACTCATTTACCGTTTGTCATTATCACTTTACTTGTAACCAAAAAAAACACCTGTTCTGTGCTACATAAAAGGATCTGGTAACACAAGTGCTTATTAATTATCGAATATATAATGTGTCGAGCATCATAGTATTTTTTTCAATTTATAAATTACCTTGTGGTGGGACTGGAACATTTACAATGACAAATAAGTGATCTCAACGATGATTTGAACCCACATCTACTTTGTGCAACGCTCTACTGACGTTGCCACAGAAGCCAGCTCTGTGGCGAGACAGTAGTAAATTATAAATCAACAAAAAATATGTTCAATTCAAGTTCCTTTTTATCATATAATTCAGATAAATGTCACATTTACCATTCATTTTTCATATCGCCTCTTAACCATACAGTGATACAGTGGTAGAGCATCTGCTTCACATGCGGAAGGTCATCGGTTCTATTCCTGACCGTGTTGTACCAAATACTTGATTTTCAAAAAATGAAACTAGAAGGGTCAGTATATCGAGACAAGTAGGGTAGTTTATCATACAATGTGTCTCGAATTGATACTCCAGCATGACAGCACTTTGAATACTGTCTGGTGTAGACGCGGTTGCAATGACTGAAATATTGTTGAAAGCACCGCTAACAACCGTGCAATAACATCAGATCACCAGTCAGTGTTTTATGTAATTCCATCAAATAAAGCCATTTTACCATGACAAATCAATGTCATTTATATGTTTTGGCAAGTCAAGAAGTTACTTAGTATTTAGGTACGAGTGCAGACTTATATGATAAAAGCCAAGCAATGACTGAATAGTAGAGTTATTAAACAAGTATAATAACAAGCGGGGTGGTAGTCTAATGGATAGTGTTGGCCGCTCACGCCAGAGGTTGCAAGTCCGATCCCCAGCTCGACCCAATGCCTCTCATAAAACAACTATCAGTACTGGTTCTACCCAGGAAACAGACTAGAGAAAGGTTCATATAAGCTCTGAGCTTCCATCGCAATCCAGCGAAAATAAACTAGAGCTATCACTGAAGGTGATGAATACCCCCGAACGCTGCCATGACAGAAAATGGTTTACCATTGTATGAAATTTTATTAAATTATATCCAATAGTTTTAAAGTTATGCTTCAGACAAAAACAAGGGAAATATATCAAAGGGCAATAACTCTGTAATTAGCAAGAATAGAGTTATGTTTCCTGTACACTGCACTTCCTGTCATTATATTCTACCATTGTATGAAGTTTGATGAAATTCCATCCAGTACTTTAAAAGTAGGGAAATATATCAAAGGGCAATAACTCTGTTATTAGCAAGAATAGAGTTATGTTTCTTGTACAATGCACTTCCTCTCATTATATTCTACCATTGTATGACGTTTGATGAAATTCCATCTAGTACTTTTCAAGTGATGCTCCGGACAAGGAAAATTGCAACCGACAGACCGACCACAGGTGACTCCAATATACCCACTCAAACTTCGTTTGTCGGGGGTATAATTAATATAAGCTAAAGAAGTATAATAGGCCATTGGGGTCTTGCACTCCTGTGCCATATGTGTTAACTGATCGTTTGTTAGCCCTTGATGGCATAAAAATCTCACTTGATATTCAACCAATCAATTTGAAAACTGTTATGATAAAATCCTTTCAGTTTCAGGTGAGCTATATGTATAACAATCTCTTTTTTTTATGATTTTATTATTGTCTTTATGATTTTGATAAAATAAAAATGATAATACTTTAAAGACGTATTTTCGAGTAAGTTCTAGCGCGGAGATTTTTTTTAAATTTTGCACACAAGTACTTTGAAGTAAGAGAAGTTTAAAACACTAAAAAAAAAATATAGGTCCCCATGCTTGTTTTTTTGCTATGACTTTTTTTAAACTACACCGTTTTACATTTTTTAAAGAAAAAACAGCAAATGGGTGTAAGTTATAAATCTTGTTTAATTTACTAACAAAGTGATATATTTCAACAAAATATTGTTGTCACTCATGTAACAAAAGATAAAGTATCTAAAACAGAAAAAGTCATGATGCTATTTTGAGTTTCACATTTCGTACAGTAATTTTCATAAATTTCTACGATTATAGAATTGGCCGTTAACGATGTATTTTTACACTAATTTAAAAATAAAAAAAGTTCTAACGCGGAGAATTGTTTCATTCTTTGTACAAAGAGGCACCATAACAAACTATATCAGAAAATAAAATAAAAAATATATGTCCTCATGCTTGTTATTAAGTTACAGTGCTTAATGTTACCTCCCTTTTCATAAAATGGCCGTAAACGATGCATTTTGACACAAATTCAATATAAATAAAAAAAGTTCTAATACAGAGAATTGTTTCATTCTTTCTACAAAGAGGCACTTTAACAAACTATATCAGAAAATAAAATAAAAAACATATGTTGCCTTACTTGTTACTAAGTTACATTGCTAAATGTTACCTCCCTTTTTCATAAAATGGCCGCAAAAGATGCATTTTACACTAATTCAATAATAAAAAAAGTTGTAACGCGGAGAATTGTTTCATTCTTTCTACAAAGAGGCACTATAACAAACTATATCAGAAAATAAAACAAAAAATAAATGTCCCCATGCTTGTTACTAAGTTACAGTGCTAAATGTTACCTCCCCTTTTCATAAAATGGCCGCAATCGATGCATTTTCACACCAATTCAATAAAAAAAAAAGTTCTACGATGAGAATTGTTTCATTCTTTCTACAAAGAAGTACAACAACAAACAATATCATGAAATAAAATAAAAAATACATGTCACCTTGCTTGTTACTAAGCTACAGTACTAAATGTTAACTTCCCTTTTCATAAAATGGCCTTAAATTGTCAAAATTGTGAAAAATTATCTGTTGTAATTTTTATAAATGAAGTTTCATTGCAGAGTTAACTTTCATATTTCTAAATGATGCACTAAATAGCAATTATAATATTTGTAATTTATAATGTAATTACTGTTATGTTGCTTTTATACATTTCATATATACTGGGTAATTGATGAACATCAATAGTTGTAATAGTCTGAAATGTTAGAGGCCTAGTGGTAAAACCATGTAATGTCAATCAAGGTTGGATCACCAGGACCTGCTACTCAACATAATATCTTCAGAGTTTTATCTACAAGTCCATTCAAGTAATTTTTTCTGGTATTTATCTTGGCTATAGTCGCACTATCATCCATTACTATTACATTAACTGGAAATTTTTATTCCTGTACTGGGCTACTTCCAACTTTAATCTTTGAATTGTCATTAAAATTTTAGAACACTGCCTGGTGAACTGGTTGTGATTGTTCTTAATTTTTCATAATATGTGCATTGCCTAGTCTTCTGGAAAAATATCATATGTTTTTCGAATACTTTTTGTTAACATGGTCCCAGTATCTGATTTACTGTCACAATCCATTCTTCTGGCAACACATATTGTAATAAACTGGCCTGGTCCTGGTGCACTACTTGACTGACTTCATCACTGAAAATTAAAGGAAGCTTATATGAGATAAAGAAATAAATGACAATGTTTGTTTGTATGTAAGCTTAATTTACATCATCACCAGTTTCCCATTTGGGTGATGCACCCAGGAGAGTGAACAGTTTAGTCTTTTTAGGTTTGTGGGGGATAGTGCAGGAAACAAATATCATAGAAACCTAATCATATGTTTCACCTGGTTCTTTTGCTTGGTGTATAGCACCATCATAAAATTCCTCAGTTTAAAGTTCCATCTGAATGACAGTTTGCACTGTAAGTTAGCCAGCCTCAGGTATCAAACTCTCAACCCTGAGCTAGAAGTATCGTGCTCTACTGACTGAGCTCATCGGTCTGGCTGAAAAACGACAATGTATTTTAACAAAACAGCACAATATATGGGTATAGTTTGACAACTCAAGGGCTATAACTGAGCAGCAGTTCCTGTTATGATATCTATGTTCAAACCATTGAACAAAATCTTATGGTTATAAACTTGCATACATGTATGTGGACATTTTTTACTGAATGAAACTGTTATGTTATGTAACAAGCAGTCAAGGGGTTGCAAGCTCAAATCCTCACTTGGCCAGTCTCTGTGACGATTTAAATATATGCAAATTCCAACATTGTGTCTCATGTTCATTCATCTTTAATCACTGATTCAAGTGGGAAAGTTGTCAGTTATTTGCATGGATATTGGGTGTGCCAAACAAGTAGTCACAGGTTTGATCCCCCTCAGATCATCTGTTGTGCTCATGATTATTTTGTTGTAATCCATAGTAGAAATAAGCTGAAATGGTTAAATTACATTAATAATTACCATTGGCCCCTTTTGATGATTGTCACTCTTTCATTTAGTGTTTTTGTACACGTTGTCTATGTTACAATATTGATTGTCTCTTCATAGTTAATGAAACCACTACAAGTATTTAAAGCACCGACATCTCAATCCATCTGTAACCTGAGCCTCTGTTTAGCATTCCTGAAATGTGTTGAATAGTTTCTTATTTTCATAATTCATGTAACAATTCTTTTTTTAACAGGAAACACAGAACATGACGGTGTATAAATTTATTTTTAACATTTACTCAATGTAAGAATACTGTTTGAATCCCCGCCTGGCAAGTCTTCAGGATGATAGATATACAGCATTATGTCTCTTTATCAATCGTCTCTCACTGCTGATTCAAGTGGGAAAGCTATCAGTAACTTGCGGAGATGGGGTGTGCTCAAATACTGGTTAATTCCAGGAAAGAGTGGTTAGGTGATCGTCTGTTAGCCCTTGATGGCATGAAAATGATGTAAATATTCAACCAATCAATCACTTTTTATAGTTGTTCATCTCTAGAAATCAAGTTATCATTATATGTGATACATTAATATTGATCAGTGAGTTATGATATAGCATCAACTAACCTTATACTCAATTGCTTTGTGTTGATGTCAAATGATATTGGACTTTTCCTGTTAAATGTGTCTTGTTTGTTTCCACTGTTCTTATACTTCCACATATACAGTTTATGTATAATGTTGACCCATATAAGTGTCTTCCATAGTGTCCTTCAATACCAAACTTTTACATGCATCAGGTCAGCAAAATGTCAAAATTCAAGATTTATTCTTCCTTGTCTCCATCCCGGTATGAATAATATTGTTTCAGGTAAATTCATTATGTATTCAGCGCTTTGGAACAAATTCACAAATGATTCATATCCGAAAATGAGTTATCCGAAATGTTACCTCTACAAGTATTGATTATATTTTCGTAGTTGTTTCTTCGACTTCGTTATGTACAAGCACTTCTGGTGATTTAGAACGAAAAACAATATACTCTTCCGTGCTTTTCGATTGCTTCCTTGACAAAATTTACATTTCTGACATCTCGAAATGAAAATACTTGGCTTTGTAAATATCCTAATGCGACTCGACTTTTAATTAATTAAACGGCGACATTAGACTCCGAAACTGAAAGTAACAGAAAGGAATTATGCGCGTAGCAATGCGCAGTAACAACCCGCAGAAACGTCTTTAAAGATCAATACATGTTATTCAATGCATGGTTCAAGTCTTAGTATTCTACATTCCATATATCAAAACTTTCAATGAACCATGTGTAAATAGTAATTGTTTTTTTAAAGAGAATGACACTTATTCTGCTAAAACAGAAACTTCTCAATTATTCCTGAAAGCTATTTGTAAGATTACTACTGGTTACACAGGAACAGTCAAATTGATAATTACTAAGATCACAGTCTATATAACTGTATGTTTCTTTCCTTTAAGCAGTTAAAGATCATGTTCCTCAAATGTTAGTTTATGACTCAAGAGACAATGTTACAACCTTTGGAAGCATGTGATTGTATTTTAGTAATTGTCCGTGATATTGCAATAACTGCAGTAGATTTCAAGTCATTTTCCTGGAGGCTTTTACAGTAGGATGTCCTTAATTTTGGAATGTAACAGCACTGTTTGCTTTCAAATAACACTATAACTGGCTAGTAGTCTGGCACCTTGGAATATCCCCTATGGTATCTGAAAGTGTTAAGATAAAATGCAATTTTCAACATGTAGTCATAGTAATTAAAAAATAGAATTGGTAATGGCTGTGAACCTTATGTAAGTGTATTTAGGACACACACATATTTTTTTTGTACTTGACAAGATATTGAGTTAAGTCGAGTTCTTCAGTTATTATCTCAAGCTCTCAACTTGTTATGTCCAGCCCTCCGCTTATTTTATTTCAATATTGACTTATATCAAGTTATTTATTATGTTGAGCCCTTGAAATATTATCTCCACTTGATATCTAAATATTTTGAATTATCTCCATATCTCGACTTATTATCTCTAGACTTACTGTCTTGGGCTCTCAGCTTATAATTCACTATTTCAAGTTCTCTTCTTATTATCTTGTGCGTTAGACTTGTAATGTCAAATTCTTTACTTATTATCTCAAGATTTTATTTATTTCAATATTTCACACTGTTACCACTTGATACGGAATAATTATGATCAGCTCCTGGCTTATTAGTATAAACTCCTCACTTTATATGCTGAGGGCTCAACATATTATATCTTGCCATCACAACATATGTCTATTTAATATGTAGAATACCACATAATAATTATTATATACATATTACGTTGAGCACTTGAGATAATTAATTTAGATAATAAGTTGAGCTTTCAACATCTTATAGGAAGAAGTGTATATTCTTACATACCATGGTACCGTAGCATCAATTTTTTTTAAATTATCTTTTGTAGAACAAATCATGACTGGTTCTCTTTTAAATTTAGATTATGCTCTTGACTTATAATAATTTTATACTGCAATAGTAAACCAGTTAAAATCTGTCCGGCATGCGAAATGTCATGGGTTCAAAGTTTCAAACCCATTATAGCAAAGACTAAAATAAGAGTAATAAATACTGATGGGTATCATGCTGTATGTCTGCATCATGATACTACAGTGTGGCAACGCCAACAAGCAGACCTTCGTGATATCACTGATACAATACAATTTTATGGCTCAGGTGTGGGGAAAAATCAAATATTCTTCATGTCCATATCCTGGAAGAATCAATGATTGAGTGTTGTTTTAAGGCCATCAGGATGAACCTGGGATCAAACCCATTGACAATCTATAAAATACAATACTGCTCGCCCGAAGAAATTATTGACCGAAAAGCAAACAGCATAAAGTGTGAACATATTGCAACAGTATTTTTATGTGTCCACACACAAAAAAACAAAAGTATCCCAATATATATAACAAGATATGGTAGCAAGGTTTAATTCAGTCTGGTAACTTTTACAGTGTGTATGCCTGCAGTTATCATGTGGTCTTCATGTAAGACATGATTATGAATGAACCAAATTAGATACATGCGATTTGTAACAGAGTTATGACTCTTGAATTGTCAAAACTCCTAACATTTATCCATGTATATGGGAATTTGCTTGAACTCAATTATCTCTTTCCATTAGTAATGATGGTTATAATGTATTTGGTTCTCATATACATAAGTCTAATAATACAAAAATCATAAAACATTTACAATAAAAATTACTTTATTTTCATCATACAACCAGGACCATGTCTGGTCAGCTCAGATGGTAGCCCGCCTGACTATCAATCCAGGGGTCATGATTAGTATATAACACTACAACTAATTGTCATTCATCTCTCACTTACAGAGATGGGTGTGCCCAAGTACTGATTTACCAGTCGGGCCCAGATTAGCTCAGTAATGAGTCTAACTATCAATTCAGGGTCGTGAGTTCTAATTTCAGTCCGGCGAGTCTTCATGATGATTGATATACCACATTGTGTCTCGTTATTATTCGTATCTCGCCGCTGTTACAGTGGGAAAGTTATCAAGTAGTTGCGGAAATGAGGTGTACTCGAGTATGCGTAACTGTTTAACCTTTCAGGATTCCAGGAAACAGTGGTTAGATTAATTGATTGTCTGTTAGCCCTTGATAGCATAAAAATGACACTAAATATTCAATCAATCAAAACTGATTAACCTTTCAGGATAACAGGAAATAGTTATTAGGTAAACTGATCATCTGTGTTAGCCGTCGATGGCATAGAATGATGCTAAATATTCAAACAAAGTGTACAACATACCATTCATAATTCACCATCACATATCTCAGCTGAACAACAACATATGCTTCAGTCGTAGCTTCAAATGATCGTTTCCTCTACCTGATAGGGAAAAAAAAAGTGAAATAAAACTAAACAGTCACATTTATAGCTCTAAATCGCTCATGTGTGACACATATATAGAGGCAGTTTTTCTTTATATAATTCAGTTTATTCTAAATTAGAAGTAAACTAAGAATTACTCTTGAATTAATCTTTAGGGCAGCTGCAGTACTGAATTTTTAGAGGTTATTGGTAAGCTTCGGACCAAACCTACAACCTCTCCAACATTCCATTCACTGTACTACTAACCAGCTTATATTATTTAAGTAACTTTGTAATAAGATCATTAGATTCGAAAACACTATATTTTCCATATACATGTATACTAGTTGCACTATTTGATCCTGGGAATGGGACAAATTCTAAAAAAATAATTTTTTTTTTAAAATAAAGTCAGTGAAAGTTTCAAAATACATTAACTGTAAAAAAAGCTGTAACATTTTGCACAATTCTGAATCCATGCCATGAACCCTAACTGCAGTGAATAGTAGATGGTTGCTTATCTGTGAATAATGAAATAATAAATAAATAAAATATAACTCATTTTTCTTGAAAAAAAAAAACCCATTGAATTTCATATTCACCATATTGGTAAAATGCCATAAATTATGTACTTTTTACCTTAAAAAAAAGCTCGACATGTCACATAGTTGCAAGTCTAATTTTTTTCATTTTCCACATTATATGTGAAAGTAAAATTTAATCAGTTGGCAGTTTTACTAAATTAAATACGTATATTATGCATCTGTGATCTTCAGGTACCAATCATACCAGATGCAATGCATCAACTGAAATGTGTCTGGTCAGGTTATTAGTCTGGGGATCGTGAGTTTGAATCCCCGCCAGGTCATAGTCTCTGCGATAATTGATATACAACATTGCATTTCATTGTTATCAGTCTCTAACCATTGATTCAAGTGGAAAAGTTATCAGTTACTTGCGGTGATGAATGTATTCGAGAAGCTGTTGTTCCGGAATCCCAGGAAAGAGTAGTTAGGTTAACTGATTGTCTCTTAGCCCTCGATAGCATAAAATGACGCTATTCAAACAAAAAACAAACTACCGGTAAATTCAAAGGTATTGAAAAATTGCATTAAAGAACTGAACATTTTTTAATTTGAAATTATAAAAACAATTTTTTTGTTAAGGGTATAAATAAAAGATTGTCTAAATGATTAGAAAACAGAGTTTAAGATGGAGTATTACCCTTTAAACCTTTTTTAAAAATGTAGTTCCAAAACTAGCCACTCTGGATTCATCAGTGATTTTGATACTTTCTCAGGTCTGCTGGCCCTCACAAGTGTATGCAGAGAACGTGTTCCGTGATATAATTTCTAGACACCTGAAATATATGTTTCTTTAATAAGAACAATAATGGGATGATAGTAATTAAATTCATAACATTAAGTAATTGTATTAAAAGATAAATATATATAAAATAAGATGAGTTATAGTAGTTAAAAATATCAACAACCAAGGTACCTGCAAACGTGATGGTCCAAGCTACAGAAGTATACAACAAATTAATAGAAATACAAATATTTTCCGCAATGCACACCTAAAGAACATAGCAACTATCACTCAATAAATTATGACAAACAGTTTGTAAGAAGAAGTTAAAATATGGCAGGTTAGCTCAGTTGGTAACACATCTGATTATCAAAGAATGGGACCAGGAACTTTACCAAGTTGCCTCTAGTAGCTGGTCGGAAGAATGTTTATGAATATCTATGAGCACATGACGATTTTGTACACCATAACGAGCTTCAGATTAACGCAGCGTTCTTGCAATGTCTTCCAGCCAAGGTCATGACAAATTGTTCTTCTCGTCGCTAGGTGGCCTCAATCTGGCTGAAGTTTGTGGCATGGTTTCTTGAACTTTTTACTATCAGTTAACATTTCCCTGGCCCATTGGCAACAATTTTCATTAACGTACGATTAAATTAGATAAAGAAACGATTTATACTATTAAAAATCGAGTTTACTATTGTAAAGTTCTCAAATGGTCAGCTACCACCATTGAGACGAGCTCTCTGATTGGTTGAAAAAGTATAGGGATGTTCAGGGCATACATTTTTATAGTAAGCTTAATTCTGGTTGAATGAAAATGTGAAACTGGCCAATGATCACAATAAAATATAAGTTTATTATGTTTGTGTCAATAAAAATTTAGATGTTTCTGTGACTGACTAAATTCATTTTATCAAGGAAACTGCATGGAAAGTTAAATTGGTGAAATTTACTTTTTTTCATGCTGAAAGTGGGGGTACCCAACTTCAGGGGGCAAAAAGTGGTAAAAAGTGGTACTTTTGACCCCATTTTGGGGACATTTTTATTCGAGTCCAGGACAGTACTTTAATATGATATAGGACTTTTTGGTCCGCCAATGTTAGAAAATGTGAAAATTTGGTCAAACGTTATAATGTAAGTCTATGGAAATCGCAATGGTGGTAGCTGACCAAATACGACAGTGGACACGTTATAACAGCGAAAACTGATGACGCTGGGCTATCGTTCGTTTTTAAAAACACAATATATATTTTTTAATAATAGTATATATTTATATATATATAATGCTTACCAATTAACAATATCGTATCTTATTGTGTAGCAAATTTCAACGCTCAAACTGTTTTGAAACCTATCTTTCTTCGAGGCATGCATTAAAAACACGAGGAGCAACGTTGTTTCACCGGTAAGATCGGGAGAAACTGTTAATTTCTTGATGTAATTATTGGGCGTTACTTCCCCTGTCGTCCCCCTGGCGTTAAAATGTTGATGGGCCCTATCATAATACGGTAGGCATATTATGGTTAGCGCAGAATAATAACTGCTTCATGCTTTATTGCAAGTGCGTGCTGATAATTCGTTTTGCTAGATTGTATGATAGCTTTTGTTTTTTTAATTGGAACATGCATGTATGCATGCCAGTAGGTGTATGCATATGACGCAAAATTAGATGACTAAAACGGACTTAATCACGAAACAGTTAATCATAGAACAAATATCGCATATAAAATAGAACAATAAGTTTATTAAACAACAACTTAGAAGTTGTAATTAGTAATATAGAATGATAAATTTAAAATTCAGAGTGTACGATAGGCACATGAAATTATAATTATATACATAGAAGTGTCACTTGTGATTCAGCACAAGGCACTTACATACATGTACTTTTTACTTAAATACTGTTCCATAAGAACGAACTGGAGCTGTAGATGGACGGGGTTCAATTTGTAAAAAATCCATCAGCGCATTAAAAGTTATGAGTGTAAAGTAGTAGCAACTTTCAGAAATACCAGCCAAATAACGAAAAGTGATCCGGTGACGGTCGATGTACGTTACTGTAGGTGTAATCCCACCATTGATTTTTGTTCTTTATTCTATAGTAAATAATAAAAGTTTGAAGGCTTGTCATTCCTAGAGATTCCCAAATGAAAGAAGTGAAATCTACATTTTACTGTTTGTCAACCTCTGCACTATCAAAATATGATGAGAAAAGTAGGAGTCATGTGTCGTATAAGAGATTTTTTTCTGCTCAGTGTGTACACTGGTGACAAAGTGAAAGTAGATTTCCGAAATCATGTATTCATACCCCAATTTCCAAGCATCATTTTTTTCTTCTAAATTCACAATTCAAACATGACAATGCTATCAAAATTTTCAAAATACATCAATAATGCCATTCAAATAAAAAAAATGAGCATTAAAATAAGGAAAATGAATTTTTAAAGAAGAAGAAATGATGAGGATTATTTATAACCGCCATCATGCGACTACCACAAGCACTTCCTTTTTGCAATGGTGGTACTATGCCTGTAATAACAATAAAAATATTACTGGTATGACTACAGTGGCGAAAATACGAATAAATAGACCTTTGTTTTGATTTAATTTCAAATCATATAAATGATAGATAAAGAGTTTATAAGCATTTTCTGCGATTTTTCGAACACCCCTTTTATATTAGTGAGACTTGATAAATTAAAGTTAATAGTTTAATGAAACATATAGTAAAAATGAATTAAGTTTTTAAAACAAATAAAGCGGAGAGTTACCAAAGAATGGATTATGAAGCAAATGAAACAATAATCAATTAAAAATGGAAAGAAACAAGAAGAATGGAGTATGAAGTTAGTATGAATAGAAATAAAATAACACGATTGAAGTAAGAATGGAAAGGAACAAAGACAACAAGGATCAAGTAAGTGTGGAAAGGCAAACTTTATTGTAAGAAAGAGTAAAAACGGAAAGAAAATCTAGATTTGTCTATGACGTAAAGCCTGAAAAGTATCAAAGATGAGAAGATCGAAGTAAATATGGAAACATAGTATAATTATTATAAGTCAAGACAGAAATATGAGGAATAATAAAAGTCACAGAAGCATTAGATAAATATATGTAAGAAAACAGGAAAGGCACTTAATCCTTCACGACCGGTGATTAAGCAATTGTAAGAGTACAACCATGGGTGGGTTGACCTCATGAAGGAGAATTTTGAAATAAGGGCTAAGCGCCAGCAATAACAATCGACAAATAATTTCGAGATATTTTATATGCCTAAGACAAAATGTTTATAATGTCATAAACATTTGCATAACATGAACATAGAGTGATAAAAAGTTGTTTTTTTTATCAGTATACCAATAAAAGGCTCATTAAACTTCCGAAACGGTCGTTTTTGGTTTTAATTTAAATCAGTTTTACTCTTCCATGTGATAGAAAACATGTATATTTGATCAGGTCTCTTTCCGATAAACACTTTTGGCAGAAAATGGGGAGTTACGAAGTTTGGTCGGAAACGTGTCGGTCGGTAATATATGATAAATTCACTTCAGAGAGAAACATAGTATGGGGAACTGCAGGGGGTGCGATTAAAAATTAAATAACCGCTTGCGGTTAGATAGTTTTTAAGAGCATCCCCTTTATTCCCCTCAGTGTATTAATGAACTGGAACCCATGAACTAATTTGTTGCACGTAGACGACGAATTGTTCATATAAAATTAGAAATAAAATTACTTTTTTGATAACTATACTGAACAAACCACCCTTAGTAGCCTCTCAATATTGACTGCGATAGAGTGATTTGTGACGCAATAGCGCGTGCGATAGTATCACGCGTACATGCAAGGGAGGATCCTTAGCAAGAGTTACTAGACCAAACTAGTATTCTGTATTCATTGTTTTCAAATGCGTATAAATAATATAATGCGTACTTCGTTCGATACAGTTTTATTGCAGACATCAATATATTTTTTAAAACAATTAAAAAAATCCAGTAACGATACATAATTTTACTGAAGTTTTAACTTTTCTAATCTTGTTAATGACCCCCTCCCCCCACCCCCTTATCTTATGGTCTTAATTCGCCCACTACCACTGCAGTATTCATTTGTGTACTTCCGAACACTGGCGGAGGTACAGTTGGAAAGCAACCGAGTCATTACGGAATTACAAAAATGTAAACAAAAGTTAAAAGCTCGGCCCGCTCATCTAAGAAATACACATTTCGATCGAAGTTATTAGTTTCTCGCTTTTTTAACAACATTCACTAAGGGGTCTAGAGGAATGGTTTTAGGCAATACTATAAACACATTTAATTACAATCATTTTTGTTATTATCAAAAAGTGTGCATTTCGGAAGTTTAATAGTCTTTAATAAATGTTTTATCTTTTGTTGTATTTTCTGCATTTACAGTTTCATCATTATACCTATTTGTTTATTTAAAAGGTCATAATATGTGGGTTTTTTGGTTGTTTTATTTTTTACTGAAATAGCTATTTATATCAATTATAATCCAATGTCAAAGGCAATTTACAGCTTTTTTGTCGCGATCTGTTGACGACCACGTGTGATTTAGAAGCAATATATACACAGTCACATTTTTCTATGTAATAACTTATCTTGTCCAGTTGATACAAAGTTATATGTCCTCAAGTGACATGTAAACAATCTGATAACAGAATCGACAAGTGTACGTAATCTTTGCGTCGAACTCTGATGCCTTTAAAAACGCAAGTATGGGTGTTATTCCCAATCTGAATATGACATGAATGATAAACTAAGACTAACATTTCTTACCTTGTTTTTTTTTTTAAATTTTATTCAATCATTTTAATACAGAAGATTAACAAACAGAAGTTTAACAATAGAACACCTTGCCTAGTTTTGAAACGGTAAAACGCGATAACTAAACCTAAACAAATTTGCCCAGGTATAAATGAACAGTTTCAAATAAGATATTCATTTTTACGGCGGAAAATCCAATATAAAAGTGTGTATTGTAAAAAATACTCTGAATCACATATGTGGACATATTTTACTCATCAACATTGGACTGAAGTCTATCAAAACATTAAACATGTATACATGTACGTATACTGTACATATACGTGTCTCATATATGATTTAATAAAATTAAATACATAAAATATGTTTAAACTTGAATAATGTCAATTTCAGCTTTATAAATAAGCAATAAAGCTGTCACATTGTCAATTAAAGAATTTTTTTAATACCTGTTCGTGACAAGTGAAAGTCATTTGATAGAAAATACGCGTTTATTTTAATTACTTGTATATCAAACCAGAAAATGTTCAGATGTGCGGAAATATTTTTCATTTTTTTTTTTTCATCGGTCGTTGTAAATGCAAGCAACTCAATTGTCATGATTGCCACTTTAAGGCTATGCACCATGTTTCTTTAAAAAATATGTTTAAACTTTGCATTTCTTCGACGTCAACATCGAATTACAATATGTTACGATGTATGTCAGCATCTAATACGGTATGTTACGATCTAATTACGATATGTAACGATGTATGTCAGCATCTAATACGGCATGTCACGATCTAATTACGATATGTTACGATGTATGTCAGCATCTAATACGGCATGTTACGATCAAATAACGATATGTTACGATGCATGTCAACATCTAATTACGGTATGTTACGCTGCATATCAACATCCAATAACGGTAAGTTACGATGCATTTCAACATTTAATTACGTGTCAACATCTTATTACGATATGTTACGATGCATGTCAACATCTAATTACGTGTCAACATCTAATTACGATATGTTAAGGTGCATGTCAACATCTAATTACGTGTCAACATATAATTACGGTATGTTACGATGCATGTCAAGATCTAATTACGTGTCAACATCTAATTACGATATGTTACGATGCATGTTAACATTTCATTACGACATGTAACAATGCATGTCAGCATCTAACTACGATATGTTACTATGCGTGTCAACATCTAATTACGATATGTTACGATGCATGTCAACATTTCATTACGACATGTTACAATGCATGTCAGCATCTAACTACGATATGTTACTATGCATGTCAACATCTAATTACGACATGTTACGATGCATGTCAACATCTAATTACGACATGTTACGATGTATGTCAGCATCTAATTACGATATGTTACGATGTATGTCAACATCGAATTGTGATATGTTACGTCAGCATCTAATTACGACATGTTACGATGCATGTCAGCATCTAATTACGACATGTTACGATGCATGTCAACATCTAATTACGACATGTTACGATGCATGTCAGCATCTAATTACGACATGTTACGATGCATGTCAATATCTAATTACGACATGTTACGATGTTTGTCAACATCTAATTACGACATGTAACGATGTATGTCAACATCTAATTACGACATGTTACGATGCATGTCAGCATCTAATTACGGCATGTTACGATGCATGTCAGCATCTAATTACGACATGTTACGATGCATGTCAATATCTAATTACGACATGTTACGATGTTTGTCAACATCTAATTACGACATGTTACGATGTATGTCAGCATCTAATTACAACATGTTACGATGTTTGTCAACATCTTATTACGACATGTTACAATGTATGTCATCATTTAAAGGTTATCTCCAGATCAGGTAGTGTTGTATACATGTTAAATCGTCTAGTCAAGACCTACCTTATATATGTCGAAGATAATACAACAGTTTCGATGTGTCGGTGTTATTTGTACGTAAAGTGCTTATTGTCCGTAATATATCGTATAATGACGAAGAAAATTATATTGTTATGAATAATTTAAAACAGCATTCAGTGATTGAAATGAAGTCGGTCTAGAGTTGAGACAAGTCTGTGTTGTTGTTGTCATTAGCTGGTTCTATGGAATCGAACGGCTCGTTCAGTAAAGTTTGAAGATAGGAAACTTCTTCAGCCGGTGTTTATGTCGTAAATGCATGAGTGGTGCTGTATACTACACGACATCGTGAATTATAGAACGTTTTACAAAGGAAAACAGATGTAATAACTCACGTACTTTTTAAAACTTTTAGCTTACCTTCAATGACCCCAACATTTCTTGTACATATGGCGGTAACCATAATTTTAACTGAAAATGAAACTTTTGGTTGCAAATATTTTTTGTATATAGAATTATTGACCTAAGACGCTTTGGTACACCTGGAGTTGCAAATGATACAAACTTTAACAGTACAGTTTCATGTTTACACGTATCTGTTTTTTGTGCTCGTTGACAATTACAACATTATTTGTGCTGCGGACAAAATCGGCTGTGCGAACAAATTTCCATAGCGTATTGATCTATATACGTTTACTCGTTCAACACAATCTGTCAAAATAGAGCCTTTGTTTATCTATTTAATTACACTGTACATGTTAATAAATGTAATGATTGCAATGTTGGTCATGAAATATTGACTATGACAAACCGATACATTTATAATATTGGCCACGTGGAAGTTTTTGCAAGTTTCTGGGCTTAATATAGCAACAATTTGTAATCTGCTGCGAAATCGGTTGTTAGCCTGGTTATGAATTAAATAGCTGTTTACAAACAAAACTGTTGTGGAAAAGACTACATTACTAGATTAAGATATTTGTTGTTGAACGTTTTTTTTATAAACATTGTTCTTCAGATTTATTGAGAAGTATTACACGGATTGGGATATTGATACATTTCAGAACTGAATTAATATCCCATTACATCTGTGTTGTGGGGGTCAAGTTTAGGAGCTGTATGTAAGTATTCTGGCATTTTATTTCATTTTATTTATAAAGATTTTTTTTTATAACGATTATATATCTACATGATACAAACATGTAATCAGCATACCCGGTATGGTTGTCAGTCATTAAGTATGTTTATGTTTAAGAGTGGGGTGAATGTATGAAAAGTTCCTATTTCTTAAAGTATACATGGCAATCATGTAAATTATGTTTTAATTTCACCAGTGGTTATTGGCATAATTGCACATCAAAACATTTATCTTTTTTTATATATATAATTTGTTACTCTTGTTTTCTGATTTACACTACTAGGTGTATAAAAGAAAACAGTTAATTACGGTTTAGTTGTGATGTTTTAAATAGCAGTGCTATAAGATGAGTATCCCTATATATGTCTCACACCGCCATTCCATTTCTTATTGGGCTCCATTGTAACATTTATATTCAAAACACATCAGAATGTGTCTGGGCTCGAATAATTCACTGGTTTCAGATCTGCAGTTATAAAGAAAAATAATCACACCTTGACCAGTTTTTTTATTCATTGGTTTAGTGATACTTATCAGTTTCCAGAGTAGTAATATATCAACTACTCGCCCACAATGCAGTTCGAACTAGCTCTTTTAAAATTACACAGAATTGCCTCGATATCTGGTATCAGCATCAAATTTTAAAAAAGACTGACAATTTTACACATGGTAGGAAAAAATAATCACTGGAATATAAAGCTTTGAAAAAAGAAGAAAAAAAAGAACTACAGTTTTACTTCTACTCTAACTCCTTCATCTGTCCAGAGTATTCAAGGGAGATAATTGTCCCTTGAATCGATGCATGGCTATGCTTGCTATTTCAAGAATATAATAATATGTTATATCAGTAAGTGTTGTGTTCGTATACGATACAAATTTATTAAACTGATGTAATTAACTTCTTCGATGTCAGACGACAAGAAAGAGACTGATATGTTATACTATACTGAACAGAACAGCTAACCCGCCACTTTTGTTTTTCTAATATCTTCTTCAAAATATGGAGTGTCGTTATAATAACTTGCATATGATATTAACAGACACTTATGTATTTAACATGGCCTAAATGTTCTTTCTTATTCACGTCCAAACTTCATTGAACTGCTATGATATTTTTTGAGAAAATACATTAAATGACAGGTACATAAAATGTCTGGTACATAAAATGTCAGGTACATTAAATGACAGGTACACGAAATGTCAGGTACACGAAATGTCAGGTACACGAAATGTCAGGTACATAAAATGTCAGGTACATAAAATGACAGGTACACGAAATGTCAGGTACATAAAATGACAGGAACATAAAATGTCAGGTACATAAAATGTCTGGTACATAAAATGTCAGGTACATATATATCAGGTACATAAAATGACAGGTACACGAAATGTCAAGTACATAAAATGACAGGTACATAAAATGTCTGGTACATAAAATGTCAGGTACATAAAATGTCTGGTACATAAAATGTCAGGTAGATAAAATGTCTGGTACATAAAATGTCAGGTACATAAAATAACAGGTACACGAAAGTACACGAAATGTCAGGTACATAAAATGACAGGAACACGAAAGTACACGAAATGTCAGGTACATAAAATGACAGGAACACGAAAGTACACGAAATGTCAGGTACATAAAATGACAGGTACACGAAATGTCAGGTACACAAAATATCAGGTACATAAAATGTCAGGTACATAAAACGACAGGTACATAAAATGTCAGGTACATTAAATGTCTGGTACATAAAATGTCAGGTACATAAAATGACAAGTACATAAAATGACAGGTACATAAAATGACTGGAACATGAAATGTCAGGTACATAAAATGTTGGGTACATGCATGTCAGGTACATAAAATGTCAAGTACATGAAATGGCAGGTACATAAAATGGCAGGTACATAAAATGACAAATACATAAAATGACAGGTACATAAAATGACAGGTACATGAAATGTCAGATATATAACATGTCAGGTACATAAAATGACAGGTACACGAAATGTCAGGTACATAAAATGACAGGTACACGAAATGGCAGGTACATAAAATATAAAGTACATTAAATGTCATGTACATAAAACGACAGGTACATAAAATGTCAGGTACATTAAATGTCAGGTACATGAAATGTCTGATGCATAAAATGTCAGGTACTTACATGTCAGGTACATGAAATGGCAGGTACATAAAATGTCGGGTACATAGATGTCAGGTACATAAAATGCCAGGTACATGAAATGCCAGGTGACGGGTTAGCTTTTCCGTTCAGTATATTACTATTCGCTAATATAATATCTGGCACTCCAAAATTACTCGTCGTGTTCATGATCTTTATCAATTATTTTGAAAAATCGTTAAACCATTTAAGTAGAAATTTTATTTGAATCTTTGTATTTTTATGTACTATAGCAGAACATGTACTAGTATCTGTAATGATTTGTTAAAGTAATTTCAAAATGTATTTGTAAAGCGTTGTAAAGATATATATATCCTAGCAGGAAGTATCCCATTGACACCAATTACTGCTGGGGAATTAATCATAGTCAAGCACGCATTTTTGATACCAATATGCACCAAATTGCACTGACACAATACGTGTCATTCTTTTAAATGCAAAGTTCAAAAAACTATACTGTATTGGCAGATCCAGGGTACGGACCACGCACTATATGCCCCCACCCTTGGATTTGCGAAATATTTCTAAAGAACAGTATTTTTCAGAATAGTGTTTTATAGTTTATCATCTGCCACCGTAGATACTTATGAATCCCACGTGACCGATTCTGGCTCCACCTATGTAATAATTGTTTTTAACCGCATTCAATATTAAACCTTTTGTTCACTTAATACAAGCCACCAACAACATTACTGTATTAAAAATAGCATTTCAGGCAGTTCATTTACTCCGTACAGTCGTGTTCAAATGGTATTCCTTTGGCGTGAAGTGTTTAATGATATTGTTCTGGTGTAACGTGTTAACTGGTATCCTCTTTGTATGATCTGGCAGATGACGGCGATGGAACGAGAACATGCTTTACGGTACGATCCCACATACCTGCTGTACGGGGGAGGGGCAAGCTTTGTCGTTACAATCGTTATCTTTAGATTCGTTGCCCCGGGGCTGTCAAGACTAATCACTTCAAAATATGAATCCATGTTGAAGAGCGAACAAGGAGACTGGAATGACAGGTAAGGTATATGCTTTTATAGGAGCAGTAGATAATCATTAATGAGTTATTAGTTAATGTCTGAATCTAAAGTGTCAAAAGTGTCAATATCTGAAGTAATTTTATTATTTAAAAGTAAGAGTATGTGATGTGATATTTGACCTTTCTAATATCCCAATAGTTTTTTTGTTTGTATTTATGCCGTTTTCAACAATATTTCAATTCTTCAGAAAGAAAAAAAATGTAAAAAAATGATAGAGTGAAGCCGAAAATTAAGGATCATGTCTAACATGAAAATAGCCGACATCTTTATCTACACAACTTTAACACAAAAAAACGCGTTTCATCGAACTGATCTGAGCACAATATCGGCTAATAGCCTGTAAATATGAATATTTGTAAGTACATGTACCATAATAAAGAAAATCAAGTACCTGGAAATGTGTTAATTATTTCTTTTGTGGAAGGCAGTTTGACACAGTATTGCCGCAATAGTGGCTTTAAACCAACACTTCAGTATTGTGTAAGTGTCGAAAATAAAAATATGGTTAAAAGCCAGCTATATAAATCATCCTCTCGTCTATAGGTTTTAACACATTGCAGGTTATACATGCCATCCAGTTGTGTTTTAGAGCAAACTTTCTTCACAAAATGTTTGGAGTGGAACTCATGTCTTGAGACAAACACACAAGGTCACTTACAATATATGTTGATACATAAGCGTAAAAAGTAAACATATATTCAGTATTCTCCTGCCTGTGTATAATATAAAGTGATGTTTGTGTTACTAACTTTTATTTTGTCTTGATAAATGTAAAAGTACACAAGAAAAGGAATACAATTCCAAAGTATTTACTTTAAATTGACACACTAGTAACTCAGGGTCAAAGGACTATAATCACACAATAACACAGTTAATTAACTATTCACAGTTCAAGGTTAATGAAGTTATATCCGTGTTGGATTTATGTACAAAGTCTAAGACTGTATCTTCCAGTCAATAATAAGTAATGTAACTTAAATACGGTATTCCCTTTTAAGACACTAACATGATGTGTTTACGGTGTCCCGTTGGGGGCCATCGTGGCATATTTATTAAATTAAGGAAAGCGAAATTAATTTAATGAATATGCCGCGATTACCCTAACATGATACCGAAATAACGAAACAACGATGGTGAAAAGTCGAAACAAGGAAAGAACGAAAATTCGACTTTTCACCATCTTTGTTTCGACTTTTCACCGTCGTAGTTTCGTTGTTTCGACTCAACTTAAAATAATAAATACGCTAAATTACAGCTAAAAACATATTCATCGGAAGTGTCAAGAATTACGGATGTGTCGTCATACATTACGTAATACAGGGGCACAAGTAAAAACTCATTGACAAGACGGTAACATCATCAAATGTGAAAATACCTGTAATGTTGGGCATTGGCAATACTCGGACATGCGAATTACATAACATCAAATTAAATTTAATTTAGCATAAATCAATTGCATTATTATTAAAACAATGCTACACGTTTTAATTTACTTTATAATCATTACGTCCGTTACGTGTTCTCTTCCAGTGATTGGTTGATAATCATTTAACTTTGGCTTAGTGTTGTCAGTATGTCTGAATTGGACGCATTGGAAGTTTAGAAGCATTGAGCTTATTCAGTTCTGCTGGGAAATAGAAGAACGCTTACTTCTGTTCCTGGGTCGTGAGTGGGCGTGAAGGTGCTGGATACCCTCGGAGCGTTCCGTGCTCCTCAGGGATCCCGTTAGCATATAGGGTTTACTATAATACATATACATTACTTTGTTATAAGAATACTAAACATACGATATTTGTTATGGGAGGGGGGAAGAGAGATTAAATATATTTCCCATTAATGTCACCATTCACTGCCAGTATATAATAAAATGATCCATTGGAAGCCCAGAACGTAACAGCAAAACGAGATTCAGTTTTATTAAGTCTGTTATAAGGGGTAATGAAACATCCTTCACGTCCCCACCCCCAGAGACGACTTAAACGGTCTTCTATTTTCAAGCAACATAGAATGAATGCCATCCTTGCAAGATATATGTAACAAAACCGTGTGTGTTTTCCAGGTTGTTATCCAATGTTAACGCTATAGTGTCCGTTACGTTTTCATTCTACGCACTTATATATGAAGAAGGAATGCACGAAGATGTCGTCTGGCATGATAGTTTCTACGCCAGATTGGCATGCGCCGTCATTGTTGGATATATGTTTGGAGGTAAATGCATGCAACTACACGGTTATGTTATGTATGTATCATATAAGAATCTATATTTGGTATCATAAAGTTAGAATATTTTATGTCCAACAGCAGACGTAAACTTTGTAAATAAATGAAGCTCCGTCAGATTGTCCCCTTACTTGGATGATTTTGCAGAAGATATGCAATACGAGATGTTGATTAACAGTAAAACAACACAGAGTTGACAGACGTATCCTCCGTCTTCATATTTAGATGACTCCTACAATAGCTTGAATTATTGTATTTTCTTAAAGTAGCATATCCTAAAACAAAACAAAAATTACCCTTTAATACTTCATAACAGACATTCACTCTTCGTTAACCGGCTTATATACCTCCTCAACTGTTGTGTGTTTGCAGATATACTGGTGATGTGGGTATGGTGCGAGGTTAAGAAGTCAGACATTTTGGGGTATATGTTTCATCATGCGGCCACTGTCTACGCTTACTACTTTATTTCTGTAAGTTTTTATGTGTTATACAGTCAAACCTGTCTTAAGCAGCCAGTCAATGGGATGAGCAAAAGTGACCTTTTAAGACAGCCAGTTGCTTAATATAGATAAAATTGCTCTAAAAGCATCAAAATGGGAAAAAACAAATGTGGCGGCTAAATAGAGGTGGTCGCTTACACAGGTTTGACTGTATATGTGTTACACGCGCTACATCAACGGTCAGTAATCATGGTTGCATTGAATGCGACGTCGCCACCTTCGTTATATAATTTACAAACTGCAGCATCAAACAACTTGTCTCAATTCGTATACCCATGTACAGTCACAACATAGAAAATACTGACATGAAGGGTTTTAATAAAATAAAACGTGAACTGATATAGTGTAAACAAAACGTACCGAATTTGGAAGCCTTGCATTAACATTCGGAATGTTAAGGAATTTCCTATGTTTTAAAAACGACACTATTGTATGCATATCCCTTTTAACATTATTTAGTTATTATGTTATAGTTAGTGTTCATTAAGTAAAATTTTAACAATTAAGAAACCGAAAGGGAGCGACCGCAGGGACCTTAATTGTTAATTTTTTACTAAATGAACGCTAACTGGCTTACTGTAGTGTTAAACGTCATTTGACTTACAGTTTGACGTCATTTGACTGACTGCGGGTGAAGCTACGATGAAAGCCACAATTTTGAAAATTGAAGCTATTCCATTGGTTGTCAAATGAGGTTAAACACTAACCACATTTTAAATTCAAATATGCCCTTTAGTTTTTGAATTAACGTGCAGATATTTTATAATAGGATAAGAATAAACAATAGATTTTATATTAATATTTCAATATGATTACTTTAAAATCTACCATTACTTATAATTGATGCATGTACTTAATACTGTTACCTAACAATACCGAACAATATTTTATTTGAAGGCATATGGCGTGTTATGTTATTTTGGGATGTTGCGATTGATTGCCGAAATGTCTACACCATTCGTCAATCAAAGGTAAGTTAATGGTGACATGTTGTCAACTCAAGTTCGTGGCGCACTTGATGTTTTAGTGCTACAGTACGAGGGATGCTCCGGTTTCACGAAATACTTGAATCCGTTATTTAACTTAAACTCAAATAGTGTGCTCAATTTTAGTATGAAATTGAGCACACATTGAGTTTACGTAAAATAACAGACTGAAATATTTTTGTGAAATTGGGGCCTGGTGTATGCCTTAAGATTCATCTATATTTATATATCTGATTAATTTTAATGTATATTAATTGAGTATTTAATATTGATATTTAGCAACAGATTGTCCAATGATCAATGTATAAACAATAAGTTAAATATTTTAGTTGCTTTACTTTTTTCTTTGTTTGTTTTTTATTAGATATATTCATAAAATTTATGAAAAACAACTCATTACATTAAAATAATCTTTTATCTAAAATAATTATTGATCAATTAATTTCTATGAACATCACAGAATGTCATTACAAATGTATCATAAAATTTCAGTACCTCATCACAGTATCAATCCTTACTAATTGAGAATCTTATGTTACTTGAAAACTTATTATCAATAGTTAATAAGCTAAAAATGAAATAAAAGTAAATGATCATTTTTATTTAAATTACGTTTATCTAGGTATTATATTGGTTAATGAACAATTTATAAGACATATTAGATTAAATTTATTTTGGTATTATATTGGTAAACTATCATTTTTATATACATTGTGCACACTGAAATTCTTAAATATTAGTTTTAATAAGAACATGTGTCATTATTGTCACTTGACTAATATATGCTTCTTTTTTTTAACACGTCAGGTGGATTTTCGACAAACTAGCCACACCGCGATCAAGGATATATGTTATTCTTAACGGAGTTCTCATGGTGTTGACGTTCTTTTTATTTCGTATTTGTACTATGCCAATATACTGGTACCAGATATGGCAGGTGACCGGTACAGAAGCAGTTACAAAGCTGGGCCACATTCAACTTATAATGTATGGACCATGTTTTGTCTTGGATGCTTTAAATATATTTTGGTTTTACAAAATGTGTAAAGGATTTGTGAAAGCTGTGAACGCGCTTCGTAAATCTAAAGACGATACTGCAATTAAGGCCAAATCTGTTTGAAATCACATGTAAACATGTAAACATACATATTATATTGAAGCTTGACAAATCAGTGCACGATGTCGTTGACAACATTTCAGTCACTCAAGACACAATACACGTGAGTTGACATCGGATTGTTTTCTGGAAATGGATTCTTGGATTCTAATGACAATAATATGTGTTAAGTGCAATGGTACGCTGATATAACCAACATGTTACTCTGTTTTGCTGCCTGACAAACACACTTCGTTTATATATATATTGCATTGCATCAATGTTTGTATACATGTAAGCTGCCATGTAAGCTGTTACTGTTACATTTGTCATAAATTACAACGTTTTGTGATCAAGTAACAATGTAACGTTATCAGTTACTGCGTTACCTTTACTGAGTGTGGTCATAACAAAAATAATGTAACAACGTAGCATTATCAGTTAAAGTGTCACTCTTACTGAGTGTGGTCACAATCAATACTAATATAACAAAGTAACGTGATCAGTTACGGCGTTACTCTTACTGAGTGTAGTAACAACCAATAAAAAATATAACAACGTAATGTTATTATTGTTTTTCTTACTGAGTGTGGTAATTCAAGTTTATTATTCTTGATGAGTGCTCACAATCAAAATTAATGTAAAAACGTAATGTTATCAGTGAAAGTGTTACACTTACTGAGTATGGTCACAACCAATACTAATGTAACAACGTAACGTTATCAGCGAAAGTGTTACTTTTACTTAGTGTGGTCACAACCTATACTAATGTAACAACGCAACGTTATCAGATAAAATGCTATTCTTACTGAGTGTGGCCACAACCAATACTAATGTAACAAAGTAATGTTATCAGTTAGTTATTCTTTCTGAGTGTGGTCACAACCACTACTAACGTAAAAACGCAACGTTATCAGATAAAATGCTATTCTTACTGAGTGTGGTCACAACCAATACTTATGTAACAACGTAACGTTATCAGTTACGATTTTGCTCTTTCTGAGTGTGGTCACAGCCAATAACAATGTAACAACGTATCGTTATCAGTCGAAGTGTTATTCTTACTGAGTATGGTAGTTCAAGTGTTTTCCTACTGAGTGTGGTCAGTACCAATCATAATGTAACAACGTAACGTTATCAGTTAAAGAGTTGTTCTCATTGAGTGTGAGCACCACCAATATTAATGTAACAACATAACATTATCAGTTAAAGTGTTATTCTTACTGAGTGTAGTCACAACCAATACTAGTGTAACAATGTAACGTTATCGGTCAAAGTGTCATTCTTACTGAGTGTGATCACATCCATAATAATGTAACAACATAACGTTTTCAGTTAAAGTGTTATTCTTACTAAGTGTGATAACAACCAATATTAATGTAACAAGGTAACGTTATCAGTCAAAGTGGTATTCTTACTGAGTGTGGTCACAACCAAAACTAATGTTAGAACGTAATGCTATCAGTTAAAGTGTTATTATTACTGAGTGTGGCCAAAACCAAAACTAATGTTAGAACGTAAGGTTATCAGTTAAAGTGTTATTTTTACTGAGTGTGGTCACAACCAATAATAATGTAACAAAGTAACGTTATCAGGTAAACAATTACACTGACTTAGCGTGGCCAAAATCAATACTTATGTAACAACATAACGTTTTCAGTTAAAGTGTTGTGGCAATAACCAATATTAATGTAACAACGTATCGTTATCAGTTAAAACGTTATTCTTACTGAGTGTGGTCACAACCGATACTAGTGTAACAACGTAACATTATCAGTTATGGCGTTACTCTTAATGAGTGTAGTCACAACCAATACTAATGTAACCATGTAACGTTATCAGTTAAACTGTTACTCTTACTGAGTGTGGTCAAAACCAAAAATAATGTAACCACGTAACATTATCAGTTAAATTGTTACTCTTACTGAGTTCGGTCAAAACCAAAAATAATGTAACAACGTAGCGTTATCAGTTACGGCGTTTTTCTTACTGAGAGTAGTCACAACCAAAGTAATGTAACAACGTAACATTATCAGTTAAAGTGTTATTTTTACTGAGTGTTTTCACAATCAATACTAATGTAACAACATAACGTTATCTGTTAAAATGGTATTCTTACTGAGTGTGGTCACAACCAATACTAATGTAACAACGTAACGTTATCAGTTAGAGTGTTTTTTTCTTACTGGGTGTTTTCACAACCAATACTAATGTAACAACGTAATGTTATCAGTTAAAATGGTATACTTTCTGAGCGTGGCCAAAATCAATATTAATGTACAACGTAATGTTATCAGTAAAAATGGTATTCTTTTTTTAGCGTGGTTAAAATCAATACTAATGTAACAAATTAACATTAACAGATAAAGTGTGATCATAACTGAAAATGGTCACAACCAATACTAATGTATCAACGTAACGTTATCAGTTAAAGTGAAACTCTTACTGAGTGTGGTCACAATCAAAAATAATTTAAGAACGTAATGTTATCAGTTAATGAGTGTGGTCACAACCAAAAATAATGTAACACAGTTACTTTATCAGGTAAACAATTAAACTGACTGAGCATTGCCAAAATCAATACCTATGTAACAACATAACGTTATCAGTTAAAGTGTTACTCTTATTGAAGGTGGCCATAACCAATACTAATGTAACAACGTAACGTTATAAGTTAAAATGTTATATCTACTGAGTGTGGTCATGACCAATACTAAAGAGTTATTCTTACTAAGTGTAGTCACAACCGATGTAGCGTAATCAGTTAAATTGTTAGTCTTACTGAGTGTGGTAACAACCAATACAAATGTAACAACGTAACGTTATCAGTTAAAGTGTTATTTTTACTGAGTGTGGTCACGACCAATAATATTGTAACAAAGTTACGTTATCAGGTAAACAATTACACTTACTGTAGCCAAAATCATTACTTATGTAACAACGTAACGTTTTTAGTTAAAGTGTTATTCATACTGAATGTGGCCATAACCAATATTAATGTAAAAACTTAGCGTTATCTGTTAAAAAGTTATTCTTACTGAGTGTGGTCACAATCGATAATAGTGAAAAAACGTAACATTATCATTTACGGCGTTACTCTTAATGAGTGTAGTCACAACCAATACTAGTGTAACCACGTAACGTTATCAGTTAAATTGTTACTCTTACTGAGTGTAGTCACAACCCAAAATAATGTCACGCGTAAGATACTAGTGTAACAAAATACGTTATCAGTTACTGTGTTACTATTTTGAGTGTAGTCAGATCCAAAAATAATGTAACGTTATGAGTTATAGTGTTATTCTCACGAAGTGTAGTCACAACCAATACTTATGCAACAACGTAACCTTTTTAATTAAAGTGTTATTTTGACTAATTGTGGTCACAACCGATTCTAGAGTAATTACATAACATTACCTGTTAAAATGTTATTGTTACTGAGTGTGGTCACAGCCAATACTAATATAACAACGTAACGTTAGCAGTTACGGCGTTGCTCTTCCTGAGTGTGGTCACAACCAATACTAATGTAACAACGTAACGTTATCTGTTAAAGTGTTATTCTTACTGAGTGTAGTCACGACACATACCAGTAGAATGATGGAACGTTTTCTGTTAAAAAAGTTACTCTTACTGAGTGTGGTCACATCCAAAACTAATGCAACAACGTAACGTTATCAGTTAAAACGTCACTCTTACTGAGTATGGTCACAACAAATTCTAATGTAACAACGTAATGTTACCATTTACGGCGTTACTCTTACTAAGTGTGGTCACAATCAATACTAATGTACCAACGTAATGTTATTAGTTAAAATACTAATGTAACAACAGAACGTTATCAGTTAAACTGTGACTCTTGCTGAGTTTGATCAAAACCAATACTATTGTATCAACGTAACGTTATCATTTATAATGTTATTCTTACTGAGTGTGGTCACAACCAATACTAATGTAACAATGTAACGTTATCTTTTAAAGTGTTATTCTTAGTGAGTGTGGTCACAACCAATATTAATGTAATAACATAACGTTATCTGTTAAAGCATCTTTCTTACTGAGTGTGGTTACAAACAATACTAGTGTAACAACGTAACGTTAACAGTTTAAGTGTTATTCTTACTGAGTGTAATCACAAACGATACTAGCGTAACAACGTAACGTTATCGGTTAAAGTGTTATTCGTATTGATCGTAGTCACGACCAATTGTAATGTAATAACGTAACGTTATCAGTTAAAGTGATACTCTTATTTGGTTCAGTCACAACAAATGTGTAACAACGTAACGTTACCAGTAAACGTGTTATTCTTACTAAGTGTGGTCACAACCAATACTTATGTTATAACGTAACATTATCAGTTGAAGTGTTATTCTTACTGAGTGTAGTCACAACCGATACTAGTGTAACAACGTAACGTTGTCAGTTAAAGTGTTACTCTTATTGAGTGTGGTCACAACCAAAAATAATGTAACAACGTAACGTTTTCAGTTAACGTGTTATTCTTACTGAGTGTGGTCACAACAAATAATAATGTAACAACGTAACGTTATCAGTTAAAGTGTTATTCCTACTAAGTGTGGTCACAACCAATAATAATGTAGCAACGTAACGTAATCAATTACACTCATATAATTATGTTTAGTGTGGTCATGATCACTAACACATAATATAATTTTCTCACAGTATGTGGAAGAAGCCTAATACATGTATTAATATCAATATATCTCGAGCGCTGGTTGCAGTTCCCATGTTTTATGTTGCTTTGTTCAAGATTGTCCGTGACTGATAGTCTCTGGCACAGACAGACAGACAGACAGACAGACAGACAGACAGACAGACAGACAGACAGACAGACAGACAGACAGACAGACAGACAGACAGACAGACAGACAGCAGGCCGGCAGGTAGTCAGACTTAAACTGAATGTCAAGATTAGTATTTCTGTCATCTGTGTCAAACGATGCCTAGCGTAAAACTGAAGATATTAAAACAATTCGATGAGAGGTTATCAATGAAGATTCACACACCTTTCATACCACGTAAATATATCCAGATATTAAACTTTATTGTGGATTTAATGCCGTCATAGTATCCAGTGAAATCCAGTTCTGGCAAGTGTAAGATTAGATAACGGCCAACTTGTGTAAGTGTGTCTATATATATTAGATTACGGTCATGTAGATAGTTTCGTTTAGAATAATTGTTTACCGATTCATGAACAGTAAATAAGTAAATATAACCTACAGTTACAAGTGATAAAGAGTGTGCACTTAGAGCATTTATAATATTCAACAGTTACAACACAATATTGAAACGTAACATGTATTTATGAATGAAATTGTATACAATTATAAATAATAAAGACGCTGTCATTATCATTGCTATCATTGTTATTGTCATTATCACTGCCATCATTGTATTTACCGTTATCATTGTCATTATTGAAGTTGTCATTATCATTGTAATTGTAGATGGCATTACCATTGTTAGTATTAAAGTTGTCATTATCATTGCCATCATTGTAGTTTTCATTATTATTGTCATAATTGTAGTTTTCATTATCATTGCCATTATTGTAATTTTCATTACCATTATTGTAGTTATAATTATCATTGTCATTAATGTAGATGTCATTATCATTATCATTATTGTAAATGTCGTTTCCATTGCCACTATTATACAATGTTGTTGTCATTATCATTGCCATTATTGTTGATGTCATAATCATTAATAATGTTGTCATTATCATTGCCATCATTGTAGTTTTCATTATAATTGTCATTATTGTAGTTTTCATTATTTCATTATCATTGCCATTATTGTTGATGCTATTATCATTGCCATTTATTGCAGATGTCATTATAAATGCCATTATTATACAATGTACCTGTCATTATCATTGTCATTATTGAAGATGACATTATCATTGTCATTATTGTAGATGTCATTATCATTGCCATAATTGTATATGTCATTAATATTGCCATTATTATACTTGTCATTATTATTGCCATTATTTTAGTTGTCATTATCATTGCCATCTTTATAGTTTTCATTATCATTGCCATTATTGTAGTTGTCATTATCATTGCCGGTATTATACTTGTCATTATTATTGCCATAAGTGTAGTTGTTATTACCATTGCCATTATTCTAGTTGTCATTATCATTATTGTAGTTGTAATTATCATTGCCATTATTGAAGTTGTCATTATAATTGCCATTTTTGTAGATATAATTTCCATTGCCATTATTGTAATTGTCATTATCATTGTCATCACTATAGATGGCATTATAATTGCTATTATTGTAGATATCATTATCATTGACATTATTGTAGTTATCATTATCAACGCCATTATTGGAGTTGTCATTATCATTGTCAACATTGTAGATATCATTATAACTGTCATTATTGTAGATATCACTATCATTACCATTATTGTAGCTGTCATTATCAATGTCATTATTGAAGTTGTCATTATCATTGTCAACATTGTAGATATCATTATCAATGTCATTATAGTAGTTGTCATTATATTTGCCATTATTGTAGTTGTCATTATCATTGCTATTATTGTAGATGTCATTATCATTGCAATTATTGTAGTCGTCATTATCATTGCTATTATTGTAGATGTTATTATCATTGCCAGTATTGTAGTTGTCGTTATCAATGCTATTATTATAGATGTCATTATCATTGCCATTATTGTAGTTGTCATTATCAATGCCATTATTGTAGTTGTTATTATATTTGCCAATATTGTAGATGGCATTATCATTGCCATTATTGTAGATGGCATTATCATTGTAATCATTGTAGATATGACATCTACAATATCATCGCTATTATTATAGTTTTCATTACAATTGTCATTAGATCTCTGTACATTTTCGGATCAATTTTGAAATGATATGTTCATTTTCGTTTTCGGAAATATCTTATTTAAGTATTTTATGTCAGTATTTTATCCTTATTATTATGTGTGTTATATCGTTCTACATAAACGCTTTAAAAAAAAATAAAAAAAGGAGTAATTACTAAATTCTTTTTTTTTTCTTCTGATAAAATCCTCAATTTTATTGCTGTTTTATATTTGATCTCATTACGAGCTTAAATAAAATACCCAATATATTTAACCGAATGAAAGTATCAAATTTATATTCTGACGTCATAGCAATATTTCCCTAGTCCAAAATAGAATAACTAATTAATTAATTTTGTCGGTTAATTATTCCAGTGAAAGATTAATGGTCAATTTTATATTTTACGTCATTACAGGTTTGCTATAGCACCATACCAATTGCTTATTTAAAAATAGTTTTTGCCATGTCCTATATCCGATGGCAATGGTTTCGCTATTTGTTTTGTTGAATTGGCAAAACACCTTGGCCGGTTGCCTACCCCTAGCTGAGAGTTGTTTTGAAATAAAATCCGTGATATGGAGATTCTTTAAATGACATTTTGTCATTTTCCTTTGTTTTAAAACAATGACCTGTTGAGATAAACATATCTCAAATTCCGATAGTAATCATATACTACCTTGGAGGTAAAGTTATACGTGCGTTCACTCTCGGCATATTTCTTTTTTTTTAAAAATCCTTCTAGAATCCGTTAGATACGCAGCGGTTTTTTCTTACACTGAAAAGTGCATTTGATAAATGTATAAGAGTATATACTTATTTACATAGTTATTTATTTACTTATTTATCAACTAAATCTGAATGTTGTTATTTGTTTATACTCTGCATGTTATCAAATAAAAGTTCAAAACCGGCTGTATACAGTTTACAGCGTGTGCGGGCAGTGTTTCCCCGATGTATCAAATATGTATCAGTTTGCATTCGATTGGAGCAATAGGCATCTGTAGATAAGACACCTTTTAATGGACCGGGAGATTCTGGGTGATAAAAACCCGAACAATCTAGTGATACTCTCCGAGAAGTCACTGGACAAACTTGAGAAGTCTAGCTATCGTTTTTTATTATGAAAATTATTTATATCCCTTTAACAAAATGTAGTACTAGTTTCCAAAATTAGTAATAATAGCCCATAATAGCAGCATATCAATATGTAATTATATGTACGTGCAGGTGTGCGCAAGTGTTTTTGCTATATATAAACACATTAATGGGAATATGTATAGACATGTTCGTAAGTAAGTAACTGATAAATATATGGAGTTTTACTGTCTGACATGCCTGCGTGTTTTTTGCATGAATAATACTTAGTTTTAATGATACTGACAATTGATGTACCTTTTTATGTATCATGTATATAATATACACTTTACACATGATACACACAATACATATAATATACACCTTGCACATGATACACAGGCACAACATTAAAAACATAATTACAATTTAAACAGTATAAATAGTTTATTTATTTCAATATAAAACAAATTTAAATTTGTTAAATCATAATTTGACATAGTATATTTTTATAGTTTTACAACTTCGTCTTTACAGTGAAATGCAATAAAACTAAATTTGCATAATAACAATTTAACACTTCATTCACATATCTATAAAACTTTCAAATTTACTGTTATTATGTCCATGTGTATACATATACTATGGTCTTTTTGTAATTTCTTGTATTTAAGAGATTGTAGCACCACTTGCTATATAATATTATAGTTCATATGACGTACGATGAAGTCACATGTCCCTCCTCCTACTCTGTAACAAACCTAACCCGTACAAATCGGTATGTACGGTTCTTCCAACCTCCATCTTCTTGCGAATCAACCATTTACATCTTCTAAATAAATCAAACTCGGGATGAGTTGACGACCAGTAAATGTTCATTTTCCAAAGATCCTGTTTACTAGAGTATTCCTTCTCTTTCTATATTTAAGTCCAGCAGTTGTCATTTGTTCAAATACATAATTAACTGAGTCTTTTTCAAACGCCGTACATTCCAGATACGTATCTGCACCAATGTCTTTAGCCAGCCTTTGGCCTTCCTCGGTACTGATGCTCCGTTTGTGTTTAGATCGTAGATCGGTTTGTGTAGCCACTAAGATGATTGGCTTTCTCCGGCGCGTGCAGTTGTTCACCTCCGGTACCCAGAAATCTTTGATACTTTCCATAGAATTCTTGTCAACGACTGAGAAACAGAGAACGAGCACCTCGCTGTCTTTGTAAGAACACGAGCGCATGATTTCGTAGTCGTGTTGGCCGGCGTTGTCAAGGATACTCAAGTTATGTTTTTGTCCGTCAACATTTAGGCATCCTGAAAATATAAAAAAATACAAATCATAGGTCATAATGTTTAAATTGACAATTATTCTGTTACACTACATGCTAATCAAACGGTTAATCAGCTATGTAAAACAATAGTAGTTTCCAGTTTTAAATATATGTTATGAATAAATTATATTCTGAAGCTATTAAAACTGAAATAATAGCTATTAAAAATAAACATTTCATTTCGTTTAGAACTTTTTTAAACGATATCAAAGACGATGCTTACCTTCATATGTTTCTAGCACCGTGGCAACATACGGCGTCTGTGGTCTATGTCGGTCCATGAACGCCTGTACCAGCGTACTCTTTCCGATCATGGCATCTCCGATTAACGTGCAGTGGACTGGTTTCTCAATTTTCACAACCATGTTGAATTATTTAAATGTCACAGCAGAAATCCAAGCGCAAACTGTATATAATATACCAAGCTCAGTGCTTCTAGTGAATGTCTTAAGATCAAGTGATTCTACACGGCTCGTCCTGCCTTTATATAGTCTCTGCCGGGCAAGAGTGATTAAGAATAAAAGCGATAGCGACGCGCCGACAAGGACTCCCCTGTAGAAATACCCCCTCTGAGATATATCATGACATACACTTGGCATGAGCCGACGTTAGTTTTGTACTAATTAACTTGTGTTAAAATGTACTTGATGCCTGCGTGTGTTCGTGTCTTTAACTTTACACATGCATGCGCTAGTATTAAAATTCCGTAACCATCAACACAGCCGCTGATTTATTTTTAATACAAAGTTTTAACGAACACATATATCAACGGCATTTTAATACTAGAATGTGCATATGTAAAATTAAAATTAAAGATTGATTATACATATACATAGGTATACGAATATTTTCATGAAGTGCCCATCCATATATGAAAATGTGTACGTCAACAGAAGACATAGCATGTAAAAGATGTGTCCGCCATCATAGCACCGATACAATCACTACACGGAATGGGGTTTAATTCCATTTTCAACAGAATCTGAGTAGAACCACCGTCCTTCCATAAGTAACTGGCAAGCTTTTTCACATACTTAGTTTGGAGCGAGCGGGATTCAAACCTACTCCCATAGTAGTGAGAGGTTAGTGATCTTGAGACGGCGCCTTAGATCACGCGGGCCAGAAGGCCACGGAATAATCATAATAAAGAATATACCGTCTTCAGACAAGTACTCCCCGAAACTATCTACCCTAGTATAAACGAGGCAGCACACCGGTCTAGTATAAGTTCGGGGAAATATTGCAGGTAGCTTAATCTACAATGTGGCCATTTCTTGTGTTCTGTCTATAATCATCACTGTTGTTTTTAATCTGCGTGAAACTATGACCTGTAGTTGATATTTTGGATAAAAATACATTCATGTAGTGTCATACAGAATTGGTGGAAAAATACAATACCGTCTAATAGTAAGACTGTGCTGACTTGACGGAAGTTGTATATTGCATAATCCCTCCAAAACGGACTCAACAAACCCGAGTCGGCTATTTTCATTTGTTGGTTCCGTCCTGTGTTCCAAGGAATCGGCCAGTATCATATCGGTGGCACAATAGGTGGATGCTATCTTAAGAAAAATTTATCATATTTTATACCTTCTAAAACATGGGAAGGATAACAGTTTAGAGTTTGTGGAGTATAAATCATCATTCATATTAACAGTCACACACTCACATTTGCCCCCTAACTCACCATTTCACTTATTACACACTGTAACACAATACAAGTTGTAACAGTTGCTATAGGATGAGTGTTAAAACTGTTATAAATGTTAATAATTTCTTTTGTCTTAGTAACCCGGGATGGCCGGGTGGATCGGCTACCATTATCTATAGTCTTCACATGGGGTGCCCGCTCTGACTTTCATTCAAACTATTGTCTTTCATACGTGACATACCGATTGAATAAACCAATAACTGACAGAATGATAACGGCAAAGGAAGAGTTAACTTGGTGGGTATTGTATTCCCCATTGCAGAGCTATTGTGTTTGTGTATAAAACATTCTCTCTGAGAGTCCAGACTTGCGGTAGATTGTTAAATACCTCTTCAATGTTTGTGGTTTCCATAAATTGTCTTAATTTTAGACATATGCTGGGTGTGAAATGTGCGTGGAGTTTGCTTTAATATGAATGTCCCTGGTAGAAAAATTAAGACAATTACAGCATTTCTTTTTTTGCAATTGTAACGCGCTTGGTGGTTCAGCTGAATTTCTTTATGTGCAATTGTCCGTAAAAAATCTGTCTAGTTGAGAGCGAAGCTTTATTATATATACTGAGTCAAATATGTTTAAGTATCTTCAGATGGAGATGATTGCTATAAATACATACCAAAATTAATATCATGTATTTTGATATTTGCCAATACCTAATGAATCATGACAAATATTGTTGTTTTTTTTTCACGGTATCTTCGCTCTAAACAGTCGTTGTCTTGTTGTGTAAAATATTGTTTTGAGAATTAAAAGTGTGTGTTGTTTAAAAAATTATATCAAATTGTGTGGCTGCAGAGAACTTTTGCAAGGTCACAAAGAATGTCTCTGAAAATAATCACAGTTCATACATTACCTGGAGTTCGCATGTCATTAAATAACAACCTTTTTTATATGAAAATTAAGACATATTTTGAAGTCAACAATTCAACTAATTTTTATTGATTTTTTTTATAAATTATGTTAGTTGTTGACGCAAAATCAGTTTTAAGTAATTTTCATGCCTAGCTAGGTTCCCATAGAGGATTGAATGTCCCCTCCGTAAGTGTTTTTGTTGTCAAACTTATTTTATTCAGTATATAATTATAGTCTAGTCTTATTAGTGTCAGGACATGCTCTCATAAACTTGCATGAAACTGACATCAGTCCATCTAGTCTGAAAACTTCCTTCTTAGTCCGGTAAGCCAGCGAGGAAGTTTGTTTAACCATTGTATTAGTATGGTTTTGGTTTATCGAGTTATATTGTACTACAGAATAAAAGGGACTTTTTTCGGGACTTTGATCAACACATGCTTTATCTGGAGTGTCCCGGTTGACGAAATGTCCAGTTTACGGAGTAATTGCTGTAGCCTTGGTATGACACAACTGGGTACTTAAATAAAAAAACACACCACATAGTAGAGCATGAAAAAGGAAAACACGTATCTCGAGTTATAATATACAAAAACCTCTGTCATAATCGTACAACAAAATCGCAACACTTTTAACACTTTCAAATTGAATTTTTTTAAAAACCTTTTTTATACTCTGTCTCAAAATTTCTTTTTTGATATTCTCGCGCGTGTGCAAACGCAGGACGTTATATAAAAAAACAACGGAATACGAATTGAGTACAAAATACATACAATGTATCATACAGTATTTTGTAGTTCATTAACCCTTTTCGTAAAAGGGACATACGCCCGAGATAGTTCGGTTTAAGAGGTCATTTAACTGAAAATGACCTTAGATAACCTTAGTTAACCGATCCAATTGACAATTATGTTTAAACAATGTATATAAAACGTTGTATATGCAATAGCTTACACTTGTTACAGAGTCCGGACACTGAGTCGGAGTACAAATATATTTGAAGACGAGACCATGTCAAGTCCGCTTTCAGAAAAGGCTTAATTGAACCCCTCCCCACGTTATTTGTGTAGCAATCCTCCCCCCGTCCCCTCCACATCTGAAAATCCTTACTCTGCCTTTGCAATACAATAAAGCCCATATGAAAAGTATCTCTGTCTTTTGGTATCTAATCTTAAGAGTATTTAACATGGAAAATATAGAAACAGAAGGAGTATTCACGTTATCAGAGTATTTGAAAAATGAATCATAAATGGGTAGGAATAACATTAAACAACACACGTAAGTATATAAATACAATATGATGTCTGAATGTCAACGTACCACGGTACATGTAGTAGAGAAACTCGACTGTTTTGTATCAAATGAAATATTTTATTATTGCTACTGTTTTACAGTTATGAATGGGAGTAGCGGTGCATGTAATGATGACAATATAAATGATGTATTTGTGCAGATAGCGCTTTTAACCTTTAGAAATACTTAATTCATGCGATTCGATAGTGTTTTTTTAAAAAAAAAACCAACAAACTACAACGCATTTGCAATTTTTATAACCTACAAGTACACGTATTTACAATATCTCCATTTTAAAAGAGACAATAACAACTCTGAAAAAAATTCAGGCAGCATTTGCAGAATAAATTCCCCGTGGATATAAGTAGATCTATATATAAGCTGCATGACGCACTGCGAGGAGTTATTTGATTTTCGAAATGCAAAGCGAGGAATTTAAAAAAATTTAATTTTAATGCGTATTAAAATAACCAAACATTTACAATTCATTACAATTTATAGAACTTGAAGAATAATATATCTGTCATAGACGTCTGTGCAACAATAGTTTAATAAATTACTTAGTTCTCAATAAACCCAATTTCATATTTTAAATAAATTTTTAACAAACGTCAATAGACGTATAAATATCCTGTATTTTGTTACATTGGAGAAAAAGAAATATAAACTGTTCGTATTTAGTATATCTTAACATTTCCATTAACACTGACACTGATATGTCATTGACATTTAAAACAATGGGCCGACGTTTTTAACAAGACACTGTGTCTGTCTGAACTGAAAAGGAAAAAGTGGATCCCAGCATGGGGTAGGCATAAATCCAATATTTGGTACTTACCCTGGTGCAGATATCTGGTGACCTCAAAATAAACAAAAACATCTCATTGTTGGAAATGATACTATTTATTAGGTTAAACAAAAACATGAACTGACCTAAAAGAGAATGTGCCATGCAAAAGAGTGTCTCTGTATACGTGTGTAAGATTTCTTTAAACAAATGTCCATAATATATTAAACTACAGTTTGTAGTCGTATGTTTTATACATATATATTTAACATGGGGTTGTTAGGTATACGCTATTTTGGTAATATTTACATATCACTACGGTCCTGTAACAGTCGTACTTCTTAGTGACTTCTTAGCGATAGTCTTTGTTATTATGTTGTATGGTGTTTAGCGTCGCTTTCAACAATTTTCAGTCATATCGCGAAGGTGTCTATTTGAGACAGTATTCTGAGCGCTGTCACACTGGAGTATCATGCCGCGGACACATGGTATGATACCCCACCCAGTCACATTATACTGACACCGGGCCGTCCAGACCTATAACTCTCCTCTAAATGCTGAGCGTCAAACGAGGAAGCTTCTAGTACCATTTTTAAAGTCTTTGGTATGACCCGGCCGGGGATCGAACCCACGACCTTCCGCATGCGAGGCGGACGCCTTTGTTATTAAAGTCAATATGTATTATAATTTAGTTTTTCTCTCTCTGCTATTCTCTGCATTGACTGACTCAGTGATAAAAGATATAAACATGTAAATCAAATTTTTCTCAACCCAAAGTACTCAAATAATTTCATTAAAAACACTCCACGATAAATTATACATGAGTTCATCACATTTGTTTGTGGCACATTTTTTACTTTAAAGATGTCCACCTCACTTAGTGACATATTGGTTCTGGGGTAACAAGCCTCAGAGATGAGTATCCCTGTTGTCTGCACATCAATGACTTCGGTAGAGAGTCATTCTCGATTTTGCCAAGGAAGTTGACAGGATGACGATTAAGTACTCAACTTACGTTTAACATTGTGTACGGCAGACATATATGTTTTAAACGTGGTACTTTTTCCATGATAAACATATGTTAAATATACGTTAAACTTACGTTTAACATGCGTGGTATTTTTACCCGTGTTAGTGTTTCAGTATGTTGACTCCTCTTTTTCTTCTTCTAGAGATGAACGTGGCCCACTCAATGGCATTGTCGTGCAATGTGACTTATCATGTAAAGTGAATCTGACGCGTGAAGGGAAGAAGAGTGTAGGTAGTAGTAATATCTGAGATTGAAACCGTCCTTTTTAACATTAAAAGTATTTGGGAAATATCAGAGGGGTTCGACCTCGCCCCAGTCCTAATTCTGGATCTGAATGAACTGGAATGGATAACGTAATTGTTGACTATTTTCCGAAAAAAAATAGGTTGTGCCAGATACATATAAACAAGTCACCGGTATGCACAATTACATGGTTTCAGTTTTTATGCACACGTGTGTGTTATTCTCAGATTGAAAGAAAATATACTGAGGTGTATGTGGTTTGTCTGGCGGTGGTCGGACACGGCACCTCCCCAGAGAACTCACTCCCTATTTATCTTGGTTAGTACATATGAGCCACCGTTTTGACCCTTCTTATTGGACATATGATGTAGAAACTTGGTCCCTATTTCTTTTGCATAATGCGATGTAGAACTTTAACCTTCCTTTCTGGACACACAATGTAGACTTTTGACCCCGTGTTCAATCATGCATTTTCTTCAAATACAATTTTTTTTTCATAAGACGCATATTTTTTATTCTTAGTGAAATTCAAGAGAGCTTATGTCATTGTGCACACAAAGTTTTATTTAGGTTAAATATAAACTGAGTTTTGACCCTATATAATATTATTGACTTTAGAGTTTCGATCCCAATAACTGGTTTGAATGTAGAGTTTTGACCACCAAATTTTAGGCTGCAATGTAGAGTCTGTGCCTATATTTTGAAGTTTACGGGGCGTATATGTACCCATTTTATGTTCAATTGTGGCCCCGTGGGGGAGACAACTTGTTCGTATTCTTGAAAATGGCATTTGAAATGTGTGCATGTACACTTGCTGGCTTACAATGCCTTTTTTACATGTTGTAATATTATTATATGTAAAAAATACTTTTCCCTGTGTGCTGGCCCTAAAAAAACACTTTTTATACCTTCTTCTTCCTGCACAAAATCCCACTCTGGGGCATCGTCGTACAATTTTATACCGAGCGAATACGAGCTCCTATGGTATCACTTAAGATTAAAGAAAAAAGATATATTTACAAACATATACTGTACTAACGTTGTAAACCGAAATGACCCTCTGTTTTCATGCGTAAGTTGGAACACTCAGCTACGTACGTTGTTTAATTCGATAACATAAAATATAGTAATTCTTGCGAAAATCCGGGTTTACAAAATCACTTTTTTTTTATCTTGAAGCATGAATAGTTTCAAATCTCTCCTTTTAATTACATACAAAATATGATAGAAATAGTTAAATAGACGGTTAGTCTGGTTCCCTGACCTATAAAATAAATAGTCGATTTATCGAGTAGGTCCAAAAACCAGGCAAAATAGAACGTATGCAAATGAGTATGACCAGAAGTGAGCCTATCGAAACGAAGCGGAATTTGACAATGCATAATTAGTATACAAACGCCGTCTGCTCTGTTTGTTAACAGTAAAGGAACAACACAACTGTTAATACGGTATTTCACTCATTATTCTGCAGGTTATTAATGCTTAAGTCAATACTATTTCCCATTTGAACATAATGTAGATCTAAATCTAAAACAATAAATTTAAGTTAAACTAAAAGTTGCAAAATAATTCTTCTTCTTTCTTTTTTTCGTTTAGTTTTCAAAACAAAATAATGAGATATCTATTTACGAAGATGTATGTGTTAAATCAAATTAAGTAAAAAAAATGAATAATTTGTTACCAATGCCCATAACAAACGAGGTAAACCTATCAACCAAAAGCTTAACTGAACAAGAAAAATCGGCCTCAAGCTCTTATCAAAACTTTAATGTATCTAACATTCGCTTGGATTCAATAAACACACACACAAATATTTTCGTTACCCGGTACCACGTTAGTTGTATCAAAAACATATTCGTAATTTCTTTTCTTTTTTTATTCATTTACAGCATGCATCACCATATAATCATTGGAACAGATTCGAGAGGGAGGTATCTGCATCAACACATAAACAAATTTCATCCATTTCCTGATCACTTTCATGTATATTTAATTGACATTCCTGGTGGTAAAATATCACAGGTCTATCATGCTGTTCAGAATAAAATGGCTTCTTATCCTGTTGAGCAAAAGTCATTTTGATAGCGCTGGCCTTTGTAATTTGACGGGAGAGTTACTTGCAGATATGGAACATACATTACATATAATTCAACAAATAAAGTCCAAACATTTATAACAGATTAACTTGAAATTTCCAGGAAACTGAGACATGACATAGCAACACTTTTTCTTGCAACAACTGTGGAAATACAACAACAAAATATTTTTTTAGAAAAAGATATTGTGACTTTAAATCAAGAATTAGATAAAATTAATACAGAGCTTTGTGTTAAGACTGTCAGACTCCATAGGGACGTAATGAAAACATCAGATAAAATAAGAGGGAAATATGGTCAAAATAAAAAAAATAACCAAATTGTGCTACTCCAACATGTATGATGGAGTACATGAAAACAAGAATTGAATACAAAGTGGTATAACATTATATGTTGCACAATTGTTTCAAAAATTGAAGATTGTGAAATTACGTTTACAGACTCGGACCATGAAGACAATGATAATGTCTGCTGACACATGGGACTTTAAAAGAACGTGATAATTTTGTTTACCGGTATCAATAACTCTGTGAACTGCGTGCATATGTAAAAAACAAACTTGTATTGTTAACTTAGGTGGGTGATATGATAATCGCTAACCTTTCAACTAACAGTATCATATATGTTTTAAACCATAGTATGACATATTGCACATATACAGAGGATTTTTGCTCTTTAGATCCGACGACTCCTGTTATGTGCAGGAATCCTAATGTCAAACTGCTAATTCACGCCTTATTAATAAGGCTAATATTTATATAAACATATTCTTTAATAACTATGCATTATCTGACTGTTTTAATTACATACAACACTTTTTTATGATATGCCAACACGAACACATAAACAATATACCTACTGTAACAGCATGATGTTTTGAGCCTCATTTGTAAACCTAGAACTGCCAGCAATGTAAGTATTATTCTTAAACATAACCCTAGTTATTACAATATTTCCCCTCTTATTTTTATTCTATCCTTTTATTTACTAACCAACAACTGATGGAAAATTGTGTTTTGACATTTACCTATACGCTCGCCATTTAAATTTACCTATTTTATATAACGTAATTTGTTTAAGTTTTTAGAATTTCTTTCACAGTTGATGTAAAATAAATTTATATAGTTAAATCAAAAACAAATAAAAACTGGTAAAATATCTACGATGGTGTCTAGCCTATATAGAAGAAATTGGTGGTTTCATACTTATCCTGGGAACTCTTTTAAAAGAAGTCGCTGTCGAAGAATAACACGTTGAATTGAAATATTTATGTAAGACAATAGCCTCAAGAACAATAAGATTGTAATATAGTGGTTATTTACAATATTAGCAAACAAATCATTTATATCGCGAATGTTTTGCTGGAAATTTATAAATGCAGAAAAAAATAAGACTATCATGTGTTTTCGCGAATACATTTTTTTAAAATAGAATTTTCATGTTCCATGCATACAATGTATTGGAGGAAAATAAACAATAAATGAAGGTGATACATAACAAACACTCATATAATATGAATTAGGTAAAATTGTCTAAAAATGTGGGACGAGTAAATGTCTTGGGATGAGTTGTCAATAATTCATCCAGAGTGTCTTTGCATCCCTTAGATCTGTTTAAATCTCTTTTTCCAAGTCGTAGTTCTTTGAGCAAGTTGAATGCAGTGGTGTTTGCCTCAAGTAAGCCTCTGTGAGCAAGTTGAATGCAGTGGTGTTTACCTAAAATGAGCCTCTGTGCTTGCTGCAAGATCCACAGGTCCCCAGTTCGAGTCCTAGTAGGGCTTTGTCCATTTTTTTCTAATGCACTTCCACAGTGCCTAGTGCCTTATTGGGCAAGTCAGGGAGAATCATACCCAGTGCTTGTAAAAGATCCCACTGAATTTCTATGTTAATCAGTGATGAAAATGCCAGTAAACCTCCCTAGGAAACAGGGCTTCCCATAATAATAATAAATTGATTGCTGGAAGTAACAAAAGAAAGAAAGACAACCGCAATTCCTTGAAAACGTGTTAAAGTGAAATGAAGTCATATGAATTTTATTGCTTTAAATTTTAAATGAAAAACAATCTCATGAATAATTGTTGTATTTTATTATTATATTAGGATGAGCAAAAAGGGAAACAAACCAGAAAAACCTGAGCCACCGGCGGGTAGTTGTCATTTCTATATAGAGAGAAAACGCAGATACTGTAGATTCCATCCAACCAAGGAAACGACATACTGTGCAGAACATGCTGCTATACTAGGGGTATGTCCTGATAATATTCACCATTCTGGAGATGTCTATTTCTTGAGTTTTGTTTGCAGTGTCCAAGTTAAACATTTTGTTTTGACAGATACATGCATGATAGCTCTAGTGAAGAATTCTAGGGGTAGAGCATCATCTTACATGTAGAAGGTTGTGGGTTCCATCCCAGCCGGGTATACCAAATATTTGAAAATGGTACAAGAAACTTCCTCGCTTGGCATTCAGCATTTAGGGGATAGGTCCAGGTCTAGTCAGCCCGGTGCCGTATAATGTGACTGGGTGGGGTATCATACCATGATACTCCAGTTTGACAGTGCTTACAATACTGTCTCAAGTAAACAACTATTGTAATGTACCTGAAAAATTGTTGAAAGTGACACTCAACACCATACAACATATTAAACAATACAAAATTATTTTGGTGCATGCTTCTGTCAATTGTCTTTATTTTTGCAATATCAAGTCTCAATATTTATGAAAATTGGATGCATTTAACTCTGACCGGATGAAATTAAAAGCTTTTTCCTGTATCCTTACACCTTGTGCATCAATAACTTAAATCTACATGTAGATAGAAGAGATTAAATTCAGCCAAGGTCAAGTTTTACATTATGCAAATTAAGTTTCGACAGAAGTGCACATTTCAATAGATAAAAAATTTAAAAGAAAAATATATTAAAACAAGAGCTAAGCCTTGCAAATGTATGTTTCATTTTCCAAAACCAGAAATGGATTAGTTTAGTAATAAGAAGGAAAAAAAATTGTAGTCATATTACATAATAGTAACCTGAGATATTATTTAATATAAAATTTGATTCATTGCAGAAAGACCTTGATCGGAAGAGAGTCCAGTGTCCCTATGATGTAAAACAGTAAGTCACCGCCAGGTTGTACACATTCTATGTTATGGTTAGGCCTTTTTATGTACCCTGAAATGTTGTGACTTTACATCACATAGTGGAACAAGGAAGGTCAAAGATAATAAATTATGTACTAGCTGGCTTAATCATTAAGATTGCAGAAAATATTTACCTCTCTGAATCATAGCTAACTGAACACCATTACGACCAATTTTGGTCACTTGTTAAAGTATGTGACAATGTATGTGACATACAAAAACAAAATCTGAATAGTTTTTAACAATAGAATCTCTGGAAATTTTAAGGGACATGATTGACTTTGTTTAATTTTATATTTCAGCACATGCTACATTGACAAATTAAATCATCACATGAAGAAATGTCCCAGTAGGCCTAGGGAAATGCCAGTAAGTTGCAGTATTACCAGTTGATGAGAATTGTTGGTTTTGAGGAAGAAAGGCAAAAGTTTTGATGACATCAAAACTATTTAATAGATTCAGTACCACACAAAGAATTCCCCCTTGAAGATACATAACACTATATTTATTCACATGTACGAACACATTTAAGTCTATTTCCTTTAAACATTTCACTGATGAAACTTATATTTGTGCCCATGATGATTGACTATATTTTTTGTCTCTCCGCGACGAAGGAGCCAAAGTAAGATTAAGATTTTGCTTTTCCGTCGACAGCGTCAAACATTTATATTTAGTTGTTTTTTTTTCTCTCCCATGTGTGTATTAATGGTCAAAGCGGACACGGCGAGACATGATAGCATTCCGAGTTTTTGTGTTTGAATATATGAAACATGTTTGGTGTTAAATTTTAGTAGTTTCCCTTTGATAATTTGATGACCTTTGCTGATTTGTTCCATATAAGAAAAGGAAAAAAATGCTTTAAGTTAGGTTTGGGTCAAGGTCACAATGACTGAAAAAAGAAAGTAGTTTCTGCTCAATAAGTAAGTTTGGTCATGACATAGATAGGAAGCTTTGAAAGGCTTTCGAGGTGAATTGGATGAAGATCTCCATTACTGAATATTGTTTCTGCACCATAATTTTTTGTTTCCAATAAGATATTTTGATTAAATTGTGTGGGTTAATTCTTTGCAATTAAAGGGAACTTGGAATGAATTACTTGTCAGTCCACAGATAAGATACTTTAAATAGGTTGTTGTTGTATGGTGTTTAGCGTCGCTTTCAACAATTTTTCAGTCATATCGCGACAGTTTCATCTTGAGACAGTATTCTAAGCACTGTCACACTGGAGTATCATGCCGCAGACACATGGTATGATACCCCACCCAGTCACATTATACTGATACCAGGCCGACCAGACCTAGAACTCTCCTCTAAATCCTGAGCGTCAAGCGAGGAAGCTTTTAGTACCATTTTTAAAGTCTTTGGTATGACCCGGCCGGGAATTGAACCCACGACCTTTCACATACGAGGTGGACGCTCTACCATTGGACCACGCCAAGGTCACTTTAAATAGGTAAATTGTTCCATCTAATAAATTTTATTCTCTAGATGAAATTTTGTGGATAGACTTTTTAGAATAAAAGTGTGATTGGGGTGTTTGAATTCTTTTATGGTCACTGAGGTCAAAGTTCCTGTCACTTAAAATAGAAAAATACTGGTAGTTCCCTGTCAGTAACATTGTCAGCTATAGATCTAGCCAGACATCATTATATTATAAATCACAAAATTTAACTTGCAACACATACAGTACTTTCTAAGAACTGGAACTTGAAACAAAGCAAATAAAGGTGGTATCCATGTTCTATGGACACATTTCTGGTTTTTAGTTTGTTCCGATTTAGAAAAAATAACTTTTATTTCTACGAATACACCTTTCATTTTGACTTTAGTGAAAGAAGAATTATTTTGTTATATCTAGATACACTGATGTATATTGTAGGCATATCACTGTGCTGGTATAAACTCTGGAGACGATGCTGGAGAACTGGTTCCCGACCCCAAGGTGTGTATATGTACAGTGGAAGGTGTGTATATGTTCAGTGGAAGGTGTGTATATGTACAGTGGAAGGTGTGTATATGTACAGTGGAAGGTGTGTATATGTACAGTGGAAGGTGTGTATATGTACAGTGGAAGGTGTGTATATGTTCAGTGGAAGGTTTGTATATGTTCAGTGGAAGGTGTGTATATGTACAGTGGAAGTTCGTGTGTAAATTGTAGTTGTACAACAGAGGCATCTTTGCTATAACTTGCTTTTTAGATATGTAGGATCTTGCGCAAGTGCTCCTGTATTTTTGAATTAATTGAAAAAATTTGCAAAAATGCGATGCTCTGCTGAGCATTATATCATTTTGTCCAACAAGGTTAATAAATTTAAGAATAAATGAGCATGATAGCAGAGTTGAAGGAAAACACTCAGTGATGACTTGTTAGTAATATTAAACTTAGTAGGTTAATATACAAAATGTGTCATGGGTTTATTACACTCCTGCACCAGTAAGTCATGTAGTTAATTCAGTTATTGTACAGATATTTACAATTACTCCGTGTAACAAATTCTTTCATTTTCAAAAAATAATTAAATGCAGAAAAATCTGAGATCAGGTTTGCTCAAAATGGCACAAAAACTTAAATCCAAAAGTCACTACTTCTTAACTTCAACTGCCTCGATATACTGGTTACTGAAATGATTATTTCTAATCTGCTTATATGCCTGCTACATGTATATTGTATAATCTCCATGATTACCACTTGTAGGAGACAGTTCTGACTGTCGCTGTGGAAGAACTGGTCACTATTGTGGACAAAGTAAACAGACTGTATGATGGTAAAGTTACTTTTCAGATTTATTATAAGTTTTGCTTTTGTAAACAAAGGAGTACTTGGCGAAATATACCAGTACATTTCATTGTGTTTAGGCTTCTACTTTATGTTTGATTCATTGTTGAAATTTGGAATGATTAGAATTATTTTTTTATGACACTGATTTTGTAAAGTGGATAGTATAAGTATGTAGGGCTGTGCATTGGCACTTCTTTTCATCTGCGATGCATATCGCGATACTTCCTTTTCAGAATGAAACGAATCACGATACATATTGCCTGTGAAATTGAAAGGCAATGCATATTGCAGTATTTTAATTGCATATATGGACCATTCCTGAGTCTGCTTCCTGGGTATAACCAGTACTGAGTGTTGTTTTATGAGAGGCATCAGGTTGAGCTGGGGATCAAATCCGCATAGGCAGTTAACACTCTATCCCCTACACTACTGCCCCGCTTAATATTGATGTTTTGGAGCAGATATTTGTTACTTATTCTCTTGCTTTCTGTATTCCTTACATTAAACTCCCTTTTGGATACTGTGTACACATTAGCTTTCACATTAGTTGGATGGCATATATTGTGCATGTATATTTGCTAGCTCTTCTTAACAGTATCAAATGTTATTATAATCAGTTTTGTGATTGATTTTAGAACACATAGGAGAACTTAAGGAAGACATTCTCACCCACAATTGCCTGCAGAAAGAGTTAGGAAATACCACATATGGAACAGCAGCTTTACGTCATCGACGACAGCAGGTGAGTTTGTTTATACCACACATTGAACAGTACTTTATGACACCAATTGCAACAGATGAGTTTGTATTTAATGTTAGAAAATACCACACATGGAACAGTATCTTTATGACACCAGTTAAAATACATGATGTGTGAAATGCTACATATTGAATAGTAGCTCTACTACACTGATGACAATATTTTTTGCTTGATTGTATGTTTGTACTTGATTTTAGAAAATACCATGTATGAAACAGTAGTTTTACATTACTGATGGTAAGGGATAGGTTTGTACATTATGTTAGAAATAGATCGACGACATAGATTGATGACAACAGGAGAATTTGTACATGGTATTACAATATACCACATATATGGAACAACAGACTACAATATACAAATTTGTACATTATTTATATATTAGATAATAACTGAAATAATAAAGGGACAAATGATAATTTTGATAAAATTTCACTGAATACCCATTCTGAAAATTATATTTGATGCAAAAACAGTCTTCACCTCTTATGAGCGGTCACCTGTGTAAATGGCCACTTCAAACATTCCTGTATGAACTGCCTATATAAGGTTCAATGAAAACTGTTAATAATTTCTTAAAATATAGTTAAAGATAGTATTTCCATATGGTTATATGTTCAATTAACTTGGTTCAACATTGCTGTGTTTCCCCTGTATGGTATATATTTTACTGTTCAAATGAACAGTTATTTAAGTGGGCAGTAGTGCAGTGGATAGAGTGTTGGACACTCATGCTAGAGGTTGTGGTTTCCATCCCAAACTTGACATAATGGCCTCTTAAAAAAACAACATTCTGTACTAGTCTACCCAGGAAGCAAACAAAATATTTATATAAGCTTTGAACTTTATACACAAGTTGTTGTGAGATAAATGTACTTGCAGGCTTCCCTGATTGGTCAGATGGAGAAACAAGGTTTGCTGAAAGACGGCATTTGTTACCTGGAGATGGGTGCTGGGAAAGGTCAGTGGCCAATCATAATTGTTAATGTACATCTAAACTTCAACTTTCTACTATCCGAGTAAAATCAGATCTATACCTTAAAATTCAGATATTAAAATAAAATATCCTTTGAAAAGTATATAATTAGAACGTTTCTGTTTTATCAATATTATTGTAGATCTAAGCATTGATTTAAGCAGTGGGACACCAATGACATGTAGTGTCTTTACATCTGGTTTCACTAAAAATTGCAGGGAAATATAAGGATAACTTACAACTGTACACTCATTAACGAATTATGTGAGACTATGTTTATGGCTTCAGTAAACTTTTTTTTTTAATAGGTTTAAGATATTTACAACACATAACAGGTATATGGCGTCCAGTTTTGTTGGTGGAGGATGGCGTGAAAGAATTTAAACTACCAACCCTCCACACCAATAAATACTAAATACATAGATGGTTACATTTCATGAAAAAAAATCTGGCAATATTAAATCTAAAGGTTTAATAAATTAGTTTTCATTGCTTGGCTGTAACAAGAATGCCGCTGTTGACATGGAGACATCTTTATGATAGCACTGCTGATGTTAATGTCTGTATATACCCTGTAGGACAGCTGTCACATTGTTTACATGGAGCTGTGATCTTTATGATATTACTGCTGATGTAAATGTCTGTATATACCCTGTAGGACAGCTGTCACACTGGTTACATGGAGCTGTGATCTTGATGATAGCACTGCTGATATAAATGTCTGTAATTACCCTGTAGGACAGCTGTCACACTGGTTACATGGAGCTGTGATCTTTATGATAGCACTGCCGATGTAAATGTCTGTATATACCCTGTAGGACAGCTGTCACACTGGTTACATGGAGCTGTGATCTTTATGATAGCACTGCTGATGTAAATGTCTGTATATACCCTGTAGGACAGCTGTCACACTGGTTACATGGAGCTGTGATCTTTATGATAGCACTGCTGATGTAAATGTCTGTATATACCCTGTAGGACAGCTGTCACACTGGTTACATGGAGCTGTGAAGGAGTGTAAAGATATAGGATTTGTTCTTATAGACCGCAGTCATGTCAGGAATAAGGTAATATACGTTTTTTAGAATTATGTTTATTGTTTTCATTGAGTAAAACAGACATACATGTAATTTGTATATCAGAAATTTTGTGCCGCCTGTGCGGCTTGACACATACTGACACACTTATTTCCTTTAAGATGTTTTGATGAAGTTTTGTGGATAGGTTTTTAACATGTACCTCATGATTGTTTTTTTGCCAAAATAGGTCAAGGTCACTTTCATTAAATATATATATATATTTTTTTTTTTTGACTCAGTAAATTCAGTTTCCCATTTTGATGACAATTTGTGAATCAGGTTTAAAGCGGTAAAAGAAAGCTTGGGATTGCAGGTGAGCCAAACACACTCAAGGTCAAGATCACCATTTATAAAAATGGTATAATGGTTTCCACTCAGTTACTTGTTATCCCTTCAAAGCACTGGTCAAAGTGTGGCCTCAAATACGAAATAAAACATAGTTGCGTACACTTCTTTCATAAATAGGTTAATTTATATTTTAATGTTGACAATAGGTATATCACTAAAGTGGACAGTCAATTGTGACACAGTAAACATGTCACTAAACTGAACAGTCAAATGTGTTGCAGAAAACCACACCTATCTCAATATCTTATAGGAAGAAAATATATGAAAATTGTGTCCAAAATATACACATTAGGGTCCAGGAAAGGTTAACTTTAACAGTCAATCACCAATTAATCAAATCAATGTATGAGTTTAATATAAAAACATGTACACTAATGAACAATAGAAATGACGGTTTAATCAATATCATACTGCAATGAAAAGATAGCTTATGCAAAACTAAATCCACTACACTACATCAACATTGAATATTTATTTGTAGTAGGTGTTGATAATTGTTTTGTAACATCATGTTTATATATTCATATCTATTTGATATCAGATGGACAATTTACATAAAGAAGAACAGATCATGGAAAGGATAAGAATGGACATAGAACACCTGAGATTAGGCAAGTTTGAGTAGGCTGTAATGTCTTTATTCCACTTAATCACAATTCCCATTTTCAGAATCCAGTTATCATTTCTTTATTTATTCATTCAAATTACTGTCCAGCCACATTCTCTGTGATAATTGCTATACAACATTGTGTTTCATTACCATTCCTCTATCACCACTGATTCAAGTGGGAAATTTATAGTTACTTGCGGAGATGGGGCATGCTCAAGTGGTTAGATTAAAAGATCGTCTGTTAGCCCTCTATGCCATAAAAATGATGCTAATCAACTAATCAATCAATCTTTATTAATTAAAATGTCATATGTTTTGCTCAAGAAAAATGCCCCAACTGTACAATCTTACAGATAACTAAGTCAATCATTTTGTTTTTGACAAATATTGATTGTGTTGATAGATTTTCATAATGATATTCAGATACTTATGTTGGTATCTGCTAGCCAGTTTCTTCATTGGATCCTTTATATTTTCAGAGCATGTACCAAGTATAGAAAAACACAAAAGACCTGTTGTGGCATTTGGTAAACATCTGTGTGGGCCAGCAACTGGTAGGTTACATCATTATGACGACTGGATTACAATGGATTTATTATAATTTTTGATACATTGTAGAGTGTCCTCCTTGGCCGAGTGGTCTAAGTCACCGTCTCAAGATCACTTACCTCTCACCACTAAGTTTGTAGGTTTGAATCCCAGCTGCTCCAAAATATGAGAAAGCTTGTCAGTTACTTGTGGTAGGATGGTAGTTCTTTTCATATTCATTCTGAGGTCTTCCTCCACCAATAAAACTGGATATGCTATATATAAACTTAAATATGTTGAAAATGCTGTTAAACCACATTCAGAAATAAAAAAGAAATACTGTATATTCCCTAATTAACGCCCCCGGGGGCGTTACATTTTACAAGGTGGGGGCGTTTTTAAAAATAAAAAAAAAGCAAATTTAACAACAGTTAAAAATACAATAAAACCAATAAAACCATGGAAAAAAACCTTAAATCCGGTTTAAATTCGCCGAAAAAGTGATTCAGAATTATTTTAGAGTGAATGAAATAATCGACATAGGATGAAAAAAAGCTGAAAATCTGTATGAAATTACTAGTCTGCGTACTGGAATATCCGAATTTATGGTCATTGTACTCTTCACTTTAAATCTCTTGGACACTTGCTCTTATCAACGTTGAACAATGAGCTTTCAGCGTATACAGACTAACCGCATTTTCCGACGTTTTGGAATGTTTTAATCGGCAGACGGCATTTTTACTAGTATTAAACAGCAAATATGGGGAAGTATTTAATCAACCAAAAGTGATTAAGTGGTCACCCAAGATATAAAAAATGGGTTAAAGAGTCCAAAGATAATAAACACTTCGCTAATTGTTGACTGTGAAACAAAATAATCGATCAGGGAAAGATGGGCGAATACGCACTCAAATCACATATACGTTTTGTTTTTTAATTTTTCAGAAAAATAGGTGGGGGGTGTTTATTATAGTGGGGGCGTTTATAAGGGAATATATGGTACATTATATGATGGCCAGTGTTAAACTGTTTATGCTTGATGTACAACTCGAATTTACATGTGTGTATATATGTGCATCTGATGACAAGAATCAGCATCAAACCATAATTGTTAAACCTTCTCACTAAAGTTTTGGACAGAATTATTGTAACTAAAACCCTAAACAACATTAGTTGTTAAATAAAACTTCTCACAAATATTTCTTGTTTTACAAGGTATATCTAAAAAAATATATTAAAAAATCTACAGAACAGCTACATTGTATTTTAAAGTAATATTCAAATTTTGCAGTCTTTCTCAAAGATTTGAAACCAATGTTATAAAAAGGTAAATTTTAACGTTTAACTGCTAGTTGAAATACAATGTACTTAAATTATAGTGTTAATGTTGTATCAAGGCTGTCTTCCTCTATCATCAGTACTTTCTCAGAAGCAATTAGTATATAGAGCTTGTACAGTAATGTCCCTGGGATCAAAACTGTTCAATATCAAATTTGCCTCGCCCTGCAATTGGATTGATTAAAAAAACAACAACAGGAGTTCTGAAATACTGCCGTCAGGTTTGCTATGTACCAAGTTTGAATAAAGGATGACTCTTTCTTTTAATTCTAATTTGGACTTTATATGTAGTGCCAAGCAAGGGCTTTGTCATCAAAATCATAGAATATATTAGGGGTAACTGTAAAATGGAACATTCAACACTCTGACAGTATACATGTATTTATCACATAAAATATAGTTTTGTTTTTGGATTGCTAGATCTGTCATTGCGGTGCATCATGGAAACCTTGTCTTCTACCACGGAAAGAGACAACGAAGAAACCAAGAGGAAAAGATTCAAATCAGATCAAAGGTTCTGTTTGCTTCTACAAAAAATAGTTTTACATTCATTTTGGTCAATCTTGGATCTTATATTCTGAATATCTAAACTTCCCAAACTACTATTTTTGTTGTTGTTTGCCAACATTACTAGCACAGTACACTGGATACAGTATACCTTCTTTTAATCTCGTACAACATATAGCAAGGAAACCACTTCAAGAACAGTATTAAAATCTGTTTGCAATTTGTTTAAAGACATTTTGTTAACATATACCTATATATGTGCTTAGGTAACATTTACGGCATTCAATGTGTTTCCAGTCAATGTAAAACAATTAAAAGTGTGTATTCAAAACTTGTCATTTAAGTTATTTGAAAACTTTACTGAATTTTAATTTAAACAACTGTCTTAAATTTGCCGACAGCACATTGAAAGGTTAATGACCTCTGGGAATCTTTGTTAGAAATTATCAGATTTATACTTATGCTTCTTTAGGCCATAACAAATTAAATGGAAGATTTTCATCCCCAACAGCACACTATTTTTCATGACGCCCTGACCTTTTTTATTTTCATAAAAAAAATAAAAATAAAAAAAAATATGATAAAATAAAAATATAATCCTCCCCATTTTTTATTTAGCAAAATTTAGATGGTAATCTAGCAATAATTTATAATGGCCTTAATGTGTATGGAGATTTAATTCCCAACATCCACAATTGTCAGATCTGACCCTTGAGGCTTACCAAGATGTGTAGTGCTAAAAAACATCCCAAATAAAAAAAGCATTCTCTTTTTTTATCTTAGAGATGTAGCAGGGACAGTCATTGCACTTTGTTGTCATCACAGATGTACATGGAAGCCATATGTTGGTAAAACTTTCTTCAAGTCGTGTGGTCTGACAGCCCGTGACTTCCAGCTGCTCTCTAGCATGAGCAGCTGGGCCACATGCACTTGGAAAGGTTGGAGTCATACCAGAAAGGAGGAGAATAAGACTTTGAGAGTTGAGAATAAGCATGGTGGTGATGAGATAGAAGGTGGAGACAGAGTGTTGAATAAGGAAGTTGTAGACAATACTGGAAGTGTTGAGATAGAAGGTAAAGACAGCATGCCAGTTGTAGGCAATACCGGTACTGTTCCCAGCAATGAAGATAGAGAAGAAACAATGAATGAAACAGCTGCTAATACAAGTACTGATGATAAAGAAGTCGCAGTTGTAGATGATGATGCAGGGGGACATGGACCGCAAGATGATGCAACTAATACCAGGCAATAGTAGTTTTGTCTTCATGCAGCTTAAAAATCAAAATTATTTATGCGTATAGTTTATTGTAGATGATGAATTGCTTAAAGTTTTTTTCAATTATAATTTGCTATGCTTGATAAACAAACATGAGCTACTACAGCTTTACGAAGGATTCTGTGAGAGAAACGGAAAGTTATGGAATCATTATTGCAAGAAAATAGACAAATATGATACTTTTTAATGTACTGGTCCTGAAAACATTTGGTTTGTCTATACAAATAGAATTACACAAAAGATGACTATCATTAGGGTTAAGGAATTTTTAAAATAAAAGACAGTTTTGATCTCATTGAGTGGCGGATTTTTTCTGTTAAGTGACGAAAAAAGAAGATGGAGCTATCTGCTTATTTTTCATGTAGAGCTCTTAATTGTGATATATTTTGGTCGAGCTTAACTCTAATTTTCCCCATGATTATAGGGAATATATCGGGATTTTTTAAATATTTGAAATTTGCCAAAAACATTTTTTTCCAATATACCATGCCTATACATACTCACTGACCACATATTTGCAAAACGATATCTACTTAAACATGCCAAAGTAATAAATTATAAGCCTAGCTTAGATCAAAATAAATTTCCCGCTTAGAATGGCAACATATTTTGTAACGTATTAAATGAGTCGCATGATTTTATTTTGATTTCAATACAATTGGTATTAAGATTTACACATATTGAAAATTGTTTTCTCCTAGAAAGAGTCGGAATGAAGATTTGAAGGGTGTCAAACAGTATTTAAGTGCTGTCTATTTTAAGAAACAGGATTTTTTCCAAGTTTAACACTTCAATTTACATATCGATTTTGTCACATTTTGTTGATTTGACATACTAAACTGTTTGATTTTATTTATTAATGATAATGAGATGCTTTTTATCAAATTTGATAGTTATTTTTTTTTTTAAGACATTTATAGTGTTTTATACTGATGCTCTCCCCTTAATGTTAGTAGATCAGGAAAAAAATGCTACAAATGTCTTTAAAGTAAAATTATTTTTAAAATGGATGCAAAGCAACTCATTATCATAAATAAAATCCAAACTATTTGGTCCAAAGTATTTTATGTGAAAATATTTTCCAGTTACAATGTACCTATAGAATGACTAGTTCTACATGAATCATTTTCCATATCTTCCTCCACCAAAAAAAATGGATGCCATATATTATAACATGTCAAGTATTGAAAATGGCATTGACAAACTGGATCAATACATTTAGTCTAGTTTGACAGTCTGTTTAGAAAATTATGTGAACACTTACTTTCTCTACTTTACTGTACATTGTATAATTTAGGTATTTTCTTTTCTTTTAGCATAAATGTAAAATTAAGTCCAGAAGAGCGGGAGGTTGTTGGCTGGAAGTGCAAGCGTCTTATAGACCATGGTCGAGTCCGGTACATGCAGGAGCATGGAATGACAAGCTCATTGAAGGTCTACATAGAATCTTTCTATACACCAGAAAATGTTGCCCTTGTGGCTTCATCGTGACAAACAGGAAATTAAAATATATCTTTATATACCTTGAAATAAATAAAGTTATTATTTAAATTTATTGTATTACTCTTGTCATCAAGAAAAAAAATCACCTTGAAGAATTCAAACTGGATCAATGTGAACCAAACTGACCAAATATGACAAAAAGAGCCCATGTAAGTTGTTCATCTGATTTCACCTGTCACTTTTCAAATCTTGAATGGACTAAACATATGAAGATATATGTGAACAAATTTGGCTGGGTTTTGAGAAGAAGACTTTTCGAAATTCGCAATGATATATCTCTTTTTAAACCCCTGTTGGCCCTTTATGGATATTAAATCTCCTTTAAAGGCCCTGGTCTGAACTGTTGTTACTAAACAATACTCTATATCTTCTGATGGTTAAAATATTTCCTGAAATAGACGAGAAATAAAAAAAATACCATTTTGTCATAGTACTCTTAGGCAGAAATCAAAATCACCATACTGGGTCCCAATGAAACCTAGCTCCTTTATGTAAACAAACTTGAACCCCCTACTCATTAGGACCATTTATACCAAATGTGAACACTGTGGAGCATGCGGCCCCATGATTGGAGGGTCGAGGGTTTGATCCTTTGCGATGGCGATGTGTGGTGTTATAATAACTTGTTTCACAATCGAAGTAAAATAAATAAGTTTTAACTAAATATGAACACAGGTAGTTGATTCTTGCGAAAATGTTTTGGAAAATGAGTTTCTTATTGGGTCCCTGCTGGTCTCTTATAGATATAAAATCCCCTTTAAAGAGACTAATCTCAATTGGTATGACTAAACAATACTCAAGATTTCAAGATGATTAGCCGGGCCCGATTAGCTCAGTTGAATCCCTGCCTGGCAACAGTTTCCCTGATGATTGATATACGACATTGTGTCTCATTATCATTCGTCTCTCACCACTGATTCAAGTGTGAAAGTTATCAGTTACTTGCGGAGATGGGGTGTGCTCGAGTACTGGTTAATCCCAGGAAACAGTGATTAGGTTAACTGATCATCTGTTAGCCCTCATTGGCATAAAAATGCGCTAAATAATAAATCAATCAATCAATTCAAGATGATTAAAAGAATTCTCAAAATAGTTGATAAAAATAAAACTTGCTGTGTAACCATGATATTCCTATGTAAAAATCAAAGTTACCTGATTGGGCCCAAATACATCCAAGTCCACTCATATGATCAAACTTGAAACCCATATTCAAAGGGATAACATTTACCAGTTAAAATTGGCTGGTTGGTTTGACCCTATTAGTAGTACCTTATGGATATTAAATCCCCTTTAAAGGACTGTGTGTGGACTGTTATTACTAAACATATTGCACACACAAAATAACCTATTTATGTGTCGACGTGCTGTAAAACACCATTCATTTATTTTATACACATATGTACACATTTGACTCATCAGTTCTTTTGAAAATTAGCATTGACCCTTTTTGGGATATCTGCTGGTCCCTTATGGATTTCAAGTCCCAACTATTATGAATAACAAGACTTTAAGATGACTGGAATAATTCAATAAATATAGATAAGAAATATATAATATTAAAATTTCAAAGTTCTACCTTGCATTTTTATACCCCCGACAAACGAAGTTTTGAGGGGGTATATTGGAGTCACCCTGTGGTCGGTCTGTCGGTCGGTCTGTCCGTTGCAATTTTCCTTGTCCGGAGTATCACTTGAAAAGTACTGGATGGAATTTCATCAAACGTCATACAATGGTAGAATATAATGAGAGGAAGTGCAGTGCACAAGAAACATGACTCTATTCTTGCTAATTACAGAGTTATTGCCCTTTGATGTTTTTTCTTGTCCGGAGCATAACTTGAAAAGTACTGGATGGAATTTCATCGAGCTTCATACAATGGTAGAATATAATGAGAGGAAGTGCAGTGTACAAGAAACATAACTCTATTCTTGCTAATTACAGAGTTATTGCCCTTTGCTATATTTCCCTTGTCTGGAGCATTACTTTTAAAGTACTGGATGGAATTTCATCAAACTTCATACAATGGTAGAATATAATGAGAGGAAGTGCAGTGTACAAGAAACATAACTCTATTCTTGCTAATTACAGAGTTATTGCCCTTTGATATATTTCCCTTGTCTGTAGCATTACTTTTAAAGTACTGGATGGAATTTCATCAAACTTCATACAATGGTAGAATATAATGAGAGGAAGTGCAGTGTACAAGAAACATAACTCTATTCTTGCTAATTACAGAGTTATTGCCCTTTGATAAAAAATTTGTTTCTTGTCAAACTGTTTCTTTTAAACTTTTGTCCATAAAATTGTTGTCCCTCAACATAACTCGAAAAAGTATAACATTTATTGATTGCCATGAAAGCTTGTACACTGCACAATAATTAAAAAGACCTTTTTAAATTTTAATAAAACCATAAAAAAATTAACAATACAAAAAACTCAATCCGTAACATTCTCTTTTATTAAGTATTTTTTTTGTCTGGAGCATAACTTTAGAACTATTGGATATAATTTAATAAACCTTCATATAATGGTAAACCATTTTCTGTCATAGCGGCGTTCGGGTGTTTTCATCACCTTCAGTGATAGCTCTAGTTTTATTTATTTTTTTTTAAATTGATGAACCTCAGATGCATAACCAAATTTGAACCCCAAGAGAATGATTTGAACAAATTTGAGATAGCTTCCTGTAAAAATGCTTCTCACAAAATTTGGTGTAAAACTATTATAATAAAAAATTATTAATAAGTTGATGGATGGACATAAAGCAATCAGAATAGCTCACTTGAGCCATCCACTCGAGTGTCCAAAAAATGATATTATTTGTATTTTACAAAAATTGTATAAAGATATACTGATAATATATATATATACCATCTTTTATATAACCTCCATTCAGACTAAATAAACATAAGTCACTTCAATAATTTTTTTAAATGGATAATTGTGTTAACTGATTCCGTGGTATTACCTGTGCTGGATATGTGGAAATACACTGTGGTCCCAGATATAACGCAGCTGGTATTGGAAACTCCACATCTGAAGCAAGACATCACCAGTTTCATTCAGTATATAGTGTAACTTAACGTGTCAGTAATGTTTACTTACATTTTTTGTATTCCGTTATTTAATTTCTCTACCAAATATATCAATAATTTGGACAAAACTTATTTTGTTTAGAAATAAAAAAGACGTAGCTTGGTACTTGAAATGAAGAATAACGCGTGTTAACAATCATAGCAGATTTTTATTTTACGCAGTTCATAACACTTTTACAAGGTAACAACTTCAATACAATTGAAAAACATGACCTACCTAAACTAATATTACAGTTGAGAGAACTTTACTGGCAAATACAAGACTGTACATTTACATATCTCTCTACAGACAATATATCTATCTAGTCTAAATATGCACCATCAACTTCCAATTGTAGCCTTTTCCTTCCCAAAGAATATCCATTTGAAAGTTGACATCGGTTTACACCATCCATATATATAAATTTATTTGAATATATGAAAGATAAATCTTGCCCTAAGTTTTATATTTGTGAGTATTCAGTTACCTCCCTTGATTCACAAAAATTGCTACTTCACAGACATTTGTCCATGTTAATTTTTAGAAATGATCCTAATGGAGGTCAATCAGATTTCCTGATGGGTGTGTAAATACACATGAATGGAGGTAAATCAGACTTCCTGATGGCTGTGTAGATACACATGAATGGAGGTAAATCAGACTTCCTGATGGCTGTGTAGATGCGCATGAATGAATTGGACTCCAGTAAAATGAAGTTTGATAGTATTTTCATACATTACAGGTTATATATGACATCAAGTTTTATTGGCTGAGTAATGGAAATTACCCAGATCAGAAACACCTCCTTCCACCAGTAACTAAACGAAGAAACAAGAGGGCCTGAGGACACTCTACTGACTCGTAGTGGTCGTAGCACTTTTTGAAATCTCCAGTTTCAGTTTAATTGGCCTAGTGGTTTCAGAGAAAGTGCTGCTAACACATTTGACAGACAACAGACAACACACATTCGCATAAGCACTTCTGGCCTTTGCCCAGCTGAGCTAAAAATCTTGGAGGAAAATTAAACAAATCTACTGTTTGATTGACAAGAACTCAGTGCAATTTAGTAACACGGTAATTTAAGACATTGTCAAATCTAAAACAAGACAATTCTTTGTATTTTACTTCAGTAGCATTTGCAATCAGCTATATACAAAACAAATTAAACAAAATATGAGTACAACAAGACATGCAAACTCCAGACAATATAGAGTTATCAAATACTAGATAATCAGATATGCATACCATGTTTGAAATGCTTGGTCGTGTAGTCGTGTACACCGCATGAACACAAATTGAAAATGATGATTAATCCAAATTTAGGTTCATTAGTATACAGTTTATAATGAATGAATAGGGTTTTAAGGTGTACCAACACATTATAGGTTATTCGACACCAACAGGAAGGAAGATTCCATGTTCACTCTACATGTACAAAAATAACAAATTAACATACAGATTAAAAAAAAATACATCAACAAATGAATATGCAGAATGAACCTAGAACCTTGATACCTGCAGAACTGCGGAGTTCCAGCAAATTCCATTGTATTACTCAATTTGTCGCTTCTTATGGCATGCAAAAGCCACAGTGATCCTATTCTTGCCATCACTCATGGCTCCCTGGAACCACACAGGGGTTGATAATTAAACCACAATAGTGAACATGACAAAAAATGATAAAATGAACATGACACCCATTCTGAGGATTCCTACCCCTCTGCAGAGATGACAGTGATTCTATTCTTAGCTGGAACCACACGGGCTATACAGTCTATAAATATACATCAGAGATTATGAGAATCTTAAATGAGTTTGAGGTTTGGATAGAAAACTCGGTCCAAAGCGATAACTTTTGGTGGAAATGAGGTTCTGCGGATTTACTGCGAAAGCAGTTATCCCAGAAACGTAATTTTCTAACCGAACCGAAAAGCCATTCTTGCATACCAAATACAAGGAATAATTACTTTTATTTAATTCATTATATTTCTAACCATGATTGCTTTTAAATGTCAACTTCTATTATTAATGTCATAATTTTAGATGTAGCGTCACAGTGCAAATTTTATCTCGGCCTTAGATTGAGTTAAAACTATTTAGCCCTGGTAAAAATGCATAAATCCTTATCTGGGATGCAAGATAATGGTCATGTTTTAATACTTCATAATCCGTAGTTATGGCATTTAATTCATGAACACTTCATTGGAAGTTGTCGTTCAATTTTGCAGTCTTAAAATAATGTAAAAATTCATGAACACATTGTGAATGAAGTGGTTAATCATTAGTTGTATATCTTTTCTGACCTTAAACAGTACATTGTGACCGGGTGAGACAACGGTTAATGTGACTGAGTGAGACACTGGTATATTTGTGACCAAGTGAGACACCAGTATACATTTGTGACCAAGTGAGGCACCAATGTATTGTGACCGTGTGAGGCATCGTACCATGTGTGGTATATTAAGGTGCTGCAACACTTTTGAAATCTTACAGTAGATGTAGTTACCGGTATATTTAAAATGCTACACTGCTGTCAGTCGCAATAGACAACTTAGTCTGGTAAGTGATCATTTCATGGTGCATCTTGACAATATAGGTATGTTGGCTAAAGGATAAAATATTACATACATGTAGACGTGTTGTGGAATATAAACTTACACATAATAGATCTAGTACTGGATATGCATAAAGCCAGATTAAAATGTAAAACATTGAATACACAAGGGAAGATCGGGAATTGGGCAGAAGAAACTTCATAAACCTGCAAACATCTGAAAGCAATTATTTTGCTAGAATTTTTTTTTTATGAAAAGTCACATCTTTATTGAATTTAGAAAAAAGGTCTTGACGATGGATCTGGGAGGAAGTATTTTTATAACCGAATTTGTTATAAAAGTTTGTCCCTGTAAAACCTCAAAACCCTGATCCACCCTTGGTAAAAAACGTGAAATTAAATGTTATACACATAAAACGTGATGGTTACAATTCATTAAATCCAGCTTCAAAAATATACATATTTTTAATAAAATAATTGAAATACTCTCCAAAGGCACACGTTATTTGGAAGCCTCTAGTTAAACATTAAATGGGTCACGGGGTGAAATCTGTTTGTACATTTGTTCTATTTACAAATACAGAACCATGTACACTGGTAAACACAACCTTGCACTTCCTTTACTGTCACCTACAAATATTCCTACTGACGAACATAACGAGTATGTGTAAAAATAAACAATTTTGCTTCAATCTTTAAATACCATTACTTCAACATGGCAAGACGACAGAAAAACCACTCTGATTAACTACTTAAAAAAAGACAACTATTTTAAGATTTCTTATATAACTTTTTTATAGCAGTTAATGTCATTATAATAATTCCAATTCATGACACATTAAGATAAAATTTCAATGACTATCGAGTTTCAAAAATTACAATTAAGTGAAAACATAAATACGTTCTTCACAAAGTATATTGGATAATATATTCTTATAAAGAGGGGAGATTTTTTCGTCCTTACCTCTAAAGATGTCCGTATCAGTACTAAAATAATCATCGGCAAGATGAATCAACTTCAAAAACACAAAAGTAAAACATCAACATTCTGCGGAGCAACTCTTGTATACATGTAAGTTTCAGAGTACAAATACATTACATGTAAGTTTCAGAGTAAATACATTACTTGCGCATATAAAATAAATTCTTGTTGAACATTATGTGTTTTATCACACAAACTTGTGAAATAACATCTTAACGATATGCTGACACCTATTGTAATCCATTCGTAATCCATTCGTCCAAGCATGAAATTATTTTACAGTTTTGACAAAGATAAACTTAAGTAAAAGTTCACAGACGACATCTTGATGCAGATAACAAGATTATGTATGCTACATCAACACTAAATGAAGAATAACGTAAATGATGAATGTAAACAATTGATTGGCTATTTACACATAAATATCTCCTTATGATGTGATGGCAGTAAACTCAAGACATAAAATATAGATTTTCTAGTAATAAAATGCTTGTAAACTAATGTAAAAGAACAGAAAAAATGTATGTATGACAATAACAAAAACAAGATGGCCTGAGGATGCTCTACTGACTCATAGTGGCCATAGCACTTTTTGAAATTCTACTATGCAATAGAAACATCAGGGCAGGGTCATTTTTAACTCTAGGGACACCATTTGAACAAATCTAACAAAACTATAGTTGGTCATCATTACTACATAAACATTTTGAAAATCTGTTGGACCGTTCATGAGAAGATTTTTGATGTTTTGGACTATTTTTAGTAACGATGGTCATCTTGAATTTTAGATAGAAAAAATGAATCTTTTGTATAGTCTCCTATGCAATAAAAACAACTAGTGTGAAGTTTCAGTTTAATTGACCTAGTGGTTTCAGAATAAATGGAAAAAAAGAGAGAATTTTCTGTTTTCCCACAGTATCCCTTACAATACAATATGTAAATCCTTTACAGGGCTCCTATATATTTTAGCCCCTAAATTCTTATCTGCAATCAAACCCCTACACTTAGGGATAATTTATATCAAATATGTACAAATCTGACATACCGGTTCTCAAGAAAACAATTTAACTAATTCCCAATTTGTACCTTTTTGGGGCCCCTCCTGATCCCTTAAGACATAGGAACCCAGTCATTTTTACAAATCTTAACCTTCTTTACCTTACAATGCTTTAGTGAAAATATAGGCAAAATTATTTCCATTTAAAAAAAAATATATATATATATATTATATTGACATGTGTCCCCTAATTGAAATCTCGGGGCAGGGTCATTCTTAACCCTAGGGACACCATTTGAACAAATCTAACAGAACTATAGTTGGTCATCATTACTACATAAACAATTTGAAAATCTGTTGGGCTGTTCATGAGAAGAAGATTTTTTAAGTTTTGGACTATTTTTAGTAATGGTGGCCATCTTGAATTTCAGATCGAAAAAAAACAACTTCTGTATAGTCTCCTATGCAATAGAAACACCCATGTGAAGTTTCAGTTTAATTGGCCTAGTGGTTTCAGAGAAAGTGCTGCTAAAAGACAACAGACGACAGACGTCAGACGACAGACGACGGACGACAGACAACGTGTCATCGCATAAGCACTTTTGGCCTTTGGCCAGTAGAGCTAACTAGAAATGTGATAGAATTATACAGTTAAACACTAAATATTAATTACTGCTTAACCCATTACTCCATAGATCCGTGTTTTCCCACACCAATCACAGAAGGTCTTTGAAAACAGTGCAGGAAGAGTTCAGGTTGCTCGTAATGAGCAATCTGAACATTTCCTGCACTGTTTTCCACTCTGTCAGTCAATATAATCATAATTCACCTAATAGTTCAAAGACTTCTATATAAGAATTGTCCAAAGGCGTCTGTATTAGAGGTATCCAAAGGTGTCTATTAGAGGTGTCGAAAGGAGTCTATATGAAGTAAAGGGTAAATACATAGACCCTTTGTGAGGTAATTTGTCAGAAACAATTTTTTTTACCAAAAACCAAGTAAATAAGGGGCCACAAATCCTGTAAAATAAGACCAACATTGACAAATATTTAACTTGACCTGTAATTTGTAGTTATACAGGTGTATGGCAAATATTAAATATTTAATTTAAAAGTCACTAATCAGTAACCATTTGACAGATGACTGGCGATACGAATGAAAGAACATGGGAAACACTTTACTATTCTTTAAATGTTAAGAGCATAATAGAAATCTGGTCATTTTTTCTATCTGTAGACAAAAAATTGTTACACATAGATGTTTTATTCAGTGCTATGTAAAAAATAGAGAAAGTTCCATGAGTATCCATTTACTGATGAACTTCTTAGCACAAAGGCTCCCATCCCAAGTTGAAAGTCCAGTCTTAATTAGCATCCCATCCTCCACCTGGAAGTGTAATCTATTAATTAGCAACCCATCCCCTGCCTGAAAGTCTAGTCTATTAATTAGCGACCCATCCCCTGTCTGAAAGTCTAGTCTATTAATAAGCGACCCATCCTCTGCCTGAAAGTCTAGTCCATTAATTAGCGACCCATCCTCCGCATGACAGTCTAGTCTATTAATTATTGAAGAGAGGTGGAGTAAACAAACAGATAGGGAATACGGTCCAATCTGAATCCTACATCCAAAATCTAAACAAGAGTTGTCAGAAGACAACAAAGCTCGCCTCTGGGTGTCTAAGTCCAAAAAGGGCCATAACTGTGCCAAAATGCAATCCAGAGTTATGGTTCTTGTCTCTGTGTGTTCCATTGATGATGGTGAACACACATGCGAAGTTTCATTCACATCCAATGAGTAGTTGCATAGATATTAAACTTAAATGCAAAAGTTTAACCTGGGTGTCTACAGACTATAGGCCGACGGGGTCATGGCAATAACTCTCCTTAGACTTCGTCCCAGCGAGCTAAAAATGAACTTATCTGAAGTGCAAAACACTTTCTCTTTTCCAAACTTTGTCTTCCATGCAATATCAATTGATTGTTTCAAATATTTACAAGTTAATGTTTCCTTACAGAAGGATAAATATAACCAAGCTCATATTGCTATAAACATTGCATTGATAGGATTATAGGTCATGCATGTGCATACAAGTGTAGCTCACAAGGTACGTTATATATGTCAAATAAGCATTTGATATATGCATAATTGAAATGCCCATCTGTTAGATAAAATAATATCTTGCATTGTTTTATTGGCTTAAACATTCTTCTATTATTGCAATACAATATATTCATTTATAATATCCATAGACCAGGCCTTCTAAAATTCCAAAATGCAAATCGGTCCAGGTTTTTTACTACCGTAAGAATCGCACTTATTTATAAAAAATCTCTAAAATTGCCTTACATTATGCCATTACATGTATGCATACCCCACCCACCATGTCAGCTGCATCGTGTATTTCTCCGTTTATTTATTAATAGGAAACGATTTCAAGTTTATTTGTGTATTATTTATAACATACTTTATCACAATGTGTACATTTTAATGACTGACATTATGTTTCCGCTTTACTGAATAATTTTCATTATATTAAAAATGTTCAATCGAACCAGAAGTGATGTAAGTTTCGGAAGCTGCGTGAAATAATCACCGTGGAAACCAATGTAACGGTTCAACCACAAAAATAAACCATTCAGAATCTGTCCCACATCAAAACAAAATCGGTCCGGCTTTTATCACTTTCATTAATTAATGTCATTAATTTTATAATTAAAATTATTTTTTTTTAAAAATGAAACAAACAAGTAACACCGCACGTTTTATCAAATATTTTAATGACGCAAACAATATTCGGTCCGACCGTCCCAGCTTTGGCTAGCGGTATATCAAAGAAATATACGAACGCAAACACAGTCTTTTGATGAACCAACAGAACGCTATGGGTCACTGATCACACATCTAAGGCGTGCTACATATAGACTCTTCCGATAAACTCCCCTAATACCGTCAATGGTTTAGTCGAAATTGTCATCATTTCGCACAGCAGGTGACAAAACAAACGGATTATTGGGTCAAATTATATTGCCGCAAGGCGTATTTCGCAGGTCAGTATGGCATGGTAAGAGCAATTTATGAGATTTTATACGACCGATAGAAAATATCTGGACCGATTTTTTATTGAACTTTGAAAATATCTGGACCGATTTTTTATTAAACTTTGAAACGAAAACCGGTTTTGAACTTCTGAAATCGGTCCAAAAACCGAAAAAACCGGCAATTTTAGAAGGCCTGCCATAGACACATGGTAACATAGCGCACTGATATTATATTTATCAAAGACACAATTATCTTTTTAAAAATACTGAAAGAGATCAGCCAATATATAATCAAACATACATGTATGCATTTTGATTGATGTGAAGAATGAAAATTTTAAATTGTGTAGAGCACAATTCTAAACCCATGACATCATATTTACTAATAGCAACATTTAGTTAAGTGGCAAGCTTTATTTAGAATACAGTCGATAGTCAATTACAGCACTTTTTAACATTATTTTATCATTACTTTTAATCCGTTAAATCTAATCGAGTCAAGACAGCTCTGATCATGATTATATTATTTGTGTGCCATTTGACATATGAACATATGAACGAGATGTTTGATATTGAGCCCAAATTGTGCATACCTGGTACACACCTGGTACACACCTGATACATATCTGGTACATACCTGGTACACACCTAGTATATACCTGGTAAACACCTGGTACACACATGATACATATCTGGTACACACCTGGCCCCGGTTTCACAAAAATACTTAAGTCTCTTATTTCACTTAAACTCGATAGTGTGCTCAATTTTATACTTAAATTGAGCACACTATTTGAGTTTAAGTAAAATAGCAGACTTAAGTATTTTCGAGAAACCGGGCCCAGGTACACACTGATCATTCACACCATCTTAAATTAATTAATGATAAATGCTAGATAAGTGAATTTATTAAAACTATTTCCAAACTAAAATAATACACATCTATTATATAAGAACTATGAACAGCAATACAAAATAAATATATATGCTATTTTTAGATTTATACTTCATATTAAAATATTGAACTTGCTTCTCCATGGCAACACAACCACCACCATCTATATTATATAAACCTGATGATTATGCATGTGGATAAATGAGATTAAAATACTTAACACCTTGCTGACAATGCTGAAAAATATTTGAAATTAAACTTCACAACAATGATTTTCGTATTTAAACCATAGGCTAGCCCAGATGACAAAACAACTAAAGGTTGTTTCTATAGGAGACTACCAACACCTAATCCTTCCACCTATGTGTCAAACATTAATTCTCATCTTAGAGTATATTAAAAGAGACGGTTTGGAATTTGAAATATAGTTACATATCAGTTTAATTTAACTTTCAATCACAGAGGTGTCCACACTAGCTGGTCTATATTGGTAGTGAATAATCATATGCTTTATTCTGTATAGCAAAAGTTGTACACCTTTAGTGAAACTTTCAAAATGACTGCTAAACCAGTACATTGTATGCGGTGGTGAGGGTTGAGGGGCAAGATCTGTCCCTACCATATACAGGCAAACTGTGAGGCAAAATTACTTTGCCAAACATAACATTTACCTTCCCACCTTTGAAGGGGGAGAGGGTCGTCCCATACAGATATTTGTATATACTGAATGTCTTTAGTTTCACTGATCTATTGAAGTAAATGTGTCGGTGCACCCCGATTGTTTGCCAACCATTTACTTACATACGTGTCCTTTGACATTGCGCGTCACATAGACATGCTGTAGACATGCTGTAAAAATGTATACTTTTGTAATGACAAAATGTGTTTTAAATCATATTTAAGGACTCCTACATACATTGTATTCAATTCCTGTTCCAGGTCAATAAAACTCGTGCATTTGTTTTAGAGTTCATTTGATTTACATGCCTCATCATTTTTGTTGACAAGGTTTTCTGTCAGAGAGGATTGGAAGAAGAAAATATATTTCTTTGTTTTTAACAAACAGAAAGCTTTCATTTTTATAGGTTTATCACATTACAGGTCAACTGCGACCTTTATAGAAGCTACAGTAGGATGTATAAACCTTTATAGAAGATAGTGTTACATACATACACCTTTATAGAAGCTATTGCAGGACGTATAAACCTTTATAGAAGATGTAGCATGCATACACCTTTATAGAAGATATTTTAGCATGAATGCACTATTAACCCTTTACATCATAGATATGCGTTTTCCCACACCAATCACAGAAGGCCTTTGAAAACGGTGCAGGAAGAATTTAGATTGCTCATAATGAGCAATCTGAACACTTCCTGCACTGTTTTCCACTCTATCAGTTAATATAAACATAATTCATCAAATAATTCAAAAGCCTTCTATATTACGTGTCCAAAGGCATTTATATTAGAGGTGTCAAAAGGCATCTATATGAAGTAAAGGGTTAAATAAAAATAATTGGTGCAGTGAAATATCCTTTTAAGTTTATCAGGATGCCACTGAAATGGTATGGTCACAAGTGTTGAAGACAAAGATGGAGCATGTCAATTTCATGAAACCAGCAATTTTTATTTCCTGATCAAAAACTGGGAAAATACCACTCATAATTTCCTGCTTTTAACAGTGATATTATAGAAATAATTCAGTGAGAATCTTTAATTAATCAAAGCGTATCAATTGAAAAAATACTACACATCAGTATTTCAGAAAAGTATTCGCACAAATACATTATTTGAATTGTATATCCATGCGCTGGTTGGTTTAACAAGATATCTTGAATTTATAGTTAATAACCTCGAACAGGCAAAGATTTTTCTCTAATTTGAATTAAATATCAGTGTATTTTTGTAATCAATGCTATGGACATTCAAACTGTCCATTCCTGCCCAACAGTTGAAACTGCCTCTTAAATGTACACACATACATTCAATTTGTTAAAAATGCTAGCTGATGTGATAATTAATGCTTCTTCTTTCTGCGTCTGTTCCGTTTGCCCTGAGCCGTGCTCTGCTGTCCGGTACTACTGCCGGGATTCCAGGACTGACTATTGGGCTGAGATGGTTGTTGCCATGACGATTGAGAGTTGCCGCCATTTCCTTCCGTGTTCATTGCCTGATGGAAAAGATGACTTATAAAATCCTCCAAGTCTGCTTCTGATCTGTAAGTGTAACAAAATTTAAGTCGATTGATTGATTGAATATTTAGCACCATTTTTATGCCATTGAGGGCTAACAGACCAGCAGTTAACCTAACAACTGTTTCTTGGGGTGCTAAACGGTTAACCAGTACTCTTGCACACCCCATCTCTGCAAATAACTGATAACTTTCCCACTTGAATCAGCGGTGAGAGAAGAATGATAATGAGACACAATGTTGTATATCAGTCATCACAGGGATTATTGCTGAATGGGGATTCAAACTTGTGGCAAAAAAAAATAGCTTGACAGAAACATAATATAAGGCCTTTATTTATTATTCACAGAATAGCAGAGGTTCAAACCAATGGCCTAAATAAATACAATTTCTTTAACTACACTACACAATCACTTAGGAGTCCTAGTCTTATCAAATTATGAATGTGGTATGTAGATGTACCCATGTATGTGACGTGCAGATGTACCCATGTATGTGACAGGTAGATGTACCCGTGTATGTGACGTGTAGATGTACCCATGTATGTGACATGTAGATGTACCTGTGTATGTGACGTGTAGATGTACCCATGTATGTGACGTGTAGATGTACCCATGTATGTGACAGGTAGATGTACCTATGTATGTGACAGGTAGATGTACCTATGTATGTGACGTGCAGATGTACCCATGTATGTGACAGGTAGATGTACCCATGTATGTGACGTGTAGATGTACCCATGTATGTGACATGCAGATGTATCCATGTATGTAACGGGTAGATGTACCCATGTATGTGACAGGTAGATGTACCCATGGATGTAGATGTGCCCATGTATGTGACAGATAGATGTACACATGTATGTGACGTGTAGATGTACCCATGTATGTGACAGGTAGATGTACCCATGTATGTGACGTGTAGATGTACATATGCGACATGTAAATTTACCCATGTATGCGACAGGTATATGTACCCATGTATGTGACAGGTAGATGTTACCATGTATGTGACAGGTACATGTACCCATGTATGTGAAGTGCAGATGTACCCATGTATGTGACAGGTAGATGTACCCATCTATGTGACAGGTAGATGTACCCATGTATGTGACGTGCAGATGTACCCATGTATGTGACGTGCAGATGTACCCATGTATGCGACGTGTAGATGTACCCATGTATGTGACAAGTAGATGTACCCATGTATGTGACGTGCAGATGTACCCATGTATGTGACAGGTAGATGTACCAATCTATGTGACAGGTAGATGTACCCATGTATGTGATGTGCAGATGTACCCATGTATGTGACGTGCAGATGTACCCATGTATGTGACGTGCAGATGTACCCATGTATGTGATGTGCAGATGTACACATGTATGTGACAGGTAGATGTACACATGTATGTGATGTGCAGATGTACCCATGAATGCGACTTGCAGATGTACCCATGTGTGTGACGTGTAGATGTACCCATGTGTGCGAGGTGTAGATGTACCCATGTGTGCAACGTGTAGATGTACCCATGTGTGTGACGTGTAGATGTACCAATGTGTGTGACAGGTAGATGTACCCATGTATGTGACAGGTAGATGTACCCATGTATGTGACGTGCAGATGTACCCATGTATGTGATGTGCAGATGTACCCATGTATGCAATGTGTAGATGTACCCATGTATGTGACGTGCAGATGTACCCATGTATGTGACGTGTAGATGTACCCATGAATGTGACATGCAGATGTACCCATGTATGTGACGTGTAGATGTACCCATGTATGTGACGTGCAGATGTACCCATGTATGTCACGTGTAGATGTACCCATGTATGCGACGTGTAGATGTACCCATGTATGTGACGTGCAGATGTACCCATGTATGTGACTTCAGATGTACACATGTATGTGACAGGTAGATATACACATGTATGCGACGTGCAGATGTACCCATGTATGTGATGTGCAGATGTACACATGTATGTGACAGGTAGATGTACACATGTATGCGACGTGTAGATGTACCCATGTATGTGACGTGCAGATGTACCCATGTATGTGATGTGCAGATGTACACATGTATGTGACAGGTAGATGTACACATGTATGCGACGTGCAGATGTACCCATGAATGCGACGTGCAGATGTACCCATGTGTGTGACGTGTAGATGTACCCATGTGTGCAACGTGTAGATGTACCCATGTGTGTGATGTGTAGATGTACCAATGCGTGTGACAGGTAGATGTACCCATGTACGAGGGGGGATCAGAAAGTTTGTAGACTTTTGCCATAACTTTTTTATTTATCATTGTATTCTAATAATTCTCAGGATGCCGGTGCCACTACATATTGGCAGTAATTTTACAAAAAATTGATAATTTTTCATCAAAAGTTTATATTCTATAGTAATTACGAAAACGTCGATTTACGTAGTTGGGGCAGTTTTTACTTTTTTACTACCTCTACTATTCAAACAAGCATAGCGCTGCCCAAACAGGTTTTATTTTTAAATAAAGAATATCAATGTGTGCTGTATCGTATGCTTGTTTACATCCTTTAAAAAATGGCACCAATTATGCACATCTTAAAATGACGTCAATATTATGATGTTACGGTATGCTATTTTGTTAGAAACAAAATGACGTCGGGGCACTTGAAAATGGATTATCACATGGAATACTGTAGTTCCGTAAAGTTCTGCTCCATGTTAGGTAAACACCTGCTCAAACAGAAAAACAAAAGTATGTACAGTGAATCTAATGTTTTAAGGTTTATAGTGTTTAAATTTCAAAAAATTAATGTTTTTGAGATAGCCGGGAATCAGTCATTAAAAAGTAGCAAATGGGAAGTCGATTTGAAAACATATTGGAATTAAAGCATGTTTAACAGAATTTTGTGTTCTGTATACCATCTTCAAATTTCTTTAACATGTTCACTCAATGGTGTAAATGGTAGCAAAAACATATAGACAACAGAGGAGAGTATTTTGAGAAGGAGTGACTCTGTAAATTTGATACAAAAGCACCTATTTAAAATATTGACGTCGGTTTTTGTTGAATACAACGTCATCATTTTGCCCCGACATATCTAACTGCTATGCTTTGAATAGTTCCTTATTTTCTTAATAGTTGACGTATCATGCTAAAACTTTCAAAATATGTCCCAAATACATTTATTTCAAATACAGTAACAATATTGTGCATTGTATAACTGATATAAAAAAGTTATGGCAAAAATCTATGAACTTTCTGATCCCCCCTCGTATGTGACGTGCAGATGTACCAATGTATGTGACATGCAGATGTAACCATGTATGTGACAGGTAGATGTACACATGTATGTGACAGGTAGATGTACACATGTACGAGACAGGTAGATGTACACATGTATGCGACGTGCAGATGTACCCATGTATGTGACGTGCAGATGTACCCATGTATGTGACGTGCAGATGTACCCATGTATGTCAAGTGTAGATGTACACATGTATGCGACATGTAGATGTACCCATGTATGCGACGTGTAGATGTACCCGTGTATGCGACGTGCACATGTACCCATGTTTGTGACGTGCAGATGTACACATGTATGTGACAGGTAGATGTACACATGTATGTGACGTGTAGATGTACCCATGCATGGGACATGTAGATGTACCCATGTATGCGACGTGTAGATGTACCCATGTATGTGACAGGTAGATGTACACATGTATGTGACGTGTAGATGTACCCATGTATGTGACAGGTAGATGTACCCATGTATGTGACTGGTAGATGTACACATGTATGTGACGTGTAGATGTACCCATGTATGCGACGTGTCGATGTACCCATGTTTGCGACGTGTAGATGTACCCATGTATGCGACGTGTAGATGTACCCATGTGTAGATGTACCCATGTATGCGACGTGTAGATGTACCCATGTTTGTGACGTGTAGATGTACCCATGTATGCGACGTGTAGATGTACCGATGTATGCGACAGGTAGATGTACCCATGTATGTGACGTGTAGATGTACCCATGTATGTGACAGGTAGATGTACCCATGTATGCGACAGGTAGATGTACCCATGTATGCGACATGTAGATGTACCCATGTATGCGACGTGTAGATGTACCCATGTATGTGACAGGTAGATGTACCCATATATGTGACATGTAAATGTACCCATGTATAGTCTTCGTAACACATCCTTTGAAATAGAATGCCCAAACTCTGCCAGTACATCATGGCCGTCAACTTCTTAATTTAGATGCCGTTATAAGTTAATTATAACGGAAAAACAAATGGAGTTTAACATCATTTTAAACAGATTACAGGTTGAGACTTCAGAATAATTATAAGTAGAACAACCACGTGAAACTTTACAAGGCACATATTAAGTCGTCACTAATTTTGCAGAACATGTTTAAAGCTTACTTATATTTTAGGGAGGATCGTAACCATCTTGAATAAAGACAGATCTAAAATAGCCTGGCACTTCAATAGTGCCAGATATGTATTGTAGGGCTACATGTGAACAAAATACGGTACAAGATTCCTTACCCAGATCCTGGTGCACCAGTACCGCCATTGGATCTCCCATGATTACCTCTGTTACCCTCAGTAGCTATACGGTAGAACACATGGTGAGCATTGGCTTGCATGTGCTTGAAAAAGTCCTTCTGTATAACATATAGAAAATTTACAGGATACACTTGTAAAACTGAACACATTAGAGATATGTAGGGAAGTCGAGAATCATATACTTGTATGCTTTTCACCTTTAATGCAAATCAAAGCTGATAATTGGACTTTTAATAAATAATCAAATGCCTTCCTGATTTGTTTATAATATTTTAGTGTTCGATTCATTTCAAGCAACATTTTTAAAAATGGCAATTCAATGTCCATAATATATGTTTATTGTTTGATTTGTTGCACACATAAAATTCACAAAAAAATGCATTTGATGTCAGAAGAGATATTAGTCTGTGATGCATATCCACACTGCAACATGAGCATAAACATAAGCCGGTCATAACCGCACCGGCTAAAATTCACTTTAAAAGTCTTTACAAAAATAAAATTAAGTTTGAATGAATCATATTTTCATTTATAACTAAAATATGAATTACCAGTATTTCGAATTTACTGGTATTTTTTATTTTACTGTAACAGTTTAACAATATCAGATGTAAAGAAGCAAATTATGATATAATATATACAAAATTTAACATTTTCACATTGTAAAATTAAGGGCAAACATTCCAAGTACGATAAAAAACAAACCAACTTGGCAACAACTACAAGATCTGGCTATCCTGATGTAGTTTCCCTACTATGAGATTTTTAAAAAAAAATATATAATGCTATCATTATCTAATAAATCAAAAGCAGAAGGCATGTTGAGTATAATAACATTCCTTATTTTCAGAACAGACAAGCTTATAAACTTAGCGTAAATACCTTACAGGCCACCCACTCAGTGATATCAAATACTTTGCCTTCCATGCACGCATAGTAATGCCAGAGGAAGCCCAACATTGAAGTCTCAGCCCAAACATCTCCCTGCAATAGAAACATATGCAGAATACAGACTACAATTGTGGATATCAAACAGTCAGCGACTGAGTGACAATTGATTTATGGCATTTCACATATACAATTATACAGGTAATATAATGGTAGCCAGTTTTATTGCCAGGTAGCATCAAACATGAAACTGAGCAGAATCATTGTCCTTCCACAAGTAACTGGCAAACTTTCCCACATAAAATCTTGTGACATTTATTTGTTACTGGTACTTACAAAACAATGTCATGAAAACATACAAAATACACACATACAAAGTAATTAAACACAATATTATTTTTTTTTAAATATCTAGTATAATTTTTATACCATACTTGTCTCATTATCATTCATTTCTCACCGCTGATTCAAGTGGATACGTTATCAGTTACTTGTGGAGATGGGGTGTGCTCCAGTACTGGTTAATCCCAGGAAACAGTAGTTAGGTCAGCTGGTTAAAAATGACGCTATATATTCAATCAATCAATATACAATTGAGGTCTAACAGATGATCAGTTAACCTAACCACTTTTTCCTGGAATTCTGGAAGGTTAATCAGTAATCAAGCACAAGGATATCCGCAAGTAACATTAAGATTTGTATCATGCTGTTTAAACAAATACTTGCTTAATGATTTACTGTCTTTTGAGAATAGCGTGATGTCATGCTATTGGGAACATTTCACAAGTGTGCAAATTTTATCTCAACCCTTACATGATTTGTTCAATATTCTAGTGTCATCTTTATGCAATTGAGGGCTAACAGATCAGTTAACCTAATCACTCTTTCCTGGAACATTAATCATATTCCACAAGTAACTGATAACTTTCCCACTTGAATCAGCGATGATAGACAAAGATTGGTAAAATGGGGGATATCTATATCTGATATGCAAGAACATGTGCTCTACAATAAAAAATAAATTTTAACAAATTGGCAAACAAACCTCTTTGGCCGAATGGCGTATACTACATCTATCACAAAATCTGGCACTATACCAGGGACGTTCGACTGGCACACGTTTATGCTTTCCACCACAGTTATCACAGCGCATCATGTTGCTTGCTTGCTGGATCTTCTCTTGTAGCTTCGTCAGTAGGTCATTAAACTCACGCTAAAATACAGCAGTAGAAATATTTGAAGAATCAAAATTAATGCGAGTGTATTTGTACGTCACTCTTGACAAGAGGACCATGCTGGCCCTAATTCATTTATCTGTGGCACAAGAGACAGTGACAAACAACTGGAATATTGCAAGCAATAAGTCCTCTACTGGTTATACAGGTAAACCATAGCAACCAAAAAACTGAAAAAGTAATAAAATAATGTGCGTGATTGCCTCTGATCCACGCTATTTCTGTAATTTTACCAATTATGTTGCCATAGCAACTGCAATGATTGTCTGACTGAAAAAATATAATGACCTGTTTGTCAACCCCATCATTGCCCTCTTTCTGCATGCAACATGAAACCTTTGATACCTTTTTAGTTATCTTTCCAGAAGGATGGAGACTGGACGGACAGAGGGTTAACCTATAGTCCCCTCCAACAAAACAGGTAGGGGACTAATTAACCAACTGTTTGATAACCTAAGGCAATTACTATCAAAATGTCAGTTCTGCTCAATAATTTTTTATCAGAGACAATCATTTAACTACTAGATAAGTTTGGTGAAGATTCAATGACAAAGGTTGGTGTCAGGACAACAAACAAGGAGCAGTAAAGCAATTCATGAAAATGCAAACTCGTGCTAAAATATAGGAAGCCATGGCAACTCGGTTTACTGGTAGAGGACTTATATATTGCAAAATGTCTGAGATTTTATGGACATGTGACTACTACTTAACTTTGGTTTTGATTACATTTAATTCTTAAAAACGCTGTCAGTTTAATAATGAATATCGACTTAAGACTTTTAGCATTGGCCAATATACAATATGAGACTAACCATGGCTGCCTCTGCCTCGCTGGCCTCCTGTAGCTGTCTGTCATATGCTTGTCTTTTTGTCTAAAAGTAAAAGGTCATATATGAATCATCCAAGTCTTAAATTCAAACTGCAAATATTTATTTGACATTAAAACCAATTAAACAAGAATTTGCTACATATCACATACAACTATATATCTAAAACAAATAGCCTTGTTATACATATTCATGCCCATTTATTCCCAATAATAACCAAACTATGCATGTATTGTTGATACAACAACAAAAAATGTGAAACAATGCCAGTAGTGCTCACAATGTCGCCGATGGCACAATATACTTTTCATGCTCAAAAGAGTGTACGAGAATGATGACAAATGACTTACTCCATCTCCTAAAAGATCAAAGGCATGTCCGAGGATGATGATATATATGACTCACGAAATCTCCTATAAGATCAAAGGCATGTCTGAGAACAATGATATAAATGACCTACTCCATTGCCTATAAGAGCAAAGGCATGTCCGAGGATGATGATATATATGACTCACAAAATCTCCTATAAGATCAAAGGCATGTCTGAGAACGATGATATAAATGACCTACTCCATTGCCTATAAGAGCAAAGGCATGTCCAAGAATGATGATATAAATGATTTACTCCATCTCATATAAGATCAAAGGCATGCCTGAAAATGATGATATAAATGACCTTCTCGATCTCCTATAAGATCAAAGGCATGTCCCAGAATGAGGATATAAATGATTTACTCCATCTCCTATAAGATCAAAGGCATGTCCCAGAATGAGGATATAAATGACTTACTCCATCTCATATAAGATCAATAGCATGTCTGAGAATGATGACATAAATGACCTAATCCATCTCCTATAAGATCAAATGCATGTCCAAGAATGATAATATAAATGATTGATTCCATCTCCTATAAGATCAAAGGCATGTCCCAGAATGATGATATAAATGATTTACTCCATCTCCTATAAGATCAAAGGCATGTCCGAGAATGATGATATAAATGACCTACACCATCTTCTATAAGATCAAAGGCATGTCTGAGAACAATGAGATAAATGACTTACTCCATCTCCTATAAGATCAAAGACATGTCCAAGAGTGATGATATAAATGATTTATTTAATCTCCTATAAGATTAAAGGCATGTCACAGAATGAGGATATAAAATTTATGACCTACTCCATCTCCTGTAACATCAAAGGCATGTCCCAGAATGTGGATATAAATGACCTACTCCATCTCCTATAAGATCAAAGGCATGTCCCAGAATGAGGATATAAACGATTTACTCCATCTCCTATAAGATCAAGGGCATGTCCCAGAATGAGGATATAAAATTTATGACCTACTCCATCTCCTGTTACATCAAAGGCGTGTCCCAGAATGAGGAAATAAATGACCTACTCCATCTCATATAGGATCAAAGGCATGTCCCAGAATGAGGATATAAATGACCTTCTCCATCTCCTATAAGATCAAAGGCATGTCCCAGAATGAGAATATAAATTACCTACTCCATCTCCTATAAGATCAAAGGCATGTCCTAGAACAATGATATAAATGACCTACTTCATCTCCTATAAGATCAAAGGCATGTCCTAGAACAATGATATAAATGACCTACTCCATCTCCTATAAGATCAAAGGCATGTCCTAGAACAATGATATAAATGACCTACTCCATCTTCTATAAGATCGAAGGAACGTCCCAGAATGAGAATATAAATGACCTACTCCATCTCCTATAAGATCAAAGCATGTCCCAGAACATGGATATAAATGACTTACTCCATCTCATATAGGATCAAAGGCATGTCCCAGAACAATGATATAAATGACCTACTCCATCTCCTATAAGATCAAAGGCATGTCCCAGAATAATGATATAAATGACGTACTCCATCTCCTATAAGATCAAAGGCATGTCCCAGAATGAGGATATAAATGACCTACTCCATCTCCTATAAGATCAAAGGCATGTCACAGAATGAGGATATAAATGACCTACTCCATCTCATATAGGATCAAAGGCATGTCTTAGAACAATGATATAAATGACCTTCTCGATCTCCTGTAACATCAAAGGCATGTCCCAGAATGAAGATATAAATGACCTACTCCATCTCCTATAAGATCAAAGGCATGTTCCAGAACGAGGATATAAATGACCTACTCCATCTCCTATAACATCAAAATCGTGTCCCAGAATGAGGATATAAATGACTTACTCCATCTCATATAGGATCAAAGGCATGTCCCAGAATGAGGATATAAATTACCTACTCTATCTCCTATAAGATCAAAGGCATGTCCCAGAATGAGGATATAAATGACTTACTCCATCTCCTATAAGGTCAAAGGCATATCCCAGAACGAGGATATAAATGACCTTCTCCATCTCCTATAACATCAAAGGCATGTCCCAGAATGAGGATATAAATGACTTACTCCATCTCATATAGGATCAAAGGCATGTCCCAGAACGAGGATATAAATGATTTATTCCATCTCCTATAAGATCAAAGGCATGTCTCAGAACGAGGATATAAATGACTTACTCCATCTCCTGTAACATCAAAGGCGTGTCCCAGAATGAGGATATAAATGACCTACTCCATCTCCTATAAGATCAAAGGCATGTCCCAGAATGAGGATATAAATGACTTACTCCATCTCCTATAAGATCAAAGGCATGTCTGAGAATGATGATATAAATGACTTACTCCATCTCGTATAAGATCAAAGGCATGTCCGAGAACGATGATATAAATGACTTACTCCATCTCCTATAAGATCAAAGGCATGTCCCAGAACGAGGAAATAAATGACCTACTCCATCTCCTATAACATCAAAGGCATGTCCCAGAATGAGGATATAAATGACTTACTCCATCTCATATAAGATCAAAGGCATGTCCCAGAACGAGGATATAAATGACCTACTCCATCTCCTATAAGATCAAAGGCATGTCCCTGAACGAGGATATAAATGACTTACTTCATCTCCTGTAACATCAAAGGCGTGTCCTAGAATAAGGATATAAATGACCTACTCCATCTCCTATAAGATCAAAGGCATGTCCCAGAAAGAGGATATAAATGACCTACTCCATCTCCTATAAGATCAAAGGCATGTCCTAGAACGAGGATATAAATGACTTACTCCATCTCCTGTAACATCAAAGGCATGTCCCAGAATGATGATATAAATGATTTACTCCATCTCCTATAAGATCAAAGGCATGTCCGAGAACGATGATATAAATGACTTACTCCATCTCCTATAAGATCAAAGGCATGTCCAAGAATCTTGAAGGCTTCTTCTGCACCTGGTTGTTGATTCTGGAATTAATACCATAAATATAAACAGGGACAGCTATATGAAGAGTGTTCTGTAATATTTGTTATAAACAAAGCGTAGGCAGAGGTAAGCCTTACAAACTAGTCTCTTAAATACAAAGGGCCCAAAAGGGCAAGAGGATGCTCTGCTAGCTTATTATAAGTGTGCTATATATTTGCCACATAAAGGAAAATAGCCACATAAAAGCTGTTTTTTAAGTATTGAGAGACAGCCACATAATTATTTTCTACCAAAAAAAAACAACAACTAACCTTTAACCCTAACCACATAACTACCCATTTGTATGTATGTATGTACGTATGGACGGACATTTCAAGCACTATATGCCCTGCGGGTCTTTGACCTGTAGGGGGACATAAAAGTCACTTTACAGACTTCCCATACAACCCAGCACCTCGACTTGTGTAAACTTTACAGGCTTCCCATATAACCCAGCACCTCGACTTGTGTAAACTTTACAGACTTCCCATACAACCCAGCACCTCGACTTGTGTAAACTTTACAGACTTCCCATACAACCCAGCACCTCGACTTGTGTAAACTTTACAGGCTTCCCATATAACCCAGCACCTCGACTTGTGTAAACTTTACAGACTTCCCATACAACCCAGCACCTCGACTTGTGTAAACTTTACAGGCTTCCCATATAACCCAGCACCTTGACTTGTGTAAACTTTACAGACTTCCCATACAACCCAGCACCTCGACTTGTGTAAACTTTACAGGCTTCCCATATAACCCAGCACCTCGACTTGTGTAAACTTTACAGGCTTCCCATACAACCCAGCACCTCGACTTGTGTAAACTTTACAGGCTTCCCATATAACCCAGCACCTCGACTTGTGTAAACTTTACAGGCTTCCCATACAACCCAGCACCTTGACTTGTGTAAACTTTACAGGCTTCCCATACAACCCAGCACCTCGACTTGTGTAAACTTTACAGGCTTCCCATACAACCCAGCACCTTGACTTGTGTAAACTTTACAGACTTCCCATACAACCCAGCACCTCGACTTGTGTAAACTTTACAGGCTTCCCATACAACCCAGCACCTCGACTTGTGTAAACTTTACAGGCTTCCCATACAACCCAGCACCTTGACTTGTGTAAACTTTACAGGCTTCCCATACAACCCAGCACCTTGACTTGTGTAAACTTTACAGACTTCCCATACAACCCAGCACCTCAACTTGTGTAAACTTTACAGGCTTCCCATATAACCCAGCACCTTGACTTGTGTAAACTTTACAGACTTCCCATACAACCCAGCACCTCGACTTGTGTAAACTTTAATAACCAATACTCAATAGGGATTTTTAAAAAAAAAAAAAATAATAAATTAGGGGGCGGAGGGGATGATAATTAAACAAATTTTTATTATAGCCTATCATAACCTACATTGTTTTTAATATCTAACTTTGTGTATTGTAAATGCTTACTTTATCTGGATGGACTAGAACGGCTTGGCGTCTGTAATACTTTTTAATATCGTCGTCTGCAGCAGTCGCTTTTAACCCTAAAATACTGGAATTAGAACATACATTGTTTTTGTGATTAAATTATGACTTTCATGTTCATCTCCCTTATAAATAATTTAAACTTAATTATTTTACAATGATTGTGAAAAAAGTTCTTTCAACTTAGACAAATCACACATGAAATCTTTCTGGGTAGATCCAGTACAAAGCATATGTGGAAAAAGTGTCTTGCTCAAGGACACCACATATAGCTGTAATGGAGGATCGAACCCACGACCCTAATATCATGGGCTTGGTGCTCTACCACTGAATCACGCGCTCCACAAATAAGACCATTCAACATTATATACAACAAGAAATGTCACGGGTAAGTGTCGCATGCCCCCCCAAATGGTCGTTGAAAAATAACAATATAATTATGTCATAATAGGTAGCGATGTATCCATGAATATAAAGAATAATGGACTGATGTTTCAGACGAGACATGCAATTTCATGTTTTTTACATTAAAGTATGATCTTGACCTTTGTGTAACATTGACATCTGATGTAATGGTCTGGGTATTTCAACAGTTAAATGCTGCTGAAACATCATCATGACATGCTGATCACTTGTGTCAAGCTATTTTAAAATCCCTAAATGTTAGACAAAGTAACAGATCAATTGTTGATAAATTGAGCCAAGTATTTTTGAAATCCATCCATGTATGATAAAGTTAAATGACGGACTTGAAATCTCAAACAGATTCAAAGTGTTGTCATACATACTAAAACTGTGACCTTGACCTTTGAGGTATGGGTCTAAGTTTTACTTATGACACGTCGTCATGTCATCTTGATAAATTGAGCCAAGTTAAAGGCAAAGTCACAGACCAGACATACAATATCAAAGAAATTGAAAGTGTGACCTTGATCTTTGAGGAAAGGTTCTGGGTCTTACATGTGACACTTTATTATGTCATGTTGATCAACTGAGCCAAGTGTTTTAAAACTTATCCATAGATGACAGACTGGACCAGAAATGCCAAAATGACTGAAAGTGTTGTCAAACAAAGTTAAATTGTGACTTTGACCTTTGAGGTAAGGGTGTGGGTCTTACTCGCGACACATCATCATGTTATGTTGATCAATTGTAGCAAGTATCATTAAAATCCATCTATGCATGACAAAGTTACAGGCTAGACACAAAATCTCAGAGACTCAAAGTGTTGTTAAACAAACTCAAATTGTGACCTTGACCTTTGAGGTATGGGTGTGGGTCTTACTCGCGACACATTGTCATGTTATGTTGATCATTTATAGCAAGTATTTATAAAATCCATCTATGCATGAAAAAGTTACAGGCCAGACACGAAATCTCACACAAACTCGAAGTGTTGTCAAACAAACTCAAATTGTGACCTTGACCTTTGAGGTATGGGTGTTGGTCTTACTCGCGACACATCGTCATGTTATGTTGATCATTTATAGCAAGTATTTATAAAATCCATCTATGCATGAAAAAGTTACAGGCCGGACACGAAATCTCACACAAACTGGAAGTGTTGTCAAACAAACTTAAATTGTGACCTTGACCTTTGAGGTATGGGTGTTGGTCTTACTCGCGACACATTGTCATGTTATGTTGATCATTTGTCGCAAGTATCATTAAAATCCATCTATGCATGACAAAGTTACTGGCTGGACACGAAATCTCACACAGACTCAAAGTGTATTCAAACAAACTCAAATTGTGACCTTGATCTTTGAGGTATGGGTGTGGGTCTTACTCACCACATGTTGTCATGTTATGTTGATCATTTGTAGCAAGTATTTATAAAATCCATCTACGCATGACAAAGTTACAGGCCGGACACAAAATCTCACACAAACTCGAAGTGTTGTCAAACAAACTCAAATAGTGACCTTGACCTTTGAGGTACAGGTGTGAGTCTTACTCGCGACACATTGTCATGTTATGTTGATCATTTGTAGCAAGTATCATTAAAATCCATCTATCCATGACAAAGTTACAGGCCGGCCATGAAATCTCACACAGACTCAAAGTGTATTCAAACAAACTCAAATTGTGACCTTGATCTTTGAGGTACTAGTGTGGGTCTTACACGCAACACGTTGTCATGTTATGTTGATCATTTGTAGCAAGTATTTATAAAATCCATCTATGCATAACAAAGTTACAGGCCAGACACGAAATTTCACACAAACTCGAAGTGTTGTCAAACAAACTCAAATAGTGACCTTGACCTAAAAGGTATGGGTGTGGGTCTTACTTGCAACACATTGTCATGTTATGTTGATCATTTGTCGCAAGTATCATTAAAATCCATCTATACATGACAAAGTTACTGGCTGGACACGAAATCTCACACAGACTCAAAGTGTATTCAAACAAACTCAAATTGTGACCTTGATCTTTGAGGTATGGGTGTGGGTCTTACTCACCACATGTTGTCATGTTATGTTGATCATTTGTAGCAAGTATTTATAAAATCCATCTACACATGACAAAGTTACAGGCCGGACACAAAATCTCACACAAACTCGAAGTGTTGTCAAACAAACTCAAATAGTGACCTTGACCTTTGAGGTACAGGTGTGAGTCTTACTCGCGACACATTGTCATGTTATGTTGATCATTTGTAGCAAGTATCATTAAAATCCATCTATCCATGACAAAGTTACAGGCCGGCCATGAAATCTCACACAAACTCAAAGTGTATTCAAACAAACTCAAATTGTGACCTTGATCTTTGAGGTACAAGTGTGGGTCTTACACGCAACACGTTGTCATGTTATGTTGATCATTTGTAGCAAGTATTTATAAAATCCATCTATGCATAACAAAGTTACAGGCCAGACCCGAAATTTCACACAAACTCGAAGTGTTGTAAAACAAACTCAAATAGTGACCTTGACCTAAAAGGTATGGGTGTGGGTCTTACTTGCAACACATTATCATGTTATGTTGATCATTTGTAGCAAGTATCATTAAAATTCATCTATGCATGACAAAGTTACAGGCCGGACATGAAATCTCACACAGACTCCAAGTGTATTCAAACAAACTCAAATTGTGACCTTGATCTTTGAGGTACGAGTGTGGGTCTTACACGCAACACGTTGTCATGTTATGTTGATCATTTGTAGCAAGTATTTATAAAATCCAGCTATGCATGACAAAGTTACAGGCTGGACACGAAATCTCACACAGACTCAAAGTGTATTCAAACAAACTCAAATTGTGACCTTGATCTTTGAGGTACCGGTGTGGGTCTTACTCGCGACATGGGTCATGTTATGTTGATCATTTGTAGCAAGTATTTATAAAATCCATCTATGCATGACAAAGTTACAGATCGGAGCATAAAAACAACCCATCAAATCATGTTGCGTGTCTCATACAAATAAGACCATTCAACATTATATACAACAAGAGTTGTCAGAAGACCAACAAAGCTCGCCTCTGGGTGTCTAAGTCCAAAAAGGGCCATAACTGTGCCAAAATACAATCCAGAGTTACTGTTCTTATCTCTGTGTTCCATTGATGATGGTCAACACACATGCAAATTCATTCATATCTAATGAGTGGTTGCATAGATATCTGAAACTTATACGCAAAAGTTTAACCTTGGTGTCTTCAGACGACGACGATGCCAACGATGCTGGGGTCATGACAATAGCTCTCCTTGGACTTCGTCCTGGCGAGCGAAAAACAACCCATCAAATCATGTTGCATGTCTCATACAAATAAGACCATTCAACATTATATACAAAAACAACCCACCAAATCATGTTGCATGTCTCGTATAAATAGCAAGGAAAATAGGTATACAATGTTTTAAGCATTTTAATTGCAACAGTTCCATTCCAAGATATATTTACATCTACACTTGTGATTTTTACAAACATTGTTACCTATATGGGTCTTTTCCTTTACAGGCAAGAAGTCGCTGCATGGCTTCATCACCTGAACATGAAAACGTTAAAAATAGCTGTCATGGAAAGTATTTTTTAACTGGAAATCAATACATACATTCAAGAGATATGGAAACACAGCACAGTGTTTAGAAGGGACTTACTTGTAAATGAAGAAGTGACACCAATGCAGGAGGTACCAAATTATTCAGTAACAACTCGAGTTAACAACCAGTAACATCAACAGACAATAATAACTGGACATATTCTCTCGTGTTAAATGTGTTGCATTTTCATATCTCTGTCTGTGTTCTATTTTCATATATTTTGAGTGTATATTATATGTTGCATTTTCATATCTCTTTCTGTGTTGCAGTTTCCTATCTCTGAAGTGTATATAATTGGTTATATATTTTGTAATATACATAAAACTTGTATTTTCCGGCCCTGATTTATTGTACAGCTGATTACTTCTGCACGTAAATTATATCAACGTTTCTGTAGATCAATACAAGCACTGCAAACTTTTTTCAGAAGAATATTTATCTCATAAATTTACAACTTGCAGTTCTATTTCATAAATTATTCACCTTTACTCAATAGTTTTGCATGATTATTTACATGCAAGCATAATCCCTTTACATTACATTAAAACATATTTTAATGGGCTGTGAAGTGCACAATTGGTAATAATAACAAAATTACTATACATATCTATCAATGATCTTTGTAACTTTACCACTTAATTGTAAAATATGACTATTTACAATTAAAATCCAAACTGTATATATGACACAACACCTATCTCTGAGTCATATTCTACTTAGAAATATATAATCCCTAATTAAAATTTGCATTTGAAAACAACCAATTGAAGATTCAAATACAAACTTTCAAGGTACTAAATTTTGAAAGACTGGTATATAATTAAGCTCACCTGTTGATGGCAAGGCTATATTCTCCTCGAGTCCTATTTTCTTTGGGGCCTCTGGCACTCCTTTCTTCCATTTGTGGTCAGAGAAGAGTTTTCCTTTGAACAGTTTCGTTTCCAGCAAGGTCCACACCTTTCCCCAGATCCAACTAAGTATATGAACACAACCAGAGACTCTGTGATATAAAATGATATATATACAGTTATACCTCTGTGAGTGGTCACCTCCATTCAGTAGCCACCTCTCTTAATCGGTCACATTTGCTATTTCCCAATTCTATACTTTCAGAGCAAATTTTGAAATTAATTCCATGCGAGTTGTCGATCGGGTACAAATTTTGATGGACAGACAGAATTAAGACAATAGGATACTTGTACTCTAAATCCATGGTAACTTTTCAACCACATAGAGGAATGTCATTAATTTTATTTCAACCATCCAAATTCAACCTTAACTCTAAACCCTAATCATAGAAGTACCCAGACACATGTACAGATGGACACACAACAGCCCAAGGAATGAAGCTTAGAGGGAATTTTCAACAATATATCATGCCTTTATATACACACACTGACCTCATATTGCCAGAATTACATATATCTAAACATGCCAAAATAATATATTGAAAAGGGATTTCCTAACTTTGGCTACACGCAAAGGCTGGACTAAAATTGATTTCCACTTCAAATTGCAGGTTTACACGTAGTAAAAAATCAGAATGATGCAAAGGTCACCAAGCAGTTTTTAAGTGCTGTCTATTTTTAGAATGTGGATTTCGTTTCAAGTTTACCACTCCACTTTAAATATATCTGAGTATTAAAATGTGATCACGGCCACTTTAACCTCAATTACCAGATATCATTTTGGTCTCATTTCATTTCTAAATCACTGAAATACTTTTGATGTTAAGAGTTAAAAGCTTTTTTTTAAAAACAACTGCGTACACATGACCAAGAATATCCCCATAAAATCCAAGCACGACAATACTTTTCCATGATCAGTACATTTAGACATTTACAGAATAACAATATTCAAGTTCCGGTAGTCAGCTATTGCCAGTCTCAAGCTATTAAGTACAATATAATGCACAATGCCACTGAATATCAGACAGCAACAAACACATAAACATACAACACAATGACCTTAGTATATAAACTTAAAACACCATGACTAAGTATGTAAACTGACAACACCATGACCTATGACCTAAGTATACAAGCTTACAACACCATGACCTAAGTATATAAACTTATGACACCATGACCTAAGTATATAAACTTACAAGACCATGACCTAAGTATAAACTTATGACACCATGACCTAAGTATATAAACTTATGACACCATGACCTAAGTATATAAGCTTACAACACTATGACCTAAATATATAAACTTACCACATCATGGCCTAAGTATATAAACTTACAACACCATGACCTAAGTATGTAAACTGACAACACCGTGACCTAAGTATATAAACTTACAACACCATGACCTAAGTATATAAACTAACATCACAATGACCTGAGTATGTAAACTGACAACACCATGACCTAAGTATGTAAACTTACAACACCATGACTTAAGTTTATAAACTAACAACACCATGACCTAAGTATATAAGCTTACAACACCATGACCTAAGTATATAAACTTACAACCCATGACCTGAGTATATAAGCTAACATCACCATGACCTAAGTATGTAAACTAACGACACCATGACCTAAGTATGTAAATTGACAACACCATGACCTAAGTATATAAACTTACAACACCATGACCTAAGTATATAAACTTACAACACCATAACTTAAGTATATAAGCTTACAACACCATGACCTAAGTATATAAACTTACAACACCATGACCTAAGTATGTAAACTGACAACACGGTGACCTAAGTATATAAACTTACAACACCATGACCTAAGTATATAAACTAACATCACAATGACCTGAGTATGTAAACTGACAACACCATGACCTAAGTATGTAAACTTACAACACCATGACTTAAGTTTATAAACTAACAACACCATGACCTAAGTATATAAGCTTACAACACCATGACCTTAGTATATAAACTTACAACCCATGACCTAAGTATATAAGCTAACATCACCATGACCTAAGTATGTAAACTTACGACACCATGACCTAAGTATGTAAATTGACAACACCATGACCTAAGTATATAAACTTACAACACCATGACCTAAGTATATAAACTTACAACACCATAACCTAAGTATATAAGCTTACAACACCATGACCTAAGTATATAAACTTACAACACCATGACCTAAGTATGTAAACTCACAACACCATGACCTAAGTATATAAGCTTACAACACCATGACCTAAGTATGTAAACTTACAACACCATGACCTAAGTATATAAACTGACAACACCATGACCTAAGTATATAAACTGACAACACCATGACTAAAGTTTATAAACTGACAACACCATGACCTAAGTATATAAACTTACAACACCATGACCTAAGTATATAAACTGACAACACCATGACCTAAGTATATAAACTGACAACACCATGACCTAAGTATATAAACTGACAACACCATGACCTAAGTATATAAACTGACAACACCATGACATAAGTATGTACAAGGGCCATCCACTAAGTGACGAAAAACAATCCCATAACTTAACAAAAATAAAATGTATGTCCATGAGAATTCCATAATTACTATAAATTATGATCATTTGCATATCAGTTGCTATGAGATTGGTGCATGACGCCATCTGGAATAATATTTTAGACTTTATGTAGAACAGATTACGTATGTGTAGTTAAAACTATTTGCGAAAAATTACTGCTAGAAATATTCAAAGCACTACAAGAAAGAAGTTCAACATATATGTTTTGGCATATAGTAAGTTTTGCAGATGGGAAGTGAATTCAAAGACGGAAGAATCGACTCTTTGCATAAGCAACCGCCGTGAATGATTATTTCTGCAAGAAGTGTTGAGAAAGCGTTTTCAATTCAGATAAACAAATAACATGAAAGGAGATTGTAAAATAAATAAACATAAGTCATGCATTTGTCCATTCTATTTTGATGCGGTTTTTGCATGAGAAAAACTGCAGTTTTGTAGGCATCGCAAAACCTATTCCAAATTAAAAAACACCAACACTTGCAAATTAGTCAGAATCTTCTTGTGCAGAAATAATAGAGAAAACTTGCTAAATCGTATCGTAGCGCTTAATGGTCATTTGAAAGGCAAACAAGTACACTGCCCACCACTTGTAAATTTGGAAAAAAAGTATGATAAATCTGGAATGCTTAGGATATTTCCATATGAAAAATTAGATGGTATTCTTTCCACATATAGGGTACCAGGTGTTGAAAATGTTAATAAAAATTTCTAGAGGCTGTTAGTACTAAATGACAACGCATCACGTCACAACACTGACAATCACATCACAATGCTGACGATCACGTCACATTGCTGATGCATCAAGTCACAATGCATCACGTCACAATGCTGACCCATCATGTCACAACACTGACGCATCACGTCACAATGCATCGCGTCACAACGCTGACATATTACATCACAACGCTGATGCATCACGTCACAACGCTGATGCATCACATCACAACGCTGATGCATCATGTCACAACGTTGACGCATCACGTCACAACGCTGACGCATCACATCACAACGCTGACGCATCACGTCACAATGCTGACACATCACATCACAATGCTGACGCATCATGTCACAACGCTGACGCATCACATCACAATGCTGACACATCACATCACAACGCTGACGCATCACATCACAACGCTGACGCATCATGTCACAACGCTGACGCATCACATCACAACGCTGACGCATCACATCACAACGCTGACGCATCACGTCACAACGCTGACGCATCATGTCACAACGCTGACGCATCACATCACAATGCTGACGCATCATGTCACAACGCTGACGCATCATGTCACAATGCTGACATATCACATCACAACGCTGACGCATCACGTCACAATGCTGACACATCACATCACAACGCTGACGCATCACGTCACAATGCTGACGCATCACATCACAACGTTGACGCATCAGGTCACAACGCTGACGCATCACATCACAATGCTGACACATCACATCACAACGCTGACGCATCACGTCACAACGCTGACACATCACATCACAACGCTGACGCATCACATCACAATGCTGACGCATCACGTCACAACGCTGACGCTTCACGTCACAACGCTGACGCATCACGTCACAATGCTGACACATCACATCACAATGCTGACGCATCATGTCACAACGCTGACGCATCACATCACAATGCTGACACATCACATCACAACGCTGACGCATCACGTCACAATGCTGACACATCACATCACAACGCTGACGCATCACATCACAACGCTGACGCATCACGTCACAACGCTGACGCATCATGTCACAACGCTGACACATCATGTCACAACGCTGACGCATCACATCACAACGCTGACGCATCACATCACAACGCTGGCGCATATTCGCCCAACTCAAGCCCACCTGATTTTGATTTATTTTCAAAACTAAAATAATCACAACATCAACTTGAGCAAACTGCAGTTTGCGGACAACGCAGGCTGAAGGTTATCAACTCTGACTGCTTGGCAACCAGCATTGCCAGACAGACGAGACAGTGAAAGCGAATTACATTTTCGCAATGTAGGCTGTAGGCTGGTAAATAATATATTTATTAAATTACGATAGTTAAGCAATGGATCTCACTACCTCTTAGACGACCTTCGTAATGCTTGCTTTATTAGTTTTTCATAAACAATTGAACTTGATGTCTGTTATTGCACAGCAAAAGAAGAATGCATTTATCACAGTCTTTGGCATGATTTTCCAATTTTGTCAATACAAAAATTTTGTGCTGCAATAGGGAAGCTATTGTTCGATATCCTCACATTTTACCAAGACACAATATTGGAGACCTGTCTGTTAACCTACGATTTATCTCTTTTTCTATTTATTCGCTTGATTTATTGGCTAATACCAAATAAGCCTCCATTTGTTTATACAATCAGCTTTATTGATAATTTTTTGGATAATTTGATTAAAATAAATAACAAGACAAACAAACAAAATCACACAATATATTTTATAAATGTCTGACAGTATGCAATATAATTTACTTTCAACAGTTGGTGTGCCCTACCAGATATGAAATTTAAAAGTATCCATTCAGTATGATCAATGGTCTCATGGTTTGGTAAGCCAATACAAAAAAACATATAGTCATCAATATCCCCCGCCGTAGTCTATTTTACTTAGATGTTCTGAAACTTGGAAATAAAACTACTCTAACTGCTTCCACTGATTTGTAACAGAACAAATATTGAAAATGAAAACTCTTTCACAGCAAAAGGCACTACTTGACCACTAGGTTGACATGTGTACAGAGTTTCATGATTTTACCTTGAACGGTTTTAGATTTGTCCTCAGGGTTAGCAATTTTGACTTTTTGGTTCCATAGTAACAAAAAATAGTGACACTCTAAACTACCAAAAGGCATTACTAGCTCACTAGGTTGGGTCAAATGACATGGATACAAAGTTTCTTGAAATTACCTCAAATTGGTTTGAAGTTGTGCTCCAGATATGGCAAATTCTTTAATATTTGCTATTTGTTTCTATGGTAGCAGAAACAATATTGAAATGACAACTCTCCCATATAGCAAAAGGCACTACTAGACCAGGTTGACATGCATACAAAGTTTTGTGAAGTTAACCTTGAAAAATTTTGGAGGAAAATGCTCCGGAAATGTAAAGTTAGCAATTTTGGCTATTAGTTTCCCTGGTAAAAGAAAAAATAGTAAAAATGAAAACTCCTCAAAAGCAAAAGGCATTATAAGACCACTTGCTTGGCGTTGACAAGTGTGTACAGTTTTGCGAAGTTACCTTGAACAGTTTTGGAGTTGTGCTCCAGAAAAACTTTCTGATGCACAGACTATGTCATTTCCAGAGAAGAACGACAAATATACACTTACAAATAGACGATGATACTAAAGATGAGAAGTACAATCATCAACACAAGAGTCCATAGTTGGTGCAGACACAGTTTGGCCTTGTCATAAAGGAAACTCAACCATTCATCTGGAATAAACATAAAACAAGAACAATATTAATACTGCTGACTTTAAATATAAAACAATAACAAATATTAATAATTAATACTGCAGAGTTTAAAATATAAAACAATAACAAATATTAATACTGCAAAGTTTAAAATATAAAGCTATAACAGTGTTGGTTTGTGACGTAAAACAAACATTATACTACTGCCAAGTGTATATCAAATTGTAATTTTGAATTTTTTAATGTTCATTGTGTTTGTTATCACTTGGTTTCCCTCAATCTTCTTTTAGGGTCGTTTGATTAATAATCTGACAAAAACACAAAATTTGATGGTCATCGAAAAAACGGTGCTATGAAGAACTGTTTTTTTGTTTGTTTTTATTTTACCAACGTGATTTTATATATTTTTTTATCAAAACATGTTTTATCAGTCTTAACAAGTGAACAATCAATGTCAACCTCAAACTGAAATATCACATTGCAAACAAACAGCTTGATGGCAGTGAAATGAATATATTGATACAGAATGTTCTTCAAGCATGCAATTGTTATATTGTGTTCGGTAAATATGAGGGGTTATCCAGAAGTTTGTGGACAAATCTCATAATATGAACATGACATGTCTGATTTATTTTGAGTTTTACATGTATTATATTTAATCTAACTGCCAAACTGTATGCAAAGTATGAAGAAAATATATATTCAAATAAAACAGTAACACGTATTTCAAACATGTCATGTACGCCTATCTGCCGCAGGCCTGATTTACATTACGGCGTTTGATTTTACAAGTAATATTCCTACTCCTACTGGTTGCTCCATTCATACTCTTTCAGCAACTGGGGAACTCAGCGAGCACTAAGATGCATGCTATTTATTCTTAATTACCATGATTGTGCATTGTATTGTAACCTATACTTAGTTCACAGCATAGTTCATGAATTGTATTATGGCAATCCTTATTGAGGCAGTTTTTACCATGTTAACAGGCATTGACGCGATTTTGACCCAGGGTGACCACATATGTTATCATCCATTATTGTTTGCATATGAAAGCATCTACATTTTCAATAGAAGTTTATTTAAACTCCCAACACCTGCATTATGGTTGCATGCAATGCTGGAATGACACTGTCATGCAGACAGTGATGCCGTGTCCCAAATAATATATGATTTAAGTGTTACAGGAAAATGAATGGCATTATTCACATATTTATCTGTCGAATTGTTCAACATTTTGAGCTGCGGCACTAATCATATATGTATGTTGCTATGGATACCATAACAATATTACTGACACAAGAAATATACTAAAACACCGTACATCGATGACAAATACACCAATACTTAAGTTGTGAAAAATATAGCTATGCACTTGCATAAATAAAGATTTTATTAAAATTGTCCAACGAACTTCTGGATAACCCCTCGTATGTATACTGATTTTGAAAATTTTAAATATTCTAAATATTATAGATTATTTCACACACAAAACGTTTTGAATTTCATATATTCAATTATACATGGGGACAACAATTATTTCTCACCAGTGATACTAAATTGTTTGAGTAACCTGTGATGTTATTACCGTTTATAGAGTTGTGACGGTTATAAAACACCGGTCACCTCATATAGCACTGCATCATATACTACCCTGACTGAAAATCCAATATACTTTCCCAGAGAGGGATATTTGTCCTACGTAGGAATTTGTGCAAACACACAAGTTTGTTCTTATGTCACTAGAATGTGTCTCCCTGAGGGATTTTTTATTTCAGAAACTGACAATCTAATAAGCATAGAATACATTTTCTTTAATACAAACTTCACAAGATTTGTTCACTGTTTTCCATTGATATCTAGGGAAGTATTTTCTAATATTTTGACAACTGAAACATCACCCACCAGTGGACACAGCTCACTGGTTCTGTCTATTTAATCGTTCAGTTGTTGTTATAAGGCATCAAGTATATGAAATAAGTAGGCACTTGGTACCTTATTGCACCAATAGGGCAAATTATAGCCATTCTATTTTCTAAATTATCACACTGTGCATGTATGACATAATGGTATAAGTGTATAAGACATCCTGTTTAGATTTATTGCCCACACAGCTGTGACAAAATTAACACCAGTCACTTACAGACATCTTCTTTGCTTATCATACAAACATTGACACACGCTCTCATACAGTAGGACTGGGTTTAGAATGTCCCATTTCACAGTCAATCAGTGTAGCAGTTTAAATGACCATCGTTATACTACAATGTCATATATTATATATTTCAGCTAATCTAAACCTGCCAATGGCTCTACTCAACTAACTCTACTGTCAGAATTCACATGGATAAGAAAGTATCTAGCATGGGTTCTCTAACGTGTCATTTAACCCTTTACTCCATAGATACCAATCACATAAGCCCTTTGAAAACAGTGCAGGAAGAGTTCAGATTGCTTGTAACAAGCAATCTGAACACTTCCTGCACTGTTTTCCTCTCTGTCAGTTAATATAAACATAATTCACCCAATAATTCAAAAGCCTTCTTTATAATGTGTCCAAAGGCGTCTATATTAGAGGTGTCAAAAGGCATCTATATGAAATCTAATTAGGATCTCATGAGAAGGCTGATAATACAAATTTAGTTTATTTTTTATGAAATATGAGCTATAAAACAAAAGTTGGGGTCTGAGCGAGGAAATATGTACTGCAAGGAATAATGTACTGCATTATGAATAAGACTACACATAATGTAGATAAAGTGTTTTGCTCAAGGACACCACACATAGCGTTGGTTGAGGATCAAACCCACAACCCTTCAAACCCTGGGTCCGATGGTTACAACCGGACCAGGCACTCAACACATCATTTGGTTCTACTCAAGAATATTCATTCCGCTGCATTTCTCCACCCTTAAACCTGTATGCATTATTGCTATTATTTAACAAGCAATGCCCTGGAAATGGCATAAACTCTGTCTCTCCCCTACAAAGTTATCCTTCTTCACACAACAGGAGCATGAAACAAGCAAAATCAATTCTAACCTATCATAAGATGCATTTGTCAAAATTAAACAATCCATCTATCTATTTCTTTGTTGCAGTTTCTCAACTAATAAAGGCATGCATAAATGATGTCCTTTCTATAATCAGCTTTAAATTATTTAGATTTATTCAGATTTCATCTGTTACAGTCTCAAATTTAAACTGCAGTTTTTGGCTACCAGCATACATAAATAAACACCAAGTGGCTCATGGCCAGGCTACCAGTATACATAAATAAACATCAGGCAGTTCATGGCCAGGCTACCAGTATACATAAATAAACACCAGGCAGCTCATGGGAGGAGAATATTTGACAGGCTACCTGTATACATAACTAAACACCGGGCAGCTCACGGCCAGGCTACCAGTATACATTAAATAACACCAGGCAGCTCATGGCCAGGCTACCAGTATACATAACTAAACACCAGGAACTTTATGGGAGGAGAATATTTGACAGGCTACCAGTATACATAAATAAACACCAGGCAGCTCATGGCCAGGCTACCAGTATACATAAATAAACACCAGGCAGCTCATGGCCAGGCTACCAGTATACATAAATAAACACCAGGCAGCTCATGGCCAGGCTACCAGTATACATAAATAAACACCAGGCAGCTCATGGCCAGGCTACCAGTATACATTAAATAACACCAGGCAGCTCATGGCCAGGCTACCAGTATACATAAATAAACATCAGGCAGTTCATGGCCAGGCTACCAGTATACATAAATAAACACCAGGCAGCTCATGGGAGGAGAATATTTGACAGGCTACCTGTATACATAACTAAACACCAGGCAGCTCATGGCCAGGCTGGCAGTATACATTAAATAACACCAGGCAGCTCATGGCCAGGCTACCAGTATACATAAATAAACACCAGGCAGCTCATGGCCAGGTTACCAGTATACATAAATAAACACCAGGCAGCTCATGGCCAGGCTACCAGTATACATAAATAAACACCAGGAACCTTATGGGAGGAGAATATTTGACAGGCTACCAGTATACATAAATAAACACCAGGCAGCTCATGGCCAGGCTACCAGTATACAGAAATAAACACCAGGCAGCTCATGGCCAGGCTACCAGTATACATTAAATAACACCAGGCAGCTCATGGCCAGGCTACCAGTATACATAAATAAACACCAGGCAGCTCTAATGGCAGGAGGAGAATATTTGACAGGCTACCAGCATATATAAATACACACCAGGCAGCTCATGGCCAGGATACATGTATAAATAAATAAACACCAAACAGCTCATGGCAGGAGACTATTTGACAGGCTGCCAGTAAACATAAATAATTATCAGGCAGCTCTTGGCAGGAGAATATTTGACAGGCTACCAGTATACATAAATAAATATCAGGCAGCTCTTGGCAGGACAATATTTGACAGGCTACCAGTAAACATAAATAAACACCAGGCAGCTCTAATGGCAGGAGAATATTTGACAGGCTGCCAGTAAACATAAATAAACACCAGGCAGCTCTAATGGCAGGAGAATATTTGACAGGCTACCAGTAAACATAAATAAACACCAGGCAGCTCTAATGGCAGGAGAATATTTGACAGGCTGCCAGTAAACATAAATAAACACCAGGCAGCTCACGGCTTAAGAATATTTGGCAGGCTGCCAGTAAACATAAATAAAAACACCAGGCAGCTCTAATGGCAGGAGAATATTTGACAGGCTGCCAGTAAACATAAATAAACACCAGGCAGCTCTAATGGCAGAAGAATATTTGACAGGCTGCCAGTAAACATAAATAAACACCAGGCAGCTCTAATGGCAGGAGAATATTTGACCGGCTACCAGTAAACATAAATAAACACCAGGCAGCTCTAATGGCAGGAGAATATTTGACAAGCTGCCAGTAAACATAAATAAACACCAGGCAGTTCTAATGGCAGGATAATATTTGACAGGCTGCCAGTAAACATAAATAAACACCAGGCAGCTCTAATGACAGGAGAATATTTGACAGGCTGCCAGTAAACATAAATAAACACCAGGCAGCTCATTGCTTAAGAATATTTGACAGGCTACCAGTAAACATAAATACACACCAGGCAGCTCTAATGGCAGGAGAATATTTGACAGGCTGCCAGTAAACATAAATAAACATCAGGCAGCTCATGGCTTAAGAATATTTGACAGGCTACCAGTAAACATAAATAAACACCAGGCAGCTCTAATGACAGGAAAATATTTGACAGGCTGCCAGTTAACATAAAATAAACATCAGGCAGCTCTAATGGCAGGAGAATATTTGACAGGCTGCCAGTAAACATAAATAAACACCAGGCAGCTCATGGCTTAAGAGTATTTGACAGGCTATAAGTAAACATAAATAAACACCAGGCAGCTCTAATGGCAGGAGAATATTTGACAGGCTGCCAGTAAACATAAATAAACATCAGGCAGCTCTAATGGCAGAAGAATATTTGACAGGCTACCAGTAAACATAAATAAACATCAAGCAGCTCATGGCTTAAGAATATTTGACAGGCTACCAGTAAACATAATTAAACACCAGGTAGCTGTAATGGCAGGAGGAGAATATTTGACAGGCTGCCAGTAAACATAAATAAACATCAGGCAGCTCTAATGGCAGGAGAATATTTGACAGGCTACCAGGAAACATAAATAAACACCAGGCAGCTCATGGCAGGAAAATATTTGACAGGCTACCAGTATACATAAATAAACATCAAGCAGCTCTTGGCAGGAAAATATTTGACAGGCTACCAGTATACATAAATAAACATCAGGCAGCTCATGGTAAGTGTAGACTTCCTTGGGAGACTGACAGCTCTTAAAGTCACATTAAGGAAGTTCTGGTATATCACTTGAATCCACAAACATCACCAAAACTTACTGAATCTTAAAACAGTTGCAAAACCAACCCAGATGTTTACTCAGCCAAATAGAGATCAACACAACCATGTATGTAACATCCAAACAGATTAGTTCTTTAGAGAACATTTCATGGTTGGCAGTTACAATAAACTTCATGAAATTACTAACCAGGCAGAGATTGTGGTTTCTTTTAAGGGGACACATACTTCAAGTGATTTTACAAGCAGGAAAGTGATAGTCACAATAGCTGCATTAGTATGTATGAAATTTCCATTCACAATTACAAAGTTTTAGAAGATTGACTGATAATGCATGTATAGTTTAGTATATATAGATTATATATGATAAATTTAACTTAAACGCATTATATCATTATCTTTAAGTCTAAAATCCTCATATATTTCAAAATCTTTGTTGGTTTTATGTTTATGTCATAATTTTCATTTTATTGGACTATTTTCAACACATGTCAGGTTACATAATCATGACATACTCAGTTATATTGGTGGAAGAAGACTTCAGTATAATCCGAGTAGAACCACCGTCTTTCAGCAAATAACTGGCAAATTTTCCGACATGACGTTTCGGACTCAAACCTACAACCTCAGCAATTAGAGGCAAGAGACACGTTGGACCACTCAGTCACGGAGGACTCATTTTAAGGTCATTAAAATATAAACAATTATTTTGCTTAACCTGTGGAGACTTTTATACTCCTGAACAAGTACAAGATAAACTTGACTGAGGCCTGATAACTACTTACTGTTCACCAAACACGAAGATCCTAAAACGTGTGCGATTTCTCTAGCATCCCCTGTTTTCATAGTTTGCTATACACTGACATAAACCAATACTTTATATTTTTGATTGTTAAAGAGATACCAGCATATATCCTACATATTTACAAACTTGGATATTATCATACACGTGTACCCTGTATATGTTAATACAGAAATCATCAACTTTAAAACGTATGTTAGGTTATCAACATTGTAATTATGTCACATTACCAGTGTCTATAGATAATAGCAATATCTATTTTCCTGGTTTATTTATATAAGGCAACATCTCCAGAGTGACAACTCAGGTGTCCGTCAATACAACCCACAGTCAATTTAACATACAATGTTCCATATGAACCGTTTGTAGACGGGTTTTATGACTGGCAATTCAACTTATATCCAATATCCTATTCAAAGGTAAATATCAAACAAACGACAAAAATTCAAAATTTTCAGGTATAATGTTTGAATAAAAATCCCGTGAACACATTTTAGTGATATTCAATATCTTATCCTGAAATGCATTACACACAAACACAAAACATTTGGAAAGACCTAGCAAAATACAGCGAGATACCAATGCATGGTGGCCTTGAGTTGTAACGCGTGCCCTCTGTTTTCATATCAGGTTATCATTATCATATATGCAAACAGCATTATCAGGATTAAGTACACAGGCTTTCTTATACGTACAACACAAAGCAATATTTCAATAGTAACAATTTAACTGTTCTATGCCATTTCTAGAGGGAGTGGTCTTATAGTGGGACACAGGACCGAGGAGTTGTGGGGTGTAAGTTCAATCCCTGGCCATTGCTATGTGTTGTGGCCATAAGCAATCCACTTTATTCATATATGCTTTGTACTTTTTACCAGGGAAGCTTTTTTCAAACTTTTAACACAATATATGCAAAATTAATATGCGTATACTAAGCCATATTTGTATTACAGTAATACATTTTACAATATCACATGTAACAACAAACAATAGGGGCAGATGATTAGTTATTGTCTATAACAGCCCAGTCATTCACCAGAAAGTACTTAGTTATTGTCTATAACAGCCTGGTCTTTCACCAGACAATACTTAGTTATTGTCTATAACAGCCTGGTCTTTCACCAGACAGTACTTAGTTATTGTCTATAACAGCCTGGTCTTTCACCAGAAGGTATTTAGTTATTGTCTATAACAGTCCAGTTGTTCACTAGACAGTACTTAGTTATTGTCTATAACAGCCCAGTTGTTCACTAGACCGTACTTAGTTATTGTCTATAACAGCCAAGTTGTTCACCAGACAGTACTTAGTTATTGTCTATAACAGCCAAGTTGTTCACCAGACAGTACTTAGTTATTGTCTATAACAGCCCAGTTGTTCACTAGACCGTACTTAGTTATTGTCTATAACAGCCCAGTTGTTCACCAGACAGTACTTAATAATTGTCTATAACAGCCCAGTTGTTCATCAGACAGTACTTAGTTATTGTCTATAACAGCCCAGTTGTTCACTAGACAGTACTTAGTTATTGTCTATAACAGCCCAGTTGTTCACCAGACAGTACTTAGTTATTGTCTATAACAGCCCAGTCATTCACCAGAAGGTACTTAGTTATTGTCTATAACAGCCCAGTTGTTCACCAGACAGTACTTATCTATTGTCTATAACAGCCCAGTTGTTCACCAGATGGTACTTAGTTATTGTCTATAACAGCCCAGTTGTTCACCAGACAGTACATAGTTATTGTCTATAACAGCCCATTTGTTCACTAGACAGTACTTAGTTATTGTCTATAATAGCCCAGTCATTCACCAGAAGGTACTTAGTTATTGTCTATAACAGTCCAGTTGTTCACCAGACAGTACTTAGTTATTGTCTATAACAGTCCAGTTGTTCACGTGACAGTACTTAGTTATTGTCTATAACAGCCCAGTTGTTCACCAGACAGTACATAGTTATTGTCTATAACAGTCCAGTTGTTCACCAGACAGTGCTTAGTTATTGTCTATAACAGCCCAGTTGTTCACCAGACAGTACTTAGTTATTGTCTATAACAGCCCAGTTGTTCACCAGACAGTACTTAGTTATTGTCTATAACAGCCCAGTCATTCACCAGAAGGTACTTAGTTATTGTCTATAACAGTCCAGTTGTTCACCAGACAGTACTTAGTTATTGTCTATAACAGTCCAGTTGTTCACGAGACAGTACTTAGTTATTGTCTATAACAGCCCAGTTGTTCACCAGATGGTACTTAGTTATTGTCTATAACAGCCCAGTTGTTCACCAGACGGTACTTAGTTATTGCCTATAACAGCCCAGTTGTTCACCAGACAGTACTTAGTTATTGTCTATAACAGTCCAGTTGTTCACCAGACAGTACTTAGTTATTGTCTATAACAGCCCAGTTGTTCACCAGACAGTACTTAGTTATTGTCTGTAACAGCCTTGTCATTCATCAGATGGTACTTAGTTATTGTCTATAACAGACTGGTTGTTCACCAGACAGTACTGAGTTATTGTCTATGACAGCGCAGTCGTTCACCAGACAGTACTTAGTAATTGTCTTTAACAGCCTAGTTGTTCACCAGACAGTACTTAGTAATTGTCTATAACAGCCCAGTTGTTCACAAGACCGTACTTAGTTATTGTCTATAACAGACTGGTTGTTCACCAGACAGTACTGAGTTATTGTCTATGACAGCGCAGTCGTTCACCAGACAGTACTTAGTAATTGTCTTTAACAGCCTAGTTGTTCACCAGACAGTACATAGTTATTGTCTATAACAGCCCAGTTGTTCACTAGACTGTACTTAGTTATTGTCTATAACAGTCCGGTTGTTCACCAGACAGTACTTAGTTATTGTCTATAACAGCCCAGTTGTTCACCAGACAGTACATAGTTACTGCCTATAATAGCCTGGTCATTTATCAGAGGGTACTGAGTTATTGTCTATAACAGCCTGGTCATTCACATGACAGTACATAGTTATTGTCTATAACAGCCTGGTCATTTATCAAACGGTACTGAGTAAATTGTCTTTAACAGTGCAGCCATTTACCAGACAGTACTGAGTTATTGTCTATAACAGCCCAGTTGTTCACCAGACAGTACTTAGTTATCGTCTATAACAGCCTGGTCCTTTACCAGATGGTACTGAGTTATTGTCTATAAAGCCAGGTCATTCACCAGACGGTACTTAGTTATTTTCTATAACAGCCTAGTCGTTCACCAGACGGTACTGAGTTATTGTTTATAATAACCTGGTCGTTCACCAGAACGTTCTTAGTTATTGTTTATAACAGCCTGGTCGTTCACCAGACTTAACTCAGTTATTGTCTAAAACAGCCTGGTCGTTCACCAGACAGTACTTATAACAGCCTTGTTGTTCACCAGACAGTACTTAGTTATTGTTTATAAGAGTAGTTGTTCACCAGACAGTACTTAGTTATTGTTTATAAGAGTAGTTGTTCACCAGACAGTACTTAGTTATTGTTTATAAGAGTAGTTGTTCACCAGGCGGTACTTAGTTATTGGCATAACTGCCAAGTCTGAGTTATTGTGTATTTCAGAAACTGTTCAGCAGACTGTACTTGCCTTGCCTACAAATAACTCAAGGGATGATTAAGTTTAAGAAAAGAAAATTAAGTCAGAGAAATTAAGATGAGATTTAGAACTCAATATTACAGTTATAATCATACATGACTGTAATGTTTGCAGTTTTATTTGGTGTCCTTATTCTTTTGAATTTCACACGTGGTGATGATCACAATTCTGGAAAAACTTAAATCATTAAAGTACTTTCTAGTCTGCATGCATATAGCTATAAATAGAACAATGAGCACTCGATACAAAAAAAATTGCTATCATTTTAAAAACAAAACATTGTCAAACAGTTTTTCAAACAGCTGGTGTCATAACTGAATTTCAAAGTGATTATTAAGCTTGTATCAAACTTGTGACAACATTCCGAAAACCTGCTTACATGATCACTATCAGTATATTAGCAAGTTTCGTAAAACCGTATCCATGACAATCTGACAGAAAAATAATACTAGATGAGAAACAACATCAAAATGCTAATATTACCAGCAACCATTTGTCGTCAATGACCTCACATTATTGTAGCCTTTTTATAAGCAGGGAATATGAAAGTCCATTTTCAGTAGATAGAACACCTCCTCCATGCTGCAATATGAACAGTTTATGACTAAGTCCAAACACTAAATACATATTTTGACCTCCTGCTTGCTTGATAACACAGAATAGCAGTAACATGTGGGAGACAATACTATTGATTCTGCACTCTCAGTAATTAGAAGAAAAAAAGAAAGCATGATGCTTCTCAAGGAGTTATGCTTCTCTCTGTATAAAATGGTATGGTTTTGTTTACACAATACTTTTTAATTTTTAAGACCATCAGTGGGAAGGATTTTCTGATTCCCAGCCTAAGATTTCAGCAGTGAGTAGGTTACAGGCTGTGACTAGTTACATTAATTATCATATTGTCTCTGGGTAGGGTAAGTTAAACAAGAAAGTCTCTGGGTAAGGTAAGTTAAATAAGAAAGTCTCTGGGTAAGGTATGTTAAATAAGAAAGTCTCTAGGTAAGGTAAGTTAAACAAGAAAATCCCTTGGTAAGTTAAGTTAAATAAGAAAGTCTCTGGGTAAAGAATGTTAAACCAGAAAGTCTCTGGTTAAAGGACGTTAAATAAGAAAGTCTCTGGGTAAGGTAAGTTAAACAAGAAAGTCCTTGGGTAAGGTTAGTTAAACAAGAAAACTTGTCTCTGGGTAAGGTAAGTTAAACAAGAAAGTCCTTGGGTAAGGTTAGTTAAACAAGAAAACTTGTCTCTGGGTAAGGTAAGTTAAATAAGAAAGTCCCTGGGTAAGGTAAGTTAAATAAAAAAGTCCCTGGGTAAGGTAAGTTAAAAAAGAAAGTCCCTGGGTAAGGTAAGTTAAATAAGAAAGTCCCTGGGTAAGGTACATTAAACAAGAAAGTCCCTGAGTAAGGTTAGTTAAACAAGAAAGTCTCTGGTAAGGTAATTTAAACAAGAAAGTCTCTGGGTAAGGTAAGATAAACAAGAGGTTGCCACTAAAGTGGTCCTATCCCTGAGCACCAGCTCCTTAAGCCTTAGAGGCATTTCCAGAGAAGTGGATTTAAATTATAAAAAATGAAAAAGTCACCGAGCACAGAAATCACATGTAAATGCCACAAACTGAAATAAGTAGCCGACTGTTATACGACACATTGTCTTCTCCCAGTGAGCACTGGTGTGATATTATTCTAAATTGAACAATATGTAACCCCAAAACAAAAGAAAAACTATCTTTGACGAACAGATCCAACTCATTCGCATGACCCAGCATCTTGGGCTGGTTAGCATTTGTGCCAATTTATTTAAAAATCCCATCACAACTAAAGAAAATAAGGTCAAAACAGCAGTGGATAGACGGAGCTGTGACCTTGACCTTTGAAGAACAGACCCAAGTCATTCACATGACACATCATCTTGTCCTGGGACATGGGACTCACAGATGCGCGGACACACGATTTGATTGACGCAGCCCATTTCTACTAGTGGTGGCGGGGGATAATAAGAAAGTCTCTGGGTAAGGTAAGTTCAACAAGAAACCCAAGAGGCCCGAGGACTCTTTATTGACTTAGAGTGGATATATCAGGACCCTGTTAATCCAGCCCCTTGATTTGAAGAATTTTCAATCCCTTGCTGCTCAGCGGTTCATGAAAAGAAGATTTTTTTAATTTTTTTAATATTTTTACTAACTATGGCAGGGTTCTCCACAGGAAAGAACGCACGCACTAGAGTAACAGCATGTAAATACCATTTAAAGCACTGTGTAAGGCACTCATTGAAATATATTTCACTTGTAAAACTTGTATTAATCAATTAAAGTCATATTTAGTATGTTTCATTTCAGGCATTAAAATCAGAAAATATATGCAAAGAAAAATAGTGATTTAGAGGAAAGTAAGCTTTTGCAAAATTTTGTTAAAGAATTCAAGTGCTAGGGCAAACCCATTTCTGATAGTCAAGGGCTGAGGTGCCCCTGTGCTTAATATGGCCTGTTGAGAACCTTGAAAGGTAATCTTGAATTTTAGAGAAAAATGCTCGTGCATAGTCTCACATGCATGAGACAAAAGTATGTGAAGTTTGAGTATAATTCAGTCTGTGAAAAATATATATAGTCAGAGACCCAGGCTATAATATATTTAATCAAGCTTCAAAAGTTTTCCATATATATAGTTCGATCAGATAATTTATATCATGAGACCAAATTCTGAAAATGTTTGGTTTTTAAATATACAGTCTAACCTGTCCTGTCTTAAGAAGCCAGTCAAGGGAAGGAGCAAAAGTGGCCTTTTAAGACAGGTTTTTGCTTAATACAGGTTAATTTGCTATGAAAGCATAGAAATGGGAAATAGTGAATGTGGCTGCTTAATACAAGTGGCAGCATTATAGGTGACCATTTACACAGGTTTTACTTATCTAAAATTATAAGAATCTGTTTAACTTTGAAGTTTTATGGATTAAACAAATTCAATTCTGACTAATTATCTTTAGAAAGTTACGACTACAGCCCTAGAAAGTTTTTTGCACAGACTGATAACTAGCTGTGTGGTATTAAAGAAAGCACTGCTAATGGACCACAGATGACAGACAATGTGCCAACGTGTAAGCCCTCCTGGCCTTTCCAACAGATCAAAAATTGGATTATCCATCATGCGCAATTTTATTTAAGAAATATCTAAAAAAAGTCCAAAATAACAAGAAGTAATCCTTATTGTTGGAAGACTGAATATTTAGCGTCTTTTTTATGCCATCGAGGGCTAACCACTGTTTCCTGGAATTAACCAGTACTCGAGCACACCTCGTCTCCCCAAGTAACTGATAACTTTCCCACTTGAATCAGTGTTGTGAGACAAATGATAATGAGACACAATGTCCTATATCAATCATCACGGAGACTGTTGCCAGGTGGGGGATTTGAACTCACGACCCCTGGATTGATAGTCAGATGCGTAACCGACTGAGCTAATCGGGCCTGCTGTATTGTTGGAAGAAGAAGCAAATATGTTTTAGGCAGAGAATGTTGTCTGTGCAGTGCAAAAATATGCTTAATTGTACTGTATTTTCTAATTTGTTAAGGATTTGGAAAACATGGAGTTTTACAGTATTTTCAGTACATTAACTAAAGTATATCTAAATTATATGTCATTCAGTTTTATAGGTGAAGACAGACAAGCAGAATAAATATTGGAAAGAACTACATGTTATTCAGGTACACTAGCACAATATTTGAAACATTGAGCGTGATCACATTCCAAAGATTCTGTTTTCTGTTTTTATCATTTGTGTCTATCATAAAACATTATTACTGGCCATAAATAATCTAAACCTGTTCTTATTTTGTTAATTTTATCACTGGGAGTCTGTGGTCTTCTTTCTGATATATTTGATGACTTGATTTATTGATTGCAAATTTAATATACGTCCACAGATCTATACAAAGTATTTATACGCACAATAAAACAGCTAACAATAACGACAAACGACCAGCCAATGTAATAATTACTTGCTTCTTCTGTGTTGCAATCTAAGGTAAATGTGCCGACAACAAGCGACGGAGTATCTAGTTAGGATTAAGCCAATAAGACCAGCTCTCATTACAGTATTGATCTTAAACAACATAAATAAACGTGAATATTATCATTCACACAACATATATATATATTTTATATATTTATTTTTGAAATGGGGTTTAATGCTATTTTCAACACATTTCAGATTATATAATATGACATATATCTAGTTTTAAATGTAATATTCCAGAATATTATTTCTTCTTAATGGAAAGAATTTCAGTCTGTAAGGCCATCTTTAAAAACTAAATTGTTTGACGTGCTCCTACCTACTCACCCAAAATTGCACCTACCGAAACTTTTTTATTGACTTTTAAAACATTAAATTTTTTTTATGATTTCTGTCTATTATTCTTTAAAATGACTTTGCAAAATCAAAATTTACTGGGTCGAAGCACAGCAAACAAATACTTTTTTAAGGATGGCCTAATTAAGCCTTATTCTGAAACCAATAAAATGACCTCTGCTGTATGTGAACACTCATTCAAATTACCAGTTTTACATTTCCTTGTATGGCTGTGACAGAAACTAACCTCATCTACTTTATCTGTAAGTTTTGTAATGGCCTACATCCTTAATATTTAACTTCCTTCCTTTTATCGAATATTAAATAAATAATTGTCCCAGTCATGTATATATTACAGTCATTCTTGATACACTCACAGGAGCACAGCACATTGATTATTTAATACAGACAGGTACAACAGAATATAGATCAGAACATAAATCTGGGTTTAAAGGTACCAAACAAAGCCTGCATAAATTCAACTATTTAGATATTAGGGTTAACTTTAAACTGATTGCAGCTTTTACATACACAATAATTTAACATATAGGTAAAAAAAAGTTCTTGACTAAAATTGAATGTTAGCAAGTGGCCAGGAGTTCTTCAATTTCACTCTAAAGGTAATTCTGACCATAATACAATTAATCATGAATATTCATTATATCTTGCTGGGCCTGATTAGCTCAGTCGGTAATGCGTCTGACTATCATTCCAGGGGTCGTCATTTCAAATCCCCGCTTGGCAACAGTCTCTGTGATGACTGATATACAACATTGTGTCTGTTTATCATTCGTTTCTCATGGCTGATTCAAGTGGGAAGTTATTAGTTACTTGCAGAGATGGGGTGTGCGAGAGTACTGGTTAACATTTCAGGATCCCAGGAAACAGTGGTTAAGTTAACTGATCGTCTGTTAGCCCTAGATGGAATAAATTGACACTAAATATTCAATAAATCAGTAATTCCTTATTTCTTCAAAAATAACAAAGAAACAACCGTGAAAATATGTCACTGAAATATGCATGTCTCTCCAGAGTACACGACTGTAACGTACAACCCTATTCCCCGTTGCATAACCTAAATATATTTCAACGTGGACAACAAGACCATTTAATCACTGTGGTCCAAACAATCCTTATTCATAGAACACATAAACTTTGTATCACCTTGAACAACATATATCTCTGGCCAAATAGAATAAATGTGTTTACTACTTTGCTCCATAAACAAATGGGTCTGTTGAACAGTTACATTTTTTTTTTGGATACTTTTCTTTGTTACTTTAATATTGTTTAAACACTTGTTTAGAATCAAAGACAATCAATTTTCAAGTGAAGTATAGTTCTTATACATAGAAGAAGAATAGCTCTTCCCATTCCTCGAACATGCAAACTAAAATATGGACCACAAATATACATCAACACTGTAAACTAGTGTTGTTCCAATTACCACTGATAATAGAATATCAGTCAAATTGTTTGTATCGACCACAATCAATAACAATTTAAACCGTTGGCGACATTTTGTATGCCCGGAGCTTGTCAAAATGGATCCAGGCATGCACCTTTTTCAAAGTTTTCAAATCGGACAACATAGTTTTCTCAATACACAGGTCTGCAAATATCTCTTTATTCGATACAACACAGGCCAAACTGTTGTTTATAGACCGTAACTAATCAGTAGAAACAATTGACCCCAGCGGTGTTTATCACACCACAAGCCCGATATTGCGACTCAGGAAAACCTCTCATGCATATTCAATTATCTATTTTCATTCCTCTAATGTGATTGGTGGATAGCTTTGAACATAAATTAATCTATTTTTAATAACTGCTCGGATTAGTCGGATATCTACAACCAAGGTACACGTTTCTTACCACGCACTTGAGCAAAGATAAAAAATTAGACTATGACATTATTAGCGTGTCCCACAAATCCACCATTATAAAGAGCATAAAATTATCTCCCTTCGCCAAAATAGTGCCAATTTCTAAAATCTGATTATGTTTTTGCAGATAATTCGTAATTGATCGCATTATCAGAGTTAGGTTCTGGTAATTTAGTAGAAATTTCATAGATTTACAATAATTGAAACTGTATGTATATAAATTTTCTTCTGTGAAAACGTGAAAGTTGATAGTTAAAGAGTTCAAAGGTAATAAACACTCTGCTAATTGTTGTCTTTGTAACAAAATAATCAATCAGGGAAAGATGGGCAAATACGGACTCAACTCGCATATACGTTTTATTTCTTAATTTTCCAGAAAAATAGGTTGGGGGCGTTTATTATAGTGGGGGCGTTAATAAGGGAATATACGGTATGTGGTGGCTTTTTTTATATTTGAAATATAGTTGACTAGTTGCACTTTCTAGATATTGTTATTCTAGATACTTACACAGCCTGGGAAGTTGGGAACATTAAACTGTTTCACATTATATGAACGATGCATGTAATAGATATTTTCGAATTTTACTTTTGAAAGTTAAATAATCGATATATAATCGATTATCAATCAGTCTGTCCATCCGATAATTGATTATGCGTTTTGGGTTCAATTCCCATCACTACTGTAAACCATGCATACCTTTTATCACCATGAACCGCACATACAGTATAACACCATGTAAAACATATATAACTGACATATTACATCAGACGAAAAGTGGCAAGTTTATATAACCATGGACCAAGATTAGGGCAACAAACACCTTAGGTAAAGTTAAAACATGTAAAACATCTACCTTATATCATATTACCATGGGCTACAACTATACTATAGACCACAAGTACCTCATGGAATCATGGACCAAGACGACCATCTACCTTATATCATATTACCATGGGCAAGAACTATAATATATAGACCACAAGTGCCTTATGTGACCATGAACCAAGATGACTGAATTTCACTGTGGGCAACATGTACCTTATATCATATTACCATTGGCCACAACTATACTTTAGACCACAAGTACCACATGGGACCATGGACCAAGATGACCGTATTTCACTGTGGGCAACATCTACCTTATATCATATTACCATTGGCCACAACTATACTTTAGACCACAAGTACCTCATGTGACCATGGACCAAGATGACTGTATTTCACTGTGGGCAACATCTACCTTATATCATATTACCATGGGCCACAACTATACTATAGACCACAAGTGCCTTATGTGACCATGGACCAAGATGACTGTATTTCACTGTGGGCAACATCTACCTTATATCATATTACCATTGGCCACAACTATACTTTAGACCACAAGTACTTCATGGGATCATGGACCAAGATGACTGAATTCCACTGTGGGCAACATCTACCTTATATCATATTACCATTGGCCACAACTATACTATAGACCACAAGTGCCTTATGTGACCATGGACCAAGATGACCGTATTTCACTGTGGGCAACATCTACCTTATATCATATTACCATGGGCCACAACTATACTATAGACCACAAGTACCTCATGTGACCATGGACCAAGATGACCGTATTTCACTGTGGGCAACATGTACCTAAATATCATACTACCATTGGCCACAACTATACTATAGACCACAAGTGCCTTATGTGACCATGGACCAAGATGACCGTATTTCACTGTGGGCAACATCTACCTTATATCATATTACCATTGGCCACAACTATACTATAGACCACAAGTACGTCATGTGACCATGGACCAAGATGACCGTATTTCACTGTGGGCAACATCTACCTTATATCATATTACCATGGGCCACAACTTTACTATAGACCACAAGTGTCTCATGTGCCCAAGGACCAAGTTGACCATATTTCACTGTGGGCAACATCTACCTTATATCATATTACCATGGGCAAGAACTATAATATAGACCACAAGTACCTCATGTGACCATGGACCAAGATGACCGTATTTCACTGAGGGCAACATGTACCTTAGATCATATTACCATGGGCCACAACTATACTATAGACAACAAGTGCCTTATATGACCATGGACCAAGATAACCATATTTCACTCTGGGCGACATCTACCTTATATCATATTAACATAGGCCACAATTACACTATAGACCACAAGTGCCTTATGTGACCATGGACCAAGATGATCGTATTTCACTCTGGGCAACATCTACCTTATATCATATTACAATGGGACACAAGTATACTATGAAGACCACACGTGCCTTGTGTGACCATGGACCAAGATGGCAATCTACCTTATATCATATAACCATGGGCCACAACTACACCATAGACCACAAGTGCCTTATATGACCATGGACCACGATGACCATATTTCACTCTGGGCAATATCTACCTTATATCATATTATCACAGGCCACAATTATACTACAGACCACAAGTACCTTATGTGACCATGGACCAAGATGACCTTACTTCACTGTGGGCAACATCTATCTTATATCATATTACAATGGACCACAACTATAGACCAAAAAAATGCAATGATGGTATGCACAACTTGACTTCAAACTGAAAGTTCCTTGCAAAATTTATGAAATGGCTGAGACGCTTAGGAAGAGTAGAGCAAACAAGAGTGTAACAGATTGACCTTTAAAAAAATAAAGGGCCATAACTCTGCCAAAATTTGATGAACTGAAATGCAATTATTATGACGATATGCAACTAGACTTCATGCTGATATTCTCTTACAAATTTGGTGAAAATCAGTTTAAGAGTACAGCAGACAAGAAAGTGTCTTGCACAGAGAGACAAGAGCAGTTCTATATACCCCCCCCCCCCCACACACACACATACACACATAAATGGCAGGCATAACTGCATACAATTTATAATGTTACAGCAAACTACAACAATAAATCAAAGAGTACATGATGATGTAAGTATTTACCAATAAGCTCTTGATCAAAAGCAGTCTTTAAAGGCATGTTTGGTTTCGTGCTACTGGAGGAGGAACTGTCTGTTTTCGGGGATGCTGATCTAGGTCTGACCTTCTCTGGTCTTCCATTCGACTGTGGGTAGACATTTTCTGAAGGCGTTGTTTTACAGCCTCCAGCTGGATTCTGGTTTGTCTTCTTCTGAGAATCTCTCAAGTTGTTGTTGATGTAGTGAGTAGATTTCTTGGGCGCATTTGTGGAGCACCATGCAGTGTACGAAGGTTTTCCATTGTTGAGTATTGTCGGACTGCAGTCATCATCTTCAAGTTTAGACTGGCCACCTCGCCGTTTATTTGTATCCTTAGGTTGAAAAATTCTACTGGCATCAAAAAAGGGTTTGTCCTCTTTTGTGTTGTGTATTTTATCATCAAAAGCTTTTTCTTTGTCCTTATTTATAGATATTTTTTCGATATTGGGTGTTCCTTCACTGGTATTTCCGAAGATGTTGTTTGATTTAGTAAGATGAATCTCCTCTATACCGCTGGTTCCACTGCTCAGGCTGCTGGTACTGTTCTTCCGTGCTAGTAGCGGGCTACTATTCAATCCCAAAGGGCAATCATTTTTATCACCTTTTCCTCCACCAATATCTCCAAAATCATCCAGCCCATACTTAGAATCTGGAGACACTGTTGGCCTCATGTCATCAGGGACACTATTATTCCTTCCCCGTATAGGTCTAGGAACAAACTTCTTATTTCCCTTGAATGATCGAGAGGTCGTGATGTCTGATGATCGTCCTTTTGTGATATCAGATTCCTCTTTTTCCTTCCCACCATTTTGATTGCTCTTCAAAGTTTTAGCAACTTCAGAATAGCTTGGTTTCAAATTGTTAGTAGATAATTGTTTATCAAGCTCCTTGGTGGGTGTTGAAGACGAAGAATTTAAAACATCTGGGGTACCAAAGGGGCTATAAGATCCACAGGATGAACCAAGCTTTTTCAAGGCCTCTGCATACATTTCAAATCCATCTATGCTAGCATCTTGAAAATTTAACTGCTCTTGCATAGGAATATCTTCATCAGACAATGGAGAAAGGAGAGAATTCGGAGAGCTTAGTGCCTCAAGAAGTGATTGTGCAACAGGAGTAGATGCCAATGTGGCGTTATCTGCATTGTGAGTATCTGTCTCGTAACTGTCAGGGCTAGTTCTTCCCATACCCTGCATGACACTGTTCAAGTTTGAGAAGAAGTTTGGATTATGCATATCAAACTCAACGTTGTCACTAGATGGCGTTGGCGGTGGAGTGACAAAACTATCCCAGGTGTATGATGCCGAATCACTGGGTGGGGGAGGAATTCCACTAAACTGGGTCCAGGTTTGGTAGCTGGGAAACTGTCCATTCTGATCCGTCATCTGATTAAATACTCCAAAGTCTATATCTTGACCAGGAAATGGAGCATTCACCTTTACTTCCTTCTTCTCTTCCATATCAACCTAGTCTAGCATCTGCACCTCAACATATACTTACTGAAATAAACAAAAACATATAATTAAAATATCTTGAACATTATGTGAATTTAGCAGTCTGGGGTTATATCAAGCTTTAAATGTGTAAAACGGAGTGTGACCTTGAAACAGAAACCCTTGTCACATCAATTTCCCATTTATTAGATACAACAGCCAGCCGATGAAGTTAGTCAGAAAGTTAAATAAAGTCTAAATAAATAAGCTGTGTTGTTTTAATCTTGTGGCAATAGCGATAATTTATTGTGTGCTATAATTACCATGCAGGTAGTTTTTGTTCTCCCTCCATTAATTATTGCACAGGTCATATATCAAACAAACAAGTTAGTTCAAGTAGTTAGAGGAAAACGAGTTGAATGATTATGCATCGAGTTAAATAAAACAATTGGCAACTTGATTACCTCAAACCAAAATTGCTCAGTTTTAGTATAGCCAGTTATACTAACCATAGTACTCCTCTAAACACCTCAGAAGTAATAAGAATCACAGATTCAGTTATAGGAAAAATTTTGGGATAATATTACGATATTAATTTGCTGGTGAAAAAAATTGCTTTGATTGTATCAAGAGTTTCAACACAGCAAACTTGAACTGTGTGCAACAAAAATAAGTTTTAGTATCAAAGTTACAAATGTTTGCATAAAAATAAAAAGTTTATTGATAGACTGTAAAGAAGCAGTCCTAGTTCTCCTGCTAGAGACCATTACATAGCAGTGTGTGACATTCATGCACACTGATTGGTCAGTTGCTTCAGAGGAATTGGTTAAAGCATTAGTGCTATGAATTGTGGGACAGGGAAGTCCATGTTTTTATAAAAGGTATAACAGACCTGAATCAAGAGATGTCATATTATGGGATAGACTAGTTTTTGAATGTGTAAATGTCTAAACTTATTTTGTGTAATTGCATAATCTCAATTTTTTGAAGATTAAGTTAGTGAAAGTAATATACGAGTATTATGAATTCGTCTTATGTACAGTTGAAACTCACTTATCACTTGAGTCGATATTCCGGTAGTGTCGATATTTTTTGGCAGTCCCAACTTTTCCGTTTCTTTGCTTATATAAATAAATTCCTTTTATCTCGATATTGTCTGTGTCTATATTCTGGATATCTCAATCCCAGTTTTTAGCCCCGATTGATCATTAACACCTTTAAATGGATGTTTGTATCGATATATTTATTGACATTAAATTGTTTGTTTTTCCACGCCATGTGAAAATCTATGTGTGCCATTTTTCACAGTTTGTTTAATTACCTTGTCTTTTCCTTCCGATCTGCAGTGTGTGACATTAACTTTTAATGATCATCTCCACAGGGCAATGAACTTTTAGATTGTCATGGCCCTAGGTAAATTATCTGGCCTCATTTTAATAACAAGAGGGTCAAGTTGGCCCTATATCGCTCACCTGACTGACCTTGAGTCACCCAACATAAGTAGATTATATAATACATGTACACTCAAAATTCCAGAAAGACGTGATGGGCAAGTACCGGGTAGTTAGAATTTTGATTTGTTTTGAAGATGTAATAGATGCCAGTGTTTTTTTTCGGCCATTTATATAGCCGTTATTGGGTCATACTCCCAATGGCAAATAGTATCTTTTTTTCCCAATTGAATGGTAAAAATTCCCAACTGAAAGCTTCAAAAATATAAATTGAAACTTGCCATACTTCCTTGATAAAATAAAGAAAGTTTTCCCCATTCTGAATTTAGTATGACATTGATTATTTAATTAAATGGCCTGATAAGCAAGTGTACACTTTTTATAAATATATAAATATATTTAATGCAAAAAAATTTCCCAATGTTAATGAAAATGCCGCTAAAATTCCCAATTCCAAGGGTATGGGTCATCTTCCCAAAATGGTGAAAAAAAACACTGGATGCGTAGAAGAGTTCAAACTTGGTAGAAGTCCACCCATGGTAAATGTCAGTGAAATTACATCAAAATCAGGTCAGTAGATTCTGACAAGAAGGCTTTTGAAGTTTTTACTATAGCTGCTGCTAAGTTTTCGAACTAAGATAAAAATCCAGTTCCAGCACGAAACTATTCTGTTATGTTTGAGAACTGTTTCAAACTAAAGCATCAGACTAAACTATTTTGCACCGTTCCAGCACAATAAATATTCCTATGAGTTTCAAACACAAGCCTTCCCAAATTCTATCGCTTGAAAGAATCTTTGTCGCAGTGCATTCTCCCTCAAAAACAATTAAGCTACTCCTCCAAGATTTCAAGTACACTTTGACACTGAAAATCTCAAGCAAACTTCTTGCTGTGATGAAACTAGCTAAAAATATGGTATTGTTTTATTATGAAGCAGTTAACCATCCCTGTCTGAACCATAAAAAGTTTATTTAAAGAGTTTATTACCTCTTCTTATAATAATTGCTATATACAGACATTTATGCTATAAAACAAGGTAAGTAATTTGACATAAAACTAACCCCACCCCCTGGCTGCTATGTTTTTTGACGAATCAAGATGGCTTGAACAAACTTGGTAGAGAGTCACCCAAGGAACATATCTGTGAAATTATTTTAAAATCAAGCCAGTGGTTTCTGACAAGGAAATTTTTCAAGTTTTTACTATAGCTTATATAGTAAACTAACCCCACCCCCTGACCGCCATGTTTTTTGACGAATCAAGATGGCTTGAACAAACTTGGAAGAGGGTCAACCAATGAACATTTCTGTGAAATTATATCAAAATTGGTCCAGTGGTTTCAGAGGGTAGTTGTTAAAAGCTAAAAGTTAATGATGGACGACAGACAACAGACAACAGACATCAGGCAATCACAAAAGCTCGCCTGTGAGCCTTTGACTTAATAATTTTTGAAGCATTTCCATAACCTTTAAAACATCCGTTAAAGAAACATGTACGGCGCCGAGAAGACTGCCGTAAAACATGAACCAGCTGATGTTTAAACTGGTATTAGAAACACTATTAATAACACTACTTTTTTCACAATTTCCACATCGTTATATTATGCCAACAACTTAAAACCGGGTGTATGTCAAAACTACTGTTACAGATTACATTTTTTTCTAAGATGTTTCTTCAAAATACATTAGTGTTACATATTGCTTCACGTAAAATTATGTAGGTGATCATAACTGTCTATGCGATTGCATCAATATAGCACATATATATAACAAATTAAGATGTTTAAGTGACACAGTATGACTACGTGTCCGGCATTTCCCTGACTTATATCATGTGACCTGTAAGAACAGCCACTAAAAATAACTCTTCATATCAATGCAAGAATTTGAATTTCTGTATTTTTTAAGGTTGTGTCAAAGTGGAAGCACTGAACAAACTTGAAAGCATCAAATGAGATTTAATTGCATCAAAAACGCAAGAAACACACTCTGGAGAAAACACTGCATAAAATCACATTGTATAATAGATAATATAAGTTGGTCAAGCATATCAAGAAATACTAATTAAACATTACCTGAAATAATTCCAGCAAGAATTTTAAATATAACTAAAAGCCTATAGTTAAGAATGATGATCTTCTGTTTTAGTGTAGTTTATCAATGTTTTACACATGCGATATATGCACTACCTTCAAATCATATGGTAATATACCAGTTCTTGTAAATGGATCTATAGTTTTGTACCAACACAGAGTCCAAGACAAAAATGCGTATCTGGGCATAGGATGCATTAAAAATTGGTGGATATGCATCAAATTTGTTTTATGTTTTATGCTAAAATAAATTTTTAAATGCATACTAACATTCTCTGAAAATTGATCTTCATTGCAATAATTTCTTGACATCTACAAATAGTTCAACTAAAAATTATGACATTCAGGGTTTTCCATGTCCCTCAAATTGTTCAATTTTTGCCACCTTTTTTAATCTATTGCCGCTTAAATTCTATGATCTACATATAAAGTATCATTATATGGGAGGGAAATAACCCATGGATTTAATTTTGACTTAATTGACAGCACTGTTATTGTAACATGATTCTTAACCTGATTGAATAAGGCTTGGGAGCCTCATTTCCGAGAGGTTTACAGGCATTTGTATCACTGACATGCACTGGGTATGACTCTACCAAACATCAGCCAACTGCTTTAAATCCCTCCAAAGGATTGCATGCTTTCACAGTACCTCGCCCAAATAATATGCTGTTGGAGTGCGTTTGAAGAAAAAACAGGCTGAAACCCCACCGGGAATCGATCTGGGGACCTCTGGGTCTTGCAGCAAACTTGATAAGTTTAGTTTAAACTTATTAATTTTACTTTGATTGTAAAACAAGTTCTTACAACTTAGACAAATCTCGCTCAAATTCTTCCTGAGTAGGACCAGTACTAAGCATATGTGGAAAAAGTGTCTTGCTCAAGGACACCACACATAGCCGTGGCTAAGGATCAAACCCAATACCCTCCAATCATGAGTTTGATGCTCTACCACCTGACTACCACGACTCACAATGCTCTTTGGCATCGACAGGTTTGATACCCAAAGATATATATGCATTATAAGGTTAATCACATTAAGCGGTGTTCTGGTTATAGACGACTTGTCTCTTTAAGGGGCAAGTTGTTTTAAACTACTAGGTAAAATATGGGACAAACCATTAAAAATGTGGCATGAGCCATCTTGGGAGAGTATTTTTCGAAGAATTTTACAATTGTTAGATGTAATGTAGCCTTCATATCCATAAATAATTCTAAGATGGAAAATGAACTTTATATAATTTAAGAAAGAAAACCCAAAACACAGACATTTTAAAACAGGTAAAAGATTGATTTCACACCACCATAAATCCATGAATTCGACTAAGAATGAAATGGCATACTTTTCGTCATGATGTAGCGAATTTCAAACGGAATGAAGCAAGTGCATGTCCTTTTTTCAGTTTAATAATATTTAGAACATTAAAAAATATTAAGTCTTATTGAAACACACAATATAAACACCGTTTAATCAAAACAACAAAGAGAAAATAGGCCAAACACCGTGACCAAGGAAAAGCAATATTTTCGCTTTTTCATAAGCCATGATGAATGAGCTCATACGCACGTATGGCCGATGAAATGTTGCATATTATGTTAAAAGACTACTGAAAATGTTTAAACACAATCTGAAATGAAAATGATCCGTAATCATCAACGGCAGTGATCAAAATACTAAAGAAATACCTATTTATTCCATATTCCTCTTCAGTTTGTCAAATCCACTTAGATTCAGTCACGTGACGTCGTTAGAGATTACGCGAGATTCTAAACCGAAAGTAGATATCTTTCCGTGTCATAATATCATGTAAGGGGTCACTTCTTCGTGTAATTAGGTGTACATTCTGAATTAAACATATCCAAACTGAACCAGCATATTACAAAACGATTGATATTCTCTTTCATTTTGATACAAATTAGCGTTTGATATAAAAATTCAAAAAAGCGCTGCACTGTTGGACCGATGAGTTTAAAAGACGGTTTTTCAGGATTTTATGGCGGGAGACCATCGCCTAAGAAGACCGGTAGTAACAATGAGATACATGTATATATTATTAAAAAGTAAATTTTCAAGTTCAATTATTTATTTAAAAAGACCATTTCAAAGTTATATTTTATATTTTAAAGAGAGTTCAATCTCCAAGTTGAATCCAATATACTTTAGACTTCATTCTCCATAATGACCTAGATGTATATATTTAAAAAAAAAAGACCTGAATAATGTATTTCAATGAATGTTCAGCCTCAAAGATAACCTACATGTACAGTTTATATATCTCATAAACATATCCAATTTCCGAGTTGAAATCTGTATTTCAAAGAAAGGTCAATCTCCAAGATGATTTATTGAATTATTTATTTTTTAAGAGAAATTCTTCAAGTCCGATGAACGATTTGAAAAATCATCTTTATGTCATATTACGTATTTCAAAGAAATATACATACACATGATCGTCCTCCAAGATGATCGAGAGGTATAAATTTGAAAAAAAAAAAGAACACAGAAAGTTAAATCTCTAAGTTATTTTTTATTTTATTTCACAGACGAATGTTCAATCAATCTCCCAGACGGTCTGGATATATTCATATATCCCCATCCCCATGAAAAATGTCCGATCTAATATCTCCGTCCTGGCATAAATATTCTAAATACAAAATTTAATATCCAAGTTGAATTATATATTTGAAAGAAAGTTAAATCGCAAAGATGACATATAAAGTTTAATATCAAGTTATATTATTTATTTCAATGAAAAATCAATTTTGACGACCTGCACACCGCTCATATATATAAAATTAGAGAGTCTCGATAAATTAAAGAAACCTTTAACGTAAAATGAATGTTAGTAGTAAAAATGAACTAAGTTTGTAAGACAAAAGTAACATAAATGAAACAGGAAGTGAATAAAGATAACAACTTGAAGGCTGAAGCAAATACAACATACTCAAGTAAGTATGGAAAGAAAAAAAATAAGTATGGAGTTAGTATGGAAAGAAATTAAGATAAAATTATTGAAATATGAAGTAAGACTGGAAAGAAACAAAGATAAAAAGAACCAAATAACCATGAATAGAAAAATAGAAGTTACAAGAATAGTGTATGAAATAAGTACGGAAAGAAAAACAAGATTGGAGAATGAAATAAGTACGGGAGGAAAAACATGAATGGAGTATGAAATAAGTACGGAAAGAAAACCAAGATTGGAGCATGACATATGTACGGAAAGAAAACAAATATTGGAGTAGGAAATAAGTACGGAAAGAAAACTATGATCGGAGTATGAAATTAGTACGGGAGTATGAAATAAGTACGGAGTATGAAACAAGTATGTAAAGAAAACTAAGATTGGAGTATGAAATAAGTACGGAAAGAAAAACAAGATGGGAGTATGAAATAAGTACGGAAAGAAAACCAAGATTTGAGTATGAAATAAGTACGGAGTATAAAATAAGTACGGGAGTATGAAATAAGTACGGAGTATGAAATAAGTACGAAGTATGGAATAAGTACGGAAATAAAACCAAGATTGGAGTATGAAATAAGTACGGAAAGAAAATCAAGACTGGAATATGAAATAAGTACGGAAAGAAAACCAAGATTGGTGTATGAAATAAGTACGGAGTATGAAATAAGTACGGAAAGAAAACAAAGATTGGAGTATGAAATAAGTACGGAAAGAAAAACAAGATTGGAGTATGACATATATACAGAAAGAAAAACAAAGATTGGAGTATGAAATAAGTACGGAAAGAAAACCAAGATTGGAGTATAAAATAAGTTCGGAGTATAAATAACTACGGAAAGAAAACAATGATTGGAGTATAAAACAAGTACGGAAGGAAAACCAAGATTGGCGTATGAAATAAGTACGGAAAGAAAAACAAGATTGGAGTATGACATATGTACAGAAAGAAAACAAAGATTGGAGTATGAAATAAGTACGGAAAGAAAAACAAGATTGGAGTATGAAATCAGCATGGTAAGATGCATGGATAACAAGGTTTGAGTAAGTATAGGAAGAATGAAGAAAGATTGAAAGTGTATAACAAGAAACATAGTTTGAGTAGTGGAAGCCATGATAGAAAGTTGAAGAAAATAAAAGTCAGCAGCAGCAGAAGAAAAGAATCAAGAAAATAGGAAAGGCGCTTAATCCTCCACGCCCGGTGATTAAGAGTACAGCTTTTGATGGGTTGACACCATGAACGGGGATTTCAAATTAACGGCTATTAACCTAATTGGTAAACCGCCAGCAATATAAAGTTACGATCGACATATATATTTTAGGAATTGTATATACCTACAATAGAACGTTTATCATGTTACAAATATTTGCATGATTATAAAATGATAAAAAATATATTTCTTATGCCAGTATATCAATGAATAAATGTTTTATCATTTGTTATATTTTCTGCATTTATAATTCACCATTATACCTATTTGTTTATTTAAAGAAAAGGGACTTAATAGGTGGGGTGTTTTTTTTATTGAAATAGCTATTAATATCATTTATTATCCACTGCCAGATGCAACTTTACATACATTGTAATCGCAATCTTGTTACGACCACATGTAATTTAGAAGCAATATATGCATACACTTACATTTTTTTAATGTTTCAAGCTGTCTGGCAAGTTGGTACAAAGTTATGTATCCTCAAATGACGTAATCAGCCCGGAAATAGGAGAATGGACAAATGTAACAACTTTTGTGTCGAAAACAAGTGTTATGTAGGTTTTGATTGTCCGTTGTCAGATTTAAGACGGTTGGAAATTTGTCTTGCCAGCGTTATTATTGGAAACATGGAACTTATTCAGCGTTGTTTGACAATAGATGCCACTTAAACCGATGCTAGTGGGTGTAAAGGGTGTGGCCTGTTTCATATGAAGGTCAGGGTTACAACAACCTTCAAAATCTAAATATTAATTTAAGCATTAGGACAAACCCTAGTATTTTTAGTCACCAATATAACTGAAATAAGTACATGATACAATTACCCGGTGACGAATGTACGATGTATATACATATATATGGAATGGTGTCGAACAATACTTGGGTCGAACTATTTTGGTCAGTCCTGCCGGGTTCGAGCCATCGAAGTTCTACTGTATCAGTTTCTTATAAAAACAAAATTGAATAAGTTGTAAATGCTTGTTTGTGAGGTTCGTAATTTACATGGAAGGTCTATAATTTAGTTTGTTTAGACCAGCTATGTGTGTATTTAATGTGTGTCTTACAAGTTCTTATATTTAACGTTTTAGGAAAGTTATTAAATAATGTTTATAATGTTCAGCAAAATACTACGAGATCTAATACCCGTAGATCTTATGTGTAATCCTCAACGGATAGTAGTTAATACTATTTCATCATTGTTAACTGCTTCGAATGTAACAGTATCTTATTTGTCGCACGTTGATAAATTCATATGGTTTCCAGTGTATATAAATGAATTTTAAAATTTATTTAATAATTGAATATGGTAAAATAGTTGTGCCAGCCCAGATCCACATATCCATTAATTAAGTAGAAACAGGAACGTATTTGGTCGACATTTAATTTATCATGTTGACATAATCTTCTTTAAAAAGTCACTTATATATTGAATAAGTTATGGTGACATCAGTATTTGATTATCTGGCTGAAAGAGTCAGTTTGTGCCGTGTCCTGTCGCCAATTTTGTCAGTTAGTGCCTTGTTCTGCCCTCAAGTTTGTTGTCCTGCCACCGATTTTGTCAGTTAGTGCTATGTCCTGGTGTTAGTTCCTTGTCCTGTCAACAAATTGTCAGTTATATTATGTATTGTTTTTAAAAAAAAAAAACAGTTCAATCTTCTGGTTGAATTATGCATAAATATTAAAGATGACAAAGAACGATTGCTAGATATGTGCAAGGCTATAAATGCATATATCGACAAATCATTTAAGTTTTGTTTTGTTGGAACCTTTTATATTTTAATGTGATAGTCGTTTACTCCTCCCCCCCCCCCCCCCCCTCCACTTCCACTTCCACTTCCACTTCCACGCAGCCGCGTTCCAGCTACGTTCTCAAAAAATGGTGGACGCTTGTGAGAACTTGTACAACGTAGTAGGACCGCAGTAGAAACCGATAAGGGCGTGAAATGAGTTCTGTGGACTTGGAGGACGTGGTAAAATTTTAAACATGGTAAAAAAAGTAACGAGGACGTGATCGAATCAGGACACAGTAAGAACTTAATAATATATTAGTAACGGCGGCGTTGACTAAATCAACGTATAATCAACGTAACTAAAACCTAGTAGGGACTTCATTGATGTTGTACGAGTGTTGCGCTGATGGGAAAGACTGCATGGTATTCTCACTGGGTTGTCACTGGGTTGTAAGCGTAGCAAGCGTGTTGTGATCTGTGTGTGGGGAGGGGGAGGGGGGGGGAGGGGGATTGGGGGAGGGGGGTGTGGGGGGAGGGGGCATTATGGAGTACTATAAGAAAAATTAGTATTGCTTGTGAAATGAGAAAAAAAACTAAAAAATTGATCAAAGATACAATTAAAAAAAAAATAAAGTACCAAAAACAGGTTTAAATATAGCATAATAAGGACAATCGGCGATTCGGAACTCAACTGTTGAACTATTTTTTTCAGCACAAGGACATTTACATAGCTGTGGCTTAGTATCGAACACATGGGTCCCGATCTTGAATCCGATGCTCTGTCGTGTACTGGGTCACGCGCTCCACTGACTGTATGGTATATTTTTAGATTTCATTATATAGCAATTTCATAACTTAATATATGAACAATTTTAGGAGTGGATGCTACTATGCAGTGAGAAGTTGACCGGAAGTTAATTTGTTAAATCTGTGTTAAACAGTCGGATTCATGTGGAAATTCGTCGCTGCTAAATGACGTAAACCTAATGGTATCTGAAAGGAATAGAAATATCAATTTCACATTGATAAATAATTGCTGTTGCATTTATTCAAATACGTATTCGGATAAAATTGATGGAAACAAAAAACAAAATGATTTTAGTGTATAATAACGATCTTAAAGGGAGTATATCAGGGAAAAAATGTTATAAATGTCTTAAAAAATAGAATTATTTTTTTAAAAAAAAGATATATCATTAAGACATAGAATCCAAATGGTTTGGTATGTCAAATCCAAATTAGTGTGACATAATCGATATTCAAACTGGAGTACAAAACTTGAAACGAAATCCCCATTCTAAAAATAGGCAGCACTTAAATACCTTCACATCGACATTCGGTCTCTTTCTAAGATAAAACAGTTACTACGGGTTAATCTGTATAACAGATCATACTGAAATCAAAATGTAACCATGTGACTCATGTATTACGTCACAAGCAATGTTGCGATTTTAAGCAAGAAATATATTTTAGTCTAACCTAGGCGCATAGCCCAAGTTAAGAAATCCCTTTTCATTATATTATTTTGGCATGTTTAAATAAATATCCTTTTGGCAATATGAGGTCAGTGAGTATATATAAGCATGATATATAAGAAAATAAATATTTTAACCAATTTTAAAATTTTGAAAAATCCTGATAAATTTCCTTTAAATTTAGTAAACATATTGCTAGTACACTACAATAAATCAAACATTACTCTTGGTCTTGCACGTAGATCAGTCGAGTACACGTACATGTTTCAGGTTGTAAATCTCCTTACAGCATTTGTGAGACCCCAACTGTATGCATAGCGATATATATACTACTGTAGTTATGTTGAAGGCCAAACAGTGGCCCAACCTTTAAAAGGTTGATTCCTAATTTAAGAAATTTAATTATTCAAATGGACTTAAAAGATTAGACATTATCATCTCTGGCTCATTGTCGTAAAAGCGGTGATGTAATGCAATGCTTTATAATAATAACGTTGTTGCATGGTGTTAAGCGTCGCTTTCAACAATTTTTCAGTCATATCGCGACTGTGTCTACTTGAGACAGTTTTCTAATCGCTGTAACACTGGAGTATCATGCCGCAGACACATGGTATGATAACCCACCCAGTCACATTACACTGACACCGGGCTGACCAGACCTAGAACTCTCCTCTAAATAATGAGCGTCAAGCGAGGAAGCTTTTAGTACCATTTTTAAAGTCTTTGGTATGACCCGGTCGGGGATTGAACAAACGACCTTCCGCATGCGAGTCAGACGCTCTACCACTAGACCACGCCGAGTCATATTTACAACCGTCGTCACTACATTGATTATCAAAGAATAAACATTTTCAAGTAAACATGTATATTTTTTGTTTTTACGCTCACTGTATATGGCTTTATTTATGGGTTTCAATCATCTCAACCACGCAGTTAAACGTTTTCTCAATTTTAATAGAAAATGCCACGGTTAAATCCCCCTTTTTTATTCCTTCATCAAGTTTCTCGCTCGACGAAGAAGAACATACAGAAAATAAAAAAAAAACTTCTACCTCGTATTTTTCGCGTTATATGGAAATTTTAACACATTTTGAGGACATAATAAGTGTATAAATTATCACCTTCATTCATAAACTGCGCTTATTACTGTTTATTTATACTCACACGTGTATTTAAACTCCTATAGAATAGTGTCAGATTCAAATGAGTGCCTATTTTTTAATAATCGGCCAATGAATGATCGAACCAGACCGCCAATACATGGAAAACGGTGAATTTATGGGTTATCGCCAGGCGGCCGCCACTGACGTCAAAATCGCCATTTTTTCGGCTTTAAAAGCATCATAATTATAAAAAAATAAGATCTCTTCAATCACCGAAAGTATCATTAAACTTCAACGACTTTCGAAAATACATGTGCAAACCCGCTAAACTAAAAAACAGCGGTGCTACACGAAGGGCAATGCGACACTAGTCGTAAATTAGTCATCATGGAGACTGCGGATGGCTGGGGATTCGAATTCACGATCCCTTTATTGATAGTTAGGCATGCTATCGGTTGAGCTAACCGGTCCCGGCACATATCTTGTATAGTTTGTTATGCACTTGTTGTGACTATATTTTGGATAATATTGGTACGATTAGTTTTGTTTTGTGCTTATTAATTAAGTTAATATACAACACATAGACAAACACATTTTATTCCCCCCACCCCCCTATTTAGAATACGGTTCAATACCATTTTCAACACATTTTATGTTATATATGGCATATCCATTTTTTTGGTTAAGGAAGACCTTAAAATGAATCTGAATAGACCATAACCACATTCCTTCCGCAAGTGACTGGCAAACTTTTATCACACACCGTTTTTGGAGCGAGCGGGACTCGAACCTACGACCTTAGAGGTGAGAGGTAAGTGATATTGAGTCAGTGCCTTAGACCACTCGACTACGAACGACCCCGTAGTATATTACGGTCTGGTTAAACGAGCGTTCAGTGCAGTAGTATATTACAGTCTGGTAAAACGAGTGTTCAGTGCAGTAGTATATTACAGTCTGGTAAAACGAGCGTTCAGTGCAGTAGTATATTACAGTCTGGTAAAACGAGTGTTCAGTGCAGTAGTATATTACAGTCTGGTAAAACGAGCGTTCAGTGCAGTAGTATATTACAGTCTGGTAAAACGAGTGTTCAGTGCAGTAGTATATTACAGTCTGGTAAAACGAGTGTTCAGTGCAGTAGTATATTACAGTCTGGTAAAACGAGCGTTCAGTGCAGTAGTATATCGCAGTCTGGTAAAACAAGCGTTCAGTGCAGTAGTATATCACAGTCTGGTAAAACGAGTGTTCAGTGCAGTAGTATATCGCAGTCTGGTAAAACGAGCGTTCAGTGCAGTAGTATATTACAGTCTGGCAAAAAATCAAAAACATTTCAGTATTAGCCTTTAAAACTAAATGGTAGACTCTCGTCAATGTCTGAATAAAAAACGCCAATAACATCGTCTTTACGAATTATCGTTCCGCGTGGGAAACTTTCTGACAGTTGCGTATAGGCACAATTAATTTTCTTACCACATCTATTAAACTCTTCTTAATAAAAAAAATATGACAAATTTATTTGAAACAATTTGATAAAAACAAAAGTTTAATAAATGCATCAAACGAAAATTCCATCATAATTGATGTGAGTGACGTCATGCATAATTTGTCCCGTGATATGTTCACGAGAGAGATCATTTATAAATTTCACTTGAATGATACGTTTTTTTCTTAACTACCGTCTGCGTTTACCGTTCATTGCCCACAATTGAGACGGCAGGGATATATCTATAGCGACGATACCAAGTCCGTGAGTATTTTCTTTTGATTAATTTTAAATGTGTTGTGTTTATAAAACCGTTATCATCTTTGGGGCGGATGAGGGGAGAGGGAGAGAATCAAATAACGGACCGCAGCCACCATTTGTCGATAAAAGTTTTATTAAATGTCACGATTGCATACTGGGGAAAACCGGTTACCACAATGCGACTTCTGATCCCATTGCTAGTTTTCTAACAACAGTGTTTGTACGATTTCATTTCTCAATTGCATACTGGGAAATGCCGGCTACCACAATGATATTTTACATAAACTGGTACCACTGGCAGTTTTGTATCAACAGTAAAGGTACGAATTCATTTCTCACCAGTTTTTTATCAACAGTGTAGGTGCAAATGTATTTCTCACCAGTTTCATATCAACAGTGTAGGTACGAAATAATTTCTTACCAGTTTTATATAAACAGTGTAGGTATGACTTCATTTCTCAAAAGTTTTTTCATCAACAGCGTAGGTACGACTTCACCCGTTTTATATCGACAATGAAGGTACTGATTCATTTCTCACCAGTTTTATATCAACAGTGTAAGAACTAATTCATCTCTCACCAGTTTTATATCAATAATGTAGGTACTAATTCATTTCTCGACAGTTTTATATCAACAGCGTAGGTACTAATTCATTTCTCGAAAGTTTTATATCAACAGCGTAGATATTAATTCATTTACTACCAGTTTTATTTCAACAGCGTAGATTTTAATTCATTTCCCACCAGTTTTATATCAACAGCGTAGATATTAATTCATTTCCCACCAGTTTTATATCAACAGCGTAGGTACTAATACATTTCCCACTAATTTTATATCAACAGCGTAGGTACTAATTCATTTCCCACTAGTTTTATACCAACAGCGTAGGTACTAATACATTTCCCACTAGTTTTATATCAACAGCGTAGGTACTGATACATTTCCCACTAGTTTTATATCACCAGTGTAGGTACTAATTCATTTCCCACCAGTTTTATATCAACAGCGTAGGTACTAATTCATTTCCCACCAGTTTTATATCAACAGCGTAGGTACTTATACATTTCCCACTAATTTTATATCAACAGCGTAGGTACTAATTCATTTCCTACCAGTTTTATATCAACAGCGTAGGTACTAATTCATTTCCCACCAGTTTTATATTAACAGCGTAGGTACTTATACATTTCCCACTAATTTTATATCAACAGCGTAGGTACTAATTCATTTCCCACTAATTTTATATCAACAGCGTAGGTACTAATACATTTCCCACTAGATTTATATCAACAGCGTAGGTACTAATTCATTTCCCACTGGATTTATATCAACAGCGTAGGTACTAATTCATTTCCCACTAGATTTATATCAACAGCGTAGGTACTTATTTATTTCCCACTAGATTTATATCAACAGCGTAGGTACTAATTCATTTCCCACTAGTTTTATATCAACAGCGTAGGTACTACTTCATTTTCACTAGTTTTATATCAACAGCGTAGGTACGACTTCATTTTTCTCAGCAGTTATATACCAACAGTGTAGGTACGATACAATTTCATACACGTTGTCTATCAACAGTGTAGATAGGACCTAATTTCTCACCAGTTTTATATAAACATTGAAGGTTCTCGTCAGTTTTATATCAACAGTGTAGATACAAATCCATTTCTCACTAGTTTTATATCAACAGTGTAGGGACAAATTCATTTCTTGGTAAAACAGTGCGGTAGTATATTACAGTCTGGTAAACGAGTGTTCAGTGTGGTAGTATATTACAGTCTGGTAAAACGAGTGTTCAGTGCAGTATTACAGTCTGGTAAAACTAGTGTTCAGTGCAGTAGTATATTACAGTCTGGTAAAACGAGTGTTCAGTGCAGTAGTATATTACAGTCTGGTAAAACTAGCGTTCAGTGCGGTAGTATATTACAGTCTGGTAAAACGAGTGTTCAGTGCCGTAGTATATTACAGTCTGGTAAAACCAGTGTTCAGTGCGGTAGTATATTACAGTCTGGTAAAACCAGTGTTCAGTGCAGTAGTATATTACAGTCTGGTAAAACTAGTGTTCAGTGCAGTAGTATATTACAGTCTGGTAAAACGAGTGTTCAGTGCAGTAGTATATTACAGTCTGGTAAAACTAGCGTTCAGTGCAGTAGTATATTACAGTCTGGTAAAACTAGTGTCCAGTGCCGTAGTATATTACAGTCTGGTAAAACTAGTGTTCAGTGCCGTAGTATATTACAGTCTGGTAAAACGAGTGTTCAGTGCGGTAGTATATTGGAGTCTTGTAAAACGAGTGTTCAATGTGGCCGTATATTACAGTTTGGTAAATTTAGTGTTCAGCGCTGTCATATATTACGGTCTGGTAAAACGAGTGTTCAGTGCAGTAGTATATTACAGTCTGGTAAAACGAGCGTTCAGTGCAGTAGTATATTACAGTCTGGTAAAACGAGCGTTCAGTGCAGTAGAATATTACAGTCTGGTAAAACGAGTGTTCAGTGCAGTAGTATATTACAGTCTGGTAAAACGAGCGTTCAGTGCAGTAGTATATTGCAGTCTTGTAAAACGAGTGTTCAATGTGGCCGTATATTATAGTTTGGTAAATTTAGTGTTCAGCGCTGTCATATATTACAGTCTTGTAAAACCAGTATTGTGTGTGGTCGTACATAACTGCCTGGTCAAACCGGTGTTCATTTTGATCGTATATTACAGTGTTCAGTACAATATTATTAAAAGCATTGCAAACCTTTACTTAGAACCATAATACAGCTTTACTTAAAACTCTTTATGTTCCCGATGCGCATGTTAAAAAAAGAAACCAATGTCAGTTTAATATGATGCGGTAGATATATGGTAAATCATACTGGGAATGTGTATTGTTACATCTAACATAACACTTTATTATCAGCGACTTTTTATGAAATTAAAATGCATAGCATGAAACTTGCCCTGAAGCACTTTCTATTTACATATTGCATCAAGCAAAGCAAACGAACTTGATCGTAAATATATATTTGAATCAGAAAACAAAACAAAAAAAACAACAAATTACTTGTTTATGACTCGTGATAAAACTCCCATATTAATCGGAAGGCCGTTTTCCCAGCACCTGGTGTAGGTGGAAAGTTGATATATGCACGACATTAAAAGTCAGAACTGTTTTTTTTTTATCAATTATTTATTTATCAAGCTAGGTAGATGGATAAGCAGAATGTTCATATTTGAGAAGTTATTCTGTATTGTTAAAGGTATCGTTATTAGGCATTGACTGCGGAGCAATTTGTAACCCTTCGCTGCCAACTTTAAAGTTGCTTTTAGTACCAAGTGTTATTGCATGACTTGTCCGTTTGAAACTGTAATCAACCGCGTTTTGTTGTAACATTTCAATGAAAACCTTTTGACCAGTTGATTTAAGACTGTCCACATCGAATTAAATTTCGATAATAGCCGCAGTTTCCATATTTCTTAAACAAGGATCATACGAAAATGGAATCGCTCACGAAGAACCTCGGCTAACGTGACGCGGTCTTTGTTATATTTTGCAATTCTGACTGCTGAAAACTCCTGATTTTTGTTCGCTTGTCGCATATTTGTGTCCTGTGATCTCTTGCATGGCATTGTTCATATTAGACCATGCTAGCATAGAAAGACACCCTTATGCTGTCTGAGCCTCTGACAGTCCACTACCTACCTCAGGTTATTCCACCAACATATTTAACAGTCCGCATAATTACTTGTTTATAAGTAAGTCGGTAGCAAGACCTGTCCAGTATCTGTCGCTTCATCTGACAACGTGGTTTCTAGTACAGAAAACCTGATGGACATCTGGATTTGCTATTGTTAGATCTGACATCTGTTGAAGATATAAATAATCCGACTTGAGGTACAGATTGTGTCCGACGGAAGCAAAACATGATAGCGTCTGCTGCACAAGTTTCCCATTAATTCAGCTGCTATATATCGTTTCAAAAAGACAGCTATTACCATATACTGTTGCCAAAATTGTGATTTTTTTGCACCCATGTGAGTTTTTTTTGTATTACAAGTTTTTCTTTCATTGTATCCGGTCACATTTTTGTATAACATTTTCAGGAACTCTTTCATAATACCATGTGTGTAGTGAGCATGGCCAGCACCCGTATTCATTAGTTTAAATATAGTAATTGTCATCTTCCTCCCCAGATTATTGTAGACTATTGCAAATACGCGAATGCTTTCTCTACCAGGAGGGTAACCAATGCACCGTCCACAAGCAAGTGTCCTCTAAGTATTTGTCCTACAGTCTATTCTCATAACACTCTTCTCAACGTCACTTCCATCTGGTTCATTCGTCGCTATATGTGCAATGATTTCTACGGTTGGTCGAATATGGTAGTTGGCATTTTAATATTTCGACTGTGCTTTTGAATGTAACATTGTGTATTACAGATAGTTCTGATATGACAACACGTCCACTGAAATGGTCTAGGATTTTCTGTTTCTTACACAACTGTGTGCATCGTCAACAGAACGTTCAGTCATTTTTCTCTACAAAACCTGCAACCGTCACTTGATCATTTTGTTGGTATTTGGTAACTTGATGAAATAGATACTCAGCACTACTCCTTGTTGGTTCCTTATTTCCTTCGCTTAGTTTTTACTAAGGATGGCAACGAATGGCAATATTGATATTCGAATATTCGGTCATTCTTTCGAACGAATATTCGAATATATTCGGTCAAAATCTTAAAAATAAATAATTATCAACTTTCTATCCCGAACGTTTTTACTCGCCATATTTGTTACTTTCTCTTTCAGCGGAAACGGTGCTGATGTATAAATACTAAAAAGCAAACAATTGGAATATCATTGTCGTCAAGATTCAACATGACCTGCAACTCGATGATGCATAATAATAATAAATTAATACATGCTATGTTATATTAGCTTTACTAAGTTAAATATTCGTATGTTTGTATAGTTTATAAGTAATTAACTATTAATAAATAAAATTGAAAAACAAACATAAAATATATATATAGTAAATTCGTCTACTACTTGAGTCGCATTAATTATTCACAAGTACATAAACGGCCTTCAAATCAAAGAAGTGTGCTCTTTAAATAGGTATAAGATTGGTAAATAAACAAACTTGCTCTCACCTTTTCAAAACAGGGTGATTTACAACAGATCGTAAAGGCAGATCGATGATTAAAATTGCCTATGGCAATCAATTAAAGGATTACCGACCAGGACTCCTTATCACCTTGACAAACTCCAATTGACACCCGTCTTAGGAGGAAATCGATAATTACCGTGTCTTAACCTGGTTGATATAACACCTTTCAAAACCATTTGTGGCAAAAATATTGAAATTGAAAATAAATAAAGAAAACAATTTGAATTTACTATATTTTTTTTAATATTTTTTTGTTGTTGCGAATATTCGAATATCAATATGACATTCGAATATTCGGACGTATGACCGAATATTCGAATATCCGAATATTCGTTGACATCCTTAGTTTTTACTGTGCTTGATATTGCTGAGATATGTTGTACCCAGATCTAAAGTTTGAGCTACATGGTTGGTGATATTGTGTGTCCATGGCGGTTATCCGAGGCGTCCTAATACTGCGATTCCCCATTCATCGTTTCTTTTGATACATATTTCTTCTATTGTAGATTGAAACTCAAGATTCCGGACAAGGTAAACATCAAATCCCCTTTTGGTATCAAAGTCCCTTATCTCTCAATGTCCAAGCTGCTTGTCGTGTTTTAGACTATGATTAATCTCAGCTGCAGGATGGTTGGTTCTTTCTGTTTTGATTAGGATGACAGTATACCCATCTACACTTTAGGTGTACAACTTGTCCTGGAGCAACAAATGGTTGATATTCTGTAATAAAGAAAACGGAAATACGATTAAGCATATACAAAAAGTTGTGGTTTTTTTTCATATCAAGTTATTGGATGACGTTACGATTAAGGTAATGCGAATGGTCGTCACTTATCCGTGTAGTATATATAACACGTCATTTCTTTTATATAATTGTAATAAGTTTGTATGCACTCAATTTCCTAATCTAATATATTTCGTTATTTCATATAGAATGAGCATTCAGTTCATAATTACATGTTCACCTTTCTTCTTGCTTGCTTCAATAAGTCTCTGATATAACTTTTCATCTAGTTTTGCGTTTTTGCGATCGTTCCGTTGTTATACCAATACTCTTCACTGCGAAAACAAAATTGATATTAACTCAACAGAAACATTAAAATATGACATTTTATATAATAAAAATGAGAATGGACAACGCTTTATACCAAATTATATAGGCACAGTTACACTGTTTTATTATAATAGAGAACACGTAGTGGAATTAATTACCTCATGCTTTTTTAAAAATGTTGGAACAAATCCTTTTTACATGTAAATTCGCTCGTATGACATCTGAAATAAACGCAAAGCATGTCATACACATCATAAACGTGCTTATAAGATTAAAATAGTCCCAGCAGTCAAATGTGGAACTGAATCCAAATGTAAAATAAAATAAGACAATATTGTTGCTTCAAAAAAAAAGAAAACTTTAAAATGATTACTTTTTAAAAAAACAAAACGATTATGACCCGAAAACTTTCTACGAAAAATAAAGAAGAAACGTTAGAGGAAAATTATTTTTTTCGAAAAAGAAATATTAAAAATGAGCTTATTATTAAATATTTATTTCTTCGCTCATATGTAAAAGGGACCTTGATTTAAAATTACATCATTGGCACGGAACAATAGTAAAAATAATTAGTTCAAAACAGACACTCGCGAATCTGTGGTGTAAAAAGTCGTGTAAATATGTATAAATACCTAAATTTATATCTGCAGAGCTGATATCATTGCACCCTCTATCTAAACTACTTACAATATTTTCACCCTTTTTTAAAAAAAAATCCGTCTCATTTGTACATGTGCTTATATGTGTACACTTCTGTGTAGATGCCGTTTCTTTATAGACATGTACAGCTTTTGCGCTAACAAAAACTATAACACAATGATCCAATATTATATTTGGATCCGTAATATTAAAGGAATGTATATCAACAAACATGTGAGTTCAGCATAATGCCATTGCTTTTAACATGGGTATTTTACCTATATCACTTCTCCTCTTGTTCTATCATTCACATTTCGCAAACCTGGGATTTTACAAAACAAAATAGAAGCCGAGCGGCAGAACAGTGAATAGACAGTTATCCTATTGGTATAACTAAAATAAAAGGATATTGCTTGTTGGCATACTTTAACGTAAGCATTTAACGACATAACTATTAAAGATTTGTTTTCTACAGATGCACACATCTATTTGACCAATGCATTACTAATATACATTATTTAAAGGTACCTATATATTTTTAACAGCCAGTCCCATTACTTTTACTGCTCTGATTAAATACTCACTTTATCTTCAAACATATCCCTTAACAAAGTTGAATGCATGGCAGATACATAAAGATGACGGAAATATATGATGCACGGCAATCAAACATTCGCAGTTGGACAGTTTAATGAGTATAGTTTACTCAATAATTACACTGGTACAAATGGTGCATTATATACATATTAGCTACGTAAGACACGAAAAAGATACATACATGTAATTGTATACTTTTTATGACCTTGACCTGGCAGTGATCGTATTGCATATTTTATCCTATTTGTTAAAGTTACCAAATCCCATTTCCTCTTTGCGGTGCGTTGAACACAGATGAGTATATTAGTTGTACTAAGTGGAATATATTTGTTGTACACAGTGGAGTATATTAGTTGGACACATTAAGGTATATCAGATATACACAGTGAAGTATATTAGTTGAAAACAGTGGAATATATTAGTTGTATCAGTTGTACACAGACGAATATATTAGTTGTATGCAGTGGAGTATATTCGTTGTACACAGTGGAATATATTAGTTGCACACAGTGGAGTATATTCGTTATACACAGTGGAGTATATTCGTTGTACACAGTGGGGGTATATTCGTTATACACAGTGGGGTATATTAGTTGTACACAGTGGAGTATATTAGTTGTACACAGTGGAGTATATTAGTTATACACAGTGGATTATATTAATTGTACTCAGTGGAGTATATTAGTTGTACACAGTGGAGTATATTCGTTATACACAGTGTGGGTATATTAGTTGTACACAGTGGAGTATATTAGTTGTACACAGTGGCGTATATTAGTTGTACACAGTGAAGTATATTAGTTGTACACAGTGCATGAGGTAAGTTAGTTGTACACAGTGCATGGGGTATGTTAGTTTTACACAGTGGAATGTATAAGTTGGATACAATGAAGTATATTAAATGTTCACAGTGAAGTATATTAGCTGTACACAGTGGAGTGTATTAGTTGAACACGTATGCTATACACAGTTGAGTATATTAATTATACACAGTGCATGTGGTACGTTAGTTGTACACAGTGGAGTGTATTAGTTCTACACAGTACATGGGTTCGTTAGGTGAACACAGTGGATAATATTAGTAGCCCCCAGTTTAGTATATTAGATGTTCACAGTCGAGTATATTAGCTGTGCACAGTGGAATGTATTCGTTGTACACAGTAGAGTGTATTAGTTGTACACAGTGGAGTATATTTGTTATACACAATGGGGTACATTAGTTGTATACAGTGGAGTGTTTTAGCTGTACACAGTGGAGTATATTCGTTATACACAATGGGGTATATTAGTTGTACACAGTGGAGTATATTAGCTGTACACAGTGGAGTATAGTAGTTGTACACAGTGGGGTATATTAGTTGTGCACAGTGGAGTATATTCGTTGTGCACAGAGGAGTATATTAGCTGTACACAGTGGAGTACATTAGTTGTACACAGTGGAGTATATAACTTATACACAGTGAAGTATATTCGTTGTACACAGTGGTGTATATAAGTTGTACACAGTGAAATATATTCGTTGTACACAGTGGTGTATATAAGTTGTACACAGTGAAATATATTCGTTGTACACAGTGGAGTATATAAGTTGTACACAGTGGAGTATATTATTAGTACACAGTTGAATATATTAGTTGTACATAGTAGCGTATAATTGTTGTACACAGTGAAGTATATTCGTTGTACATAGTGGAGTATATTAGTTGTACACAGTGGAGTACATTAGTTGTACACAGTGGAGTATTTAAGTTGTACACAGTGAAATGAATTGGTTGTACACAGTGGAGTATATAAGTTGTCAGTGGAGTATATTAGTAGTACACAATTGAGTATATTAGTTGTACACAGTGGAATATTTAAGTTGTACACAGTGAAATGAATTGGTTGTACACAGTGGAGTATTTAGGTTGTCAGTGGAGTATATTAGTAGTACACAGTTGAGTATATTAGTTGTACACAGTGGATTATATTAGTTGTACCAAATTAGGTATATTAGTTGGAGACAGTGGAGTATATTCTTTGTACACAGTGGGGTATATTAGTTGAATGCAGTTTAGTATATTAGTCGTACACAGTGGAATTTATTCGTTCTATGTACACAGTGGAGTATTCTAGTTGAACACAGTGGAGTATTATTTGTACACAGTGGAGTATATTCGTTGTACACACTGGAGTATATTAGTTAATAGTTGTACAATGTGGAGTGTATTAGTTGTACACAGTTGAGTATATTAATTGTACACAGCGGCGTATTCCAGTTGTACCCAGTAAAGTATATTCGTTGTACGGACACAGTGGAGTATTCTAGTTGTACGCAGTGGAGTATTAGTTGTACACAGTGGAGTATATTCGTTGTAACTAGTGAAGTATATTAGTTGTAGACAATGGAGTATATTAGTTGTACACAGTGAAGTATATTCGTTGTACACAGTGGAGTATATAAGTTGTACACAGTGGAATATATTAGTTGTACACAGCTGAGTATATTAGTTGTACACAGTGGCGTATATTAGTTGTACACAGTGGAGTATATTAGTTGTGCATAGTAGAGTATATACGTTGTACACAGTGGAGTACATTAGTTGTACACAGTGGAGTATTTAAGTTGTACACAGTGGAATGAATTGGTTGTACACAGTGGAGTATATAAGTTGTACACAGTTGAGTATATTAGTAGTACACAGTTGAGTATATTAGTTGTACCCAATTAGGTATATTAGTTGTAGACTCTGGAGTATATTCTTTGTACACAGTGTGGTACATTAGTTGTACACAGTGGAATATATAAGTTATTAGTTGTACACAGTGGAGTATATTAGTTGTACCCAGTTGAGTATATTCGTTGTACGTACACAGTGGAGTATTCAAGTTGTACCCAGTGGAGTATATTCGTTGTAACTAGTGAAGTATATTAGTTGTACACAGTGGAATATATTCGTTGTAACTAGTGAAGTATATTAGTTGTACACAGTGGATTATTCTAGTTGTACACAGTGGAGTATATTCGTTGTAACTAGTGAAGTATATTAGTTGTACACAAATAAGTATATTAGTTGTATACAGTGTAGTATATTCGTTGTACACAGTGGAGTATATTAGTTGTAAACAATGGATTATATTCATTGTACACAGTGGAGTATATTAGTTGTACACAGTGATGTATATTCGTTGTGCGCAGTACAAAGTGCACAAGGTACGTCCGATATACGCAGTGGAGTATATTAGTTGCACACAGTGGGGGTATGTTAGCCAAACATAGTGGGGTGCGTCAGTTATACGAGTATATGTGTACGTTAGTTTTTTTAAAAAAAATAGAATATAGAGTTTTTCATTGAACTGTATGTGATATTTCACTGTTTGAAGAAGAAACTTTTCATTGTTCAAAGTAGAAGAAATATTTGTGGTATTTTCATTGCATACATTAATGGTAGAGTAGTGTACCGTGACTTGACTAGAGCATGATTTTAACTATCGTCGAATACCCCCAGCACTGAGTCAATTCCGATACTCTCTGTGAATTCGACGATGTTTTTTTTTTTACATGCTTTACCTCATGGCATAAAGACGCGAACATCAAGGAAGGGTTGATACTTACATTGCTTGTTCCATACATTGTGACCCAGCCCTTATGTTATATGTGTAGGTGATTTTTATAAAATGAAACCAGAATACCATGTTAACTTGAATTGCAACGTTATGGACAATTTATAAAAAAAACTTTTAAATTATGTCTTGAATTTATATCAGGTACAAGCAACATACAGAATCAGTCGGAGACAGAACATATTTTGAATACTAAACTGCAAGGATACGTTTGCCAACAATGAAACCTGTTACAGTCCAGATATTGACGGTAGTCAGTTTAGGTAAGTTATGGAATTGATAAATATGTAGGAATTACAGACCCATTCAAACAATTGCATAAACATAAATAAGAACGGTTACTATAGCCTTGGCATTAAATATGTAGAAGCAAACCCCATAAGTTCTTACACTTTCATATTGAATATATATGCATGCCGTTTTTATATAAAACAAATAAAACTTTTACCTTTATTTCATAACATATATTTTTATTTGTTACAGTCATGCTGGCCGCAATGTTTGTTAAGGCACACGTAAGTACTAACCTTCACACAGTTATATAACACACAATATTTAGTTAGAATATTCCCTCTCATTATCTTCACCCCTCTCACCCCATCCCACCGTCACTTCTGTACATGACCTGACTTGGGGTGGATATCAGCAGATCGCTAAAGTTTACTTGAAATAAAACATCAGATCCATACCGGGTAGTTTGATCGAATTTTCGTAAAATGTTTTCATGTTACTGTTAACACTCTTCTCATGGTAACATTGTTTTCATGGCAACAACGTTCCCATGGCAACATTATTTTTTAAAATCTTTTTTGTAACTTTTATTTTAATTTAGTTTTACAAAATAAGACTTTTTGATACATAAATAGTTTATGTCAGTAATATATGCATTTAGTTATTTATGATAGCCATTAAGTGCCCAACCAATGCTTTCATGGCACCACTGTTCCCATGGCAATACTGTTTTCATAGCAACAATGATCACATGGCAACTTTCTTTTATCTTTTTTTGTAACTTTAATTTCAATTTTGTTGAACAAAATTAGACATATTGATACATACATGGTTTATAACAATAATATATGCATTTAGTAATTTCTGATAGTCAATAAGTGCCCAAACAATACTTTCATGGCACCACTGTTCCCATGACAACACTGTTTATCATAGCAACAAAGTTATCGTTGCAAAACTGTTCTCATGGCAACAATTATCCTTCAATATGTGTACTTTAAAAACTTATTTATACTATAGTTATACTTGGTCATCAGTAAAATTATAGTTTATACTTCATTCTTATTTTTATTGTATAATTGTATGCATGATATAATTATATTTATATCATATTTATATTTTATCATTTGATTATATGTGTATGGAGTATGCCACATTGTGTCACTATCCCTGTCATGGCAGAAGTAAAACAGTTACTTTCGTTAAGACGGTGGACTAATGTAATACTTTCTGTAATTTGGAAGAAAAATAATATAAAATGTCTGAGTACACAAGTTTCAACACTGGGACTGACTCCCTGAATCCTAGATGTTAAGTAAAATTGTAAATGCTTTAGATGACAAATTCAACAGTTTGTTATTTCTATACATATGTTTACTTGTGCTTAACAATATCGTGATACGAAGCTAGCTTCTCTTATCAATCTAGGAATCGTGAGTTCGAATCTCTGCACGGCATCAGAGTCCGTGATGATTTATATACGACATTGCGTCTCTCATCACTGATTCAAGTGGGAACGTTATCAGTTACTTCCGGGGACGTGGGTGCTCAAGCACTGGTTAACATTCCAGGATCCCAGGAAAGAGTGGCTAGGTAAACTGGTCGCCTGTAAGCCTCCGATTGCATAAAATGGTGTTAAATATTCAAACAAATCAAACACATAATTTAGTTTGGCGAACAGGATTGCACAAAAGAGTTGATGTGGTCATGAATAAGTTGTTGTTTTTTATTTGTTTCAGAAAGAATGCTATTCCGTGAAATGTGTCGGAAAGGATTGCCTTAAAATTGCCATAAAAGATAAAAAGGCAAAGAAATGTGAAAAAGAAAAATATGGATGCGAAGTAAGTTATATCATTTTTCTTCTAAACGGCTCAGTAGTACAGTGGATATAGTGTTGGCCGATTACATAAGAGATTGCGGGTTCGATCACCGGCTAGAACTTATGGTTTCTCAAAACATCATTCAGTACTGTTTCTACCTAGCACATGTACTCACAAGCTCTGAACTTGCTTCACAATCGAGCTAAAATAAATTGGTATAAATTACACAAGTAATACCAGTTTCCGTATATATATATATATACATGTACGTGTAACTAAAAACTACGAGTATCTGAATATAACGACAGCTACAAAACAAGCTTGTATGAAGACTGCTCTTGTGGGATTGTCCTGGATTTCAGTTTAGAGAGCACCGGGGCGGACTTAGGAAAAGTAACACAAAATCTGTACGGGCTCACATGTTGTTGTTTTTTCAGTACACCTATAGTGGCTTTTAATAAAATATGGGAATTTAGGGGGCATGTGCCGGGGTTATTTAGGAGTAGACCAAACGTTGCTGAATATCGTATATTGGTGAATTCAAATTTATAATAATATTATACTTGTATTTGCTTCATATAAGAATATGACGTCTGTACTATTCACTTATACGTTCCTGGATGTCTGCAATGTTCGTTTAGGAGACAGTATTCATCATATTTCTTCTATACTTAATAGTTGTCTCAAATAACCGGATCACCGACAAACATAACGACCATTGCAAAATGCAGCAAGTCCAAGTGTGTTGACAAAGATACAGCAAACACGAAAACGTATTGTTGCAATACAGACCTGTGTAATAGTGCATTCAAGGTGAGTACAGAAAACGTATTGCTGCAATACAGATCTGTGTAATAGTGCGTTTAAGGTGAGTACAGAAAACGTATTGCAGCAATACAGACCTGTGTAATAGTGCATTCAAGGTGAGTAAAAAAAAAATATTGCTGCAATACAGACCTGTGTAATAGTACATTAAAGGTAGGTACAGAAAACGTATTGCTGCAACACAAACCTGTGTAACAGTGCGTTAAAAGTGAGTACAGAAAACGTATTGCTGCAACACAGACCTGTGTAATAGTGCATTCAAGGTGAGTACAGAAAATGTATCGCTGCAATACAGATCTGTGTAATAGTGCATTCAAGGTGAGTACAGAAAACGTATCGCTGCAATACAGACCTGTGTAATAGTGCATTCAAGATGAGTACAGAAGAAAACGTATCGCTGCATTACAGACCTGTGTAATAGTGCATTCAATGTGAGTACAGAACGCGTATCGCTGCAATACAGACCTGTGTTATAGTGCATTCAAGGTGAGTACAGAAAGCGTATCGCTGCAATACAGACCTGTGTTATAGTGCATTCAAGATGAGTACAGAAAACGCCTCTCTGCAAAACAGACCTGTGTAATAGTGCATTCAATGTGAGAACAGAAAACATATTGTTGCAATACAGACCTGTGTAATAGTGCATTCAAGGTGGGAACATAAAACTGCAACTCAGACATGTGTAATAGTGCACTCAATGCGGGTACAGGTAACGTATTGCTGCAATAGGGCATGTGTAATAATGTGTTCAAGGTGAGTACAGAAAACGTATTGCTGCAATACAGATATGTGTAATAGTAATGTTTTGCTGCAATACAGACCTGTGTAATAGTGCGTTCAATGTGAATACAGAAAACATATTGCTGCAATATAGACCTGTACAATAGTGCGTTCAAGATGAGTACAGAAAACATATTGTTGAAATACAGACATATGTAATAGTGCGTTCAAGGTGAGTACAGAAAACGTAGTGTTGCAATACAGACATGTGTAATAGTGCGTCCAATGTGAGTACAGAAATTAATTGCTGAAATACAAACCTGTGTAATAGTGCATTCAAGGTGATTACAGGAAACGTATTGCTGCAATACAAACATGTGTAATAGTGCGTTCAAGGTGAGTACAAAAAACATATTGCTGCAATACAGACCTGTGTAATAGTGCGTTCTAGGTGAGTACAGAAAATGTATTGCTGCAATATTAGCGCATTCAAGGTGAGTACAGAAAACATAATGCTGCAATACAGATCTGTGTAAAAATGCTTTCAAGGTAGGTACAGGAAACGTATTGCTTCAAGATGAGTACAGAAAACGTATTGCTGCAATACAGATCTGTGTAATAGTGCATTCAATGTGAGTACAGAAAACGTATTGCTGCAAAACAGACCTGTGTAATAGTGCATTCAAGGTGAGTACAGAAAACGTATCGCTGCAATACAGACCTGTGTAATAGTGCATTCAAGGCGAGTACAGAAAACGTATCGCTGCAATACAGACCGGTGTAATAGTGCGTTCAAAGTGAGTACAGAAAACGTATTGCTGCAATATAGACCTGTGTTTTTTAAGGTTAGTATATAGATCTGTGTAATAGTGCGATCAAGGTGAGTACAGAAAACATATTGTTGAAAAACATAACTGTGTAATAGTGCATTCAAAGTGAATACAGAAAATGTATCGCTGCAATACAGACCTGTGTAATAGTGCATTCAAGGTGAGTACATAAAACGTATCGCTGCAATACAGACCTGTGTAATAGTGCATTCAAGGTGAGTACAGAAAACGTATCGCTGCAATACAGGCCTGTGTTATAGTGCATTCAGGGTGAGTACAGAAAACGTATCTCTGCAATAGAGACCTATGTAATAGTGCATTCAAGGTTAGTACATAAAACGTATCGCTGCAACACAAATCTGTGTAATAATGCATTCAAGGTGAGTACAGGTAACGTATTGCTGCAATAAAGACTTATGTAATTTAAGGTGAGGATACAGATCTGTGTAATAGTGCGATCAAGGTGAGTACAGAAAATATATTGTTGAAAAACAGACCTGTGTAATAGTGCGTTCAAGGTGATTACAGAAAATGTATTGCTGCTATACAGACATGTGTAATAGTGCATTCAAGGTGAGTACAGAAAACGTATTGCTGCAATACAGACCTGTATAATAATGCATTCAAAGTGAGTACAGAAAACGTATTGCTGCAATACAGCCCTTTGTAATAGTGCGTTGAAGGTGAGTACAGAAAACGTATACTTGCAATACAGACCTGTGTAATTCAAGGTGAGTATAGAAAACATATTGCTGCAATATAGACCTGTGTAATTTAAGGTGATTACAGAAAACGTATTGCTGCAATACAACCTTTGTAATATTGCGTTGAAGGTGAGTACAGAAAACGTATAGCTGCAATACAGGCCTGTGTAATTCAAGGTGAGTACAGAAAACGTATTGCTGCAATACAGATCTGTGTAGTTCAAGGTGAGTACAGAAAACATATTGCTGCAATATAGACCTGTGTAATTTAAGGTGAGTACAGAAAACGTATTGCTGCAATACAATCTTTGTAATATTGCGTTGAAGGTGAGTACAGAAAACGTATAGCTGCAATACAGACCTGTGTAATTCAAGGTGAGTACAGAAAAGATATTGCTGCAATATAGATCTGTGTAATTCAAGGTGAGTACAGAAAACGTATAGCTGCAATACAGACCTGTGTAATTCAAGGTGAGTACAGAAAACGTATAGCTGCAATACAGACCTGTGTAATTCAAGATGAATACAGAAAAGATATTGCTGCAATATAGATCTGTGTAGTAGTGCATTCAAGTTACAATTGAGTATAGCCAGTTTTTACAACACATAGTGTACGGTGTGCGACCATCGCGGACCGTTGCTGCAATGTGAAACAACGTTGAAACAGGTGTGAAACAACATTGATACAAATGTGAAACAACGTTGGTACAAATGTGAAACAATTATTAAAAGGTCGAAACTACGAAACAACGATAATGTAAAGTTAATTTAACGATGATAGAAACTCGAAACACGAATTGTAAAATAGCCATCGTTGTTTCAATTTTTTTTACCATAGTGTTTCACATTTTCTATGTTTCAACACCGAGCCACCTAATGTTTGAGTATGCATTTAACTGGATAAAACTGCAATGTCACGATGGTGAAGATGCAGTGCCGAGAGCAGCGATAAGTAACACAATTATGTCGTATATTAACATTTTTGGCTTCGGAGCTTTGTAAAGATGTTGTAATGATTAAATATTTATCGAACACAATACAGAAAGATGTAAGAGTTCTCAATTGAATTGTGTTAAAATGGATCAAGTCAATGCATAAACTAACAACATCAATAATTTCAATAGTATTTTCTAAGCTTTTAACTAGGATGTAAACGATTTTTTTTTTAAAAAACAACGTGGCGTCATTGTGTCAGTAATTAATCAAACCTATATAAACTGAACATGAGACGAACAAAAAGCGTACACCTCTGATTGATTTGAATAAACGTCTGTTTTTTACTATATTTTTCAGTCTCCGCCATCGGCAGCCTACAGAGTTGGAGCGTCTGTATACATGCTGGTTACCATAGCGACGTGCGCTTTAATAACGCTTGTTTGAAGTTCGCACATATTTGTCTTTGGCTGCGTATTATATAGCCAACCATATGCATATCATGCTTGCGCCTAAAGTCCTTAGCGGATATAAACGTTTACTGTTGTTATCAAAAGTAGTTGTCAGCGGTCAAGGTCAAATAGTTATGAATTTAAAGTTATGAATTTAATGTTGACATCACGTAAAAAAGACAAGTTAATTTTGTATATTTCATATGCTTATAGAAAAAAAAACGTAGGTCAGTGACAGTTAATTAGGGCAGAAAACTTCTTGCGAACTAATACGCCGTTTAGTAAGAGTGCACTCCCTTGTTATTTAACCAAGCCTTTAGAGAATGACTATTTCCTTTGATTTTTTAAATTTTAAAGCAAAGTTGTTATATGGGTCACACGAGGGTTACGTCCCTTTAAAATATTTAAATTTGAGATTTATAATAACATTTGAATTAAACATATTTTAGTTGTTTTACAGTTTATACAATTTATATTCTAATTAAAATTTGTCCATATTTTTATAATTAAAAAAATTGAATTCGCATTTGCAACACAAATAATATCACATAAAATCACATTGATTGTTAATATATTGTTAACTGAAGCGGATCGCTTATTGACACAAAGTTAAGTTAAAGTTTGTTTTTTTATAGTATTGTTATCACATTGTTATACTATCGGCCTATCCATATACATAATCACATCGCGTGGTATAAGTATGTTACAGTCGCGTAGTTTAGACGCACGACACGAAAATTGAATAGATACATGTGTATGTCTGTCTTTTTCTTTTTTCTTCAAGCGAATTTATCAAAGTTTCGTGTTGTGTTTGTTTAATGTTGTACCTTATCATAAAGGTATAACATAAAATGTTTTATTAAAGTAACGAGATCCGAAAACCGGTGTTTTTCCAGTGCCAGGTCTCAGCTTATCACATTGGAAGCAAATATGATTACCTCGGTGAAGTCCATAGGTTTACTGTAGGTCAACTACCACCATTGTGACGAGGATTGAAAGTAAAAGATGTTCGAGACATGTATTTTGATAGTAAACTTATTTCTGGTTGGATGAAAATTTCAAATTGGCAAATGATCACAATAAATTGTTTGTCAATAAAAATAAATTAATGTTTCTCTGATTTGCTAAATTCCTTTTATTAAGGAACTTCATGGAAAATAAAATTGGTGAACTTTTAGATTTCTCCATGCTGAAAGTGGCCCGGTGTAATTTACCCCAGAAGACAAAAAGTGGTAAAAAAACCAACATATTTTGCGTCTAGTAAAATACTTTAATACAACATAGGACTTTCCGGTCTGCGAATCTTTGCGGCCATTTTGAATCAACAATTTATGTCACGTGATGCACAATCGGTCAGTGACCCAATTGTTATATGTGACACGGTAAACCCTTGGACTATCTACCCGATGCTGACGGAAATATCCGGAAATAGTCGAATAGGTATGGATGACCCGAGGTTTCACTTCCCATGTGATCAGTCTGCAACAAATGCACGTGCTTGTAAATTAAAATGCTTCCGTGCAATACATTGATTCACTGTTTAGTCACGTCATTAAAAGGACTCGAGGTTAATATTGAAAATGAGTTTTGAAGATAACAAAAAAGCTTTTTTTAAAATATAAATTTATGTTTCTGTGAATTTGTTTTCTATCTTACTAAAACATATATGCAATTATTTTGGCCCTTATTGACAAATGACCACAAATCAGTAAAACAAAACGCCATTAAACCATTTATCAGCATTACCCCTACCTCCCCACCCCACCCCCTTTCCCCGAAATAAAATCGATTGACATCCGTACTGGGTTATGCTAAACAGGCCACTCTGCTATCATTTTAACTTCGTCCAAATGATAATCATCCATAATGTTAACTGAGATTGAACACGCAGTTCTAATATCTAATTTTGTCAATCTTAAAGTACTGGTTTAGTTGCATTCAATTCGAGTTTAATCCACATAAATAAGATTCGCCGCGTTCGATCTCAGTAAAATATTATAGATGCATTGGATCTTAGAGAAATGTTATAGATGAATGATTATATTGCACTGCAGTTTAGTTTATTAGTATTAGATATGATAGTTGTAATCATGTTGCATTGTGTTGAATTTGAAAATGCTTGAAATTTCTGCAAAAATAAACAGAATCAAATAATAGCTGTTATTGATTTGTTTAATCCACGATTTTTATATATGACAATTTGTATCCTATATAAACCATGACAATAAGAATCTAGAAACACTTTATTCTGATTTTCACCGAAATGTAAAAGAACCCCCCCCCCCCCCCCACACACACACAAACAGGCTTAATAACAAATAAATGGATATGGTGAACATTAATGTGATAAATGAATTAACAAAAGCATGCATGGATGAATGAATGAATGAATGAATGAATGAATGAATGAATGAATGAATGAATGAATGAATGAATGAATGAATGAATGAGTGAGTGAGTGAGTGAGTGAGTGAGTGAGTGAGTGAGTGGGTGGGTGGGTGGGTGGGTGGGTGGCTGGATGGATGGATGGATGGATGGATGGATGGATGGATGGATGGAGGAATGAATGAATGAATGAATGAATGAATGAATGAATGAATGAATGAATGAATGAATGAATGAATGAATGAATGAATGAATGAATGTGAATGAATGAATGAATGAATGAATGAATGAATGAATGAATGAATGTATGAACGAATGAATAAATGAACGACTAACGAAAACGACGATCGAATGCCATTAGTAGGATCATATACAGTAGCCTACCTTACGTTTGCGCTTGGTTTACAATACAATACTACAAAACCATGGTAAGATACACTTACTATTTAGCTAACAATTTTAAGTCATATATGTAGGAGGGGATAATATTAATGTGGATGGCAGGATATGCATTACCCCGCCCACAACACACACAAACGTCTAGCTAAAATATAGGAAAAAATGTTATTCAGACATAATCGAAACATTAGGTATTGAGATGAATTTTACTTTTCATCCTCTTGAAATCCATACCAGGTTGGAACTCCCAACATTCAAGTCCCAACGTCATTGTAAGTATTACAACAAAACTCCCTCTGTCATATTGCATACACAGTTACTACCTTTGGCCGATATCACAGTCGGGGAAAATATATTCCATTTTTGGGATAAAGGGAACATTGATAAATACATATTACATTTAATTTACAACTGTGCGTTTTTATCACCACAATGACAGATAACCTTTACAAACAAGCAGCTGGACTGATAACGCATCTTCGACAGATCATACTTTACATCAGTTATACGAATAAACCCATAGTTAAATATTACCAGTTGGACAGTACCACCATTACACAATGCGTTTTACGAGACAATGTAGGAGGAAAAAAAAAGCCACTATGTGAGTAAACATTTATTTATATGAACAGGTCAGACTTGGCGGGTCTAAGCCCATTTACCTCTCATCGCTGAAGTCTTTGGTTCGATTGCAGCTCGGTTTGAACATTAAAAGAAGCCTCACCTATATCGGCGGTATTTTTTTTCGAACTAGCTGTCAAACTGCACATTTATATCAAACATTACATATCATGGATATTCTGTTCGATGCTAGTAACTTATTTTGTAGTTTGCCTCTGTTGTGCATTTTTTTTTTAATTTTGTTGGCCAAATACTGAATCGCGACCGGCGATAAAGTCACTCATTTGCTAGTATCGGGTTAATTAACTAAAACATTGACAAATAAAACGGAAAATGCCGACCAGTGTTTTATCGAATTTCTCATTAATAAGATAAACTACAAGGACCGAATCAACCATTATCTTCGTATGAGACCTTCCGCTTTGTGATTCTGTAATATGTCCATTATTTGCTGAACAGTTGCAGGTGATGCAGGAAGTCTGTCCATATCTTACACAAGGACAGTGCTTATCCTCAGATACATGCGTATATATCTGTGATATGCCTCCGTCAATTTCCCGGAAAAAATGACGCTATGTATAACCTCCAATGTGTTGATTATTGCGTCGACAAATTGATATAGATTATCAAATATCGCGACAGATTTCAAGGGTCATCAATTAAAGTGTCCTTATAATGTGTCCAATTAAGCCAGTTCATATGTTTAGTTTGAATATTTAGCGTCAGTTTAAGCCATCGACTGGGATAACGGACGAACGGTTAACAGTGTCACTTTTTCCTGTGAACCTGGAAGGTTAATCAGTGCTCAAGTACACCCATATCCGTTAGTAACTGATAACTTTCCAACTTGAATTAGCGGAGGGAATACGGATGACAAGGATATCAATCATCAAGGAGAATTTGACCGGGCGGGGATCCGAACTCACAATCCTTGGATCGATAGTCGAACGTGCTGCTAGCTGAGCTAATCGGGACCAGCCAGTTCAAGAATTGAGATATCATGCTCCTATCTACTTGATATAAAGATGACACATGCTATAGTTTTCAGTATTATGTGACGACCACAAAGCAGACATTACAATCTAATGTATGTAGGTTAAGAACTTGTCAAGATGTTATTGTTGTTGTCGAGATATTGTTGTAATAATACTGTGAAAGTTTGCTGAACATTAAATTTGACAGAATTCGAGTGCACAAACGGACGGACGTATAGACGACGGGTACAAGACAATGAAATGAGAACGCCGTTAGGGTAGATCATAAATAGTAAAATGAAACCTATAAACGCGACCTGCTGGACAGAAAGACCATGTTTTACATAATGCATGGGAAAGTTGTAATTTATTGACTGTTTTGTTTTTGTATAATTTGACTACATAGGGAAAGTTGTAAGTTATTGACTATTTTATGCATAATTTGACTACATAGGGAAAATTGTAGGCTAAACTATTGACTATTTTATGTATAATTTGACTACATAGGGAAAGTTGTTAACTCGTTGACTATTTTATATATAATTTGACTACATAGGGGAAAGTTATCAACTACTGACTATTTTATGTATAATTTGACTACATAGGTAAAGTTATAAACTACTAACTATTTTATGTATAATTTGACTACATAGGTAAAGTTGTAAACTACTGACTATTTTATGTATAATTTGACAACATATGGAAAGTTGTAAAGTATTGACTATTTTATGTTTAATTTGACTACATAGGTAAAGTTGTAAACTACTAACTATTTTATGTACAATTTGACTACATAGGGAAAGTTGTAAACTATTGACTATTTTATGTTAAATTGTTTACATGGGAAAAATTGTAAACTACTGAATATTTTATGTATAATTTGACAACATATAGAAAGTTGTGAACTATTGACTATTTTATGTTTAATTTGACTTCATAGGGAAAGTTGTAGGCTAAACTATTGACTATTTTATGTATAATTTGACTACATGGGTAAAGTTATAAACTACTGACCTTTTTATGTATAATTTGACTACGTAGTGAAAGTTGTAGGCTAAGCTTTTGACTATTTTAAGTATAATTTTAAAGTTGTAAACTACTGACTATTTTATGTTTAATCGGACTACATGGGAAAAGTTGTAAACTATTGACTATTTTATGTTTAATTTGACTACATGGGAAAAATTGTAAACTATTGAATATTTTGTGTATAATTTGACAACATATAGAAAGTTGTAAACTATTGACTATTTTATGTATAACTTGACTTCATAGAAAAAGTTGTTAACTATTGACTAGTTTATGTATAAATTGACTACATAGGAAAAGTTGTAAACTATTGACTATTTTTATGTATAATTTGACTACATAGGAAAAGTTGTAAACTATTGACTATTTTATGTACAATTTGACAACATAAAAAAAGTTGTAAACTATTGACTAGTTTATGTATAAATTGACTACATAAGGAAAGTTGTAAACTATTGACTTTTTTATGTATAATTTGACTACATAGGAAATTTGTGAACTATTGACTATTTTATGTATAATTGTAGATTGTTCCTGACCATGGCCACACTCAGTACAGCTTTTATCTTCTACATAGCAAAAGACCATGGCATATTCAAACCTATTCCTGGACCATTATTGTTCAATTGTGAAGAGAAACTTGATATAATATTCTTGAAAGTGCACAAGACAGGCAGCTCGACCATTGCCAACATTCTGCAGAGGTTTGGCTTATCCAGGAATTTAAACTTCGCTCTGCCAAATAAACTTCCTGGCCAAATACGGTACAACTATTTTGGTGAAATTGGCAAAACACTTAACAAAGATGAGATTATATCGTCCAAGAAGTCTACAGGCAGATATAATATTCTGTACAACCATGCGATCTTTAATAAAACATCATTTGAGGCTGTGTTTGGCATTGGGACTATGTACCGGTACGTTACAATGGTACGGAATCCCATAAGCCAGTTTCTGTCTGCCATACTGTTCTTTGAGAATGACCGAATTTTCAATATTTCAACTGATAATATCACCGCATATCTTGAAAATCCTAAAGATTACGAGCCGGAGGAGCCATATATATCTTTTACAGACAATCGTCAAGCCCTGGATTTGGGCGTTCCGTACAGTCAAGTAAGAGATGAAGGTTTAATAAAGGAGTATGTAAGAATGTTGGATGAACAGTTCGAATTAGTCATGGTGATGGAGTATTTTGATGAATCTTTAGTACTCCTTAAACGTCAGATGTGTTGGACACTGAAAGATATCATTTATTTGCGTAAAAATACCAGGTACCGGACATTTGAGTTTAATTTAACCACCTACGATAAAACACTCCATCGACAATGGGCTCTTGCGGATCATTTAATATATGAACATTTCTACAAGAAGTTTCAGGAGCACATCGAACGTGAACCAGATGTGATGACAGAAACGCACCATTTCAAAACAGTGTTGTTAAAGATACGGACGTTTTGTAAAGGTAGCAGCCGTGAAAGTTTCATAAACATTAGAAAAAGTACATGGAACCATGCATTTAAAGTGACGTCATTAGATTGTGCATATATGACACTAAACGAATTGATGTTTCTCAACAAAACATTTCATGACCGCAAAAGTCTCCATTAGAATTGATATTAAATAGGGCAAAGATGTCTCACTCAAATTTCTCAAGTTTAGTCTTATCTTTATTAAACGGCAGCAATACTGGATTTTGGGCAGCCCCACACACACACAGACTCCATAAAACAACACACACACAAATCTTAAAGTGCAACAATCATGAATCGTTATTATCAATATTTGTGAAACATTTTTATTAATTTCCCTGCATAACTCAATTCAAATTTCGCGACCCCAAGGCGGTCATTTTGTAACCGTCTACTCGGACGAAAAACAAGCACACTTGGTTAAAGCTGACACAATGATCATGCACGTGAAATTGTATCAGCATGGAATTAAGTGCTTAAGAAGAGATGCCATTTTAAATGTTCACAATTTAGTTTATTTTCATCAATGGCTTAATAATGTTATTGGTCCTCGGTTACTTTTCACCACAAAGGTCGTAGGTTCGAGTCCCGTCCGTGAGAAAGTTTTCAGTTACTTGCGAAAGGACGGTGGTTCTACCAAGTCTGAGGTCTTCCTCCACGAGGATATGCAATATATAACCCGAAATGGCGTTAAACCACATTCAAAATAAATAATAATATAAAGTCCTTGTTTTGGTAGATGGCTTGTGATCAAGCTTCAACAAAAGTGACACGATATCCCTAAATCGCTCACCTGCGGCAAAACTGCTCGCCTGTCAGCTTCCCAAATGAAGCGCGTTTGTATAACCGCCCAGCCATTTATTATCACACTTTTCTTGTTGAAAACATTTTCCGAGATTTTACGGTTGTGTAAGTTTGGTGAAGATACAAGCGTTGGGATGCCCGCAAGGTGATTTAAAACATTTTTTTTGATAATGCAAGGGTACCCAATGTTAATTATCTGAATAGGAAAGTTAAAGACCAAGATATTACAATTAAACAACTTCTTCTGTGAAAGTTATGAAAAATGTAGGTCCTGAGGCGCGAATTGTTTATTTTAAAATCAATGGAATCGTCTCAATTTTCAACATTTTGTCACTCTTACGTGTTAAAACAGCCTGCAAAATAATGTAATTATTGAGAAGTTCTTCATCACTGCGCATGCGTGAATGGTATTGTACATACTTTTTCAATTCTGAACGAGTAATTTACAATCTACAAAGCCTGCGCAAGCTATGCTTAGAAACGGCCTTACCAACGGTTGGGCTTTCAAACATCAATCATTTCAGCTTTCATCGTAGCTCCGCCCAATGTTATATAAACTGTCAGTCAACTTAGGTTTAACACCAAACCATTTTTACTAACTGGACACTATCTATTACGTAGTGTGGTTTTACTATTCAAGAATAGTGGGCGATAGAGGACAAACAGTGCTATATCTGTGAGAAATTATTTTATTTGACCAGGTCAAGAACTAGTCCTATATATAATAGTCTTATAAATAATTTGTAAGTTTGGTCATAATCAAACGGCCATATCTCCATTTATTATCAGATTTGGTCAGTTTAAGGATATGTCAGAGATATTGTGGTAATATATTGGTAACTACTGTGCAAGTTTGGTGCATATCAATGAAAACCGCAAGTGCTAGAGTGCACCTTACCTAAATATGTACATACAGATGGAAGGATGTATGGACAATAAACACAGGTGATCAGAATTGCTCCCATAAAATTGGTCAGATGTCAGAGCTAATTAAAGCATACAATAAAAGCACATTTAACAATTAAAGGGCGTGAAACTTCATCACTGCCATGTGATTACAAGATCACACAATGCATTTTTTTCATAATTCTAAGACAGGCGTGATAAAAATGCATGTTGTTTCTTAATACATGTATATGATAAAATAAACTTTTTCTGCACATTGTTGAAATTGAGGATGTAAATCTCAAATGAGTTATCATGACTACCCGAAAATGGGGCCAGGCATGTGAAAACATTGATACAAAATACTTACCATAAATAATTAATTTTGTACTGTTATCTTTGCCAAATTTTATCAATCTGCATACATGTACAATAATACATGCAAATACCCTATACTAGTTCCGGACTCCAGAGTAAATAAAATACTGAACCCAAAAGTTGTAATGTTTTATATGATACACATAAATAAAACAAGAGGGCCACGATGTCCCTTATATCGCTCACATGTGTCAGCTGACTTAATTAATGTTTTTTCTTGTACAATAAAATGTATTTAATAGAATCTGAATGTCATGTTTTATTAACCATCAAGTTCCTGTAAGCCATTTTGTAGAGGGCCCTGTAGTGGACGTTTCTACAAACATGTTCTTAATACTGATTACAAAGATGATTTTTAAAGATCTTCTTTCCGTTTTCACAACCAAAATTCTGCATATACCAATTTGCTTTAGTTAATTTAGCAGAGGACTATGCAAGGATAATTATTATTAGGCTACTTTGAATTTGTAACAGAGATTTGTGGCAAAGAAAAATAGTTTTTCCCTCTATAAAAATGTTAACTATTTTGGTAGAGGGTTACTTTCTGATTTGGATTTAAGAATAATTTGATCTTATCATTTGTACTTAAAATTATTTTTAAATCTGACCACCGGCTTTAAAGGAGATTTGAAGGTTTCGTTTACATTGCCATGGCAATCAGAGTTCTGCCTGGATCAAGTTCGATTTTGTTTTTGGTAAAGGACCATCCAATGATCATTCCTGTGGTGTTTGATTTAAATCATATGAGAATTCATAGGAGAGGTCATTTGAAGAATGGTTTACGGACAGACAGATAGACAGACAGACGAATAGTAATCACGAATAGTAATCACAACAGCTTTCAGCTCAGGCGAGCTAAAATATTAGTCAGCATTTGTTTAAGTAGTCTATATATACAGCTTGAACTTAAACTTTAACATGTAGGTTCGAATCTTGCTCGCTCCAAAAAAATTATGTGAGAAAGTTTGCCATTTACTTGCAGAAGGACGGTGGTTCTATTCAGATTCATTAAGGTCTTCCTCTATCACTAAACTGAATCTTCCATATATAACCTGAAATGTGTTGAAAATGGAGTAAAACACACACAAAAACATAAAAGTTACAATCCCAATATCTCCTTTTCACACAAATCTTTTGCCATGACCCGTAATATAGTAGCCAAAATATATGAACATACCCATGTGCAAAAGTTACATTCACATAACTACAAGCATAATTTACATCAAAACTTTAATGTAGAGTTTGAAGAAAAAAAATTACCTTTTTACCCAAAAATATGACCTTGACTTTCAATTTAGGATCCCAATATGCTACACTGCCTCAGAGTATAAGCATGCACAGTTGTGCCAAATAACAATCATATAACAAAGCAATACACACATATAAACAGCTTGCATCAAAACTTAAATGCAGTTTAAAGGTAATTGTGACCTTTTCGTACTGCAATATGACCTTGACCTTCAAGTTAGAGAACAAAACATGTTCTATTGAAGTCACCAGAAGATGCTGTCAGCGGAGATGTCCAAAGATTCAACAGATTCCATATTGATCAAGCTGGAGAAAATTCACAAGTAAACTTGATTTGGAATGAAACAAAATTGTTGAGCTTTCTCAATCAATACTTGCAGAATGTTAATCACTGAATTTGATAAATATAATTTATGTGGAATATATAAAAACATGTATGTATTTATGTGAAACACAGACCTGTGTTTTGGGTTTTAAATGTCATATGGATTACATGAGTAGAATTTTTGTTTAGGAAGTCTGGTTCGACTAGGTATTTATGAAAATAAAATGTACACAAACAACATTCTATCTCCAGTTTTGCCGAGATAAACAGCCAAACAATATATTTATCTCCTGGAACATACTGGTTAACAATTTATGGATGATATATTTCACCGTTCAAAGTCATTTAATAATACCTAATAAGATGTAGTGAGCAAAACACATTTTTGTCTTGAATAATTGAATATCTACATGTACAGGAAAATGATGCACCAGATCTTAAACATTTCATTTATTACGACCTCAAACATATGTAACTTGATGTTTGCTATATCAAGAGGCGCCGGTAAAAAGATTTTCTCCTTGTTTTATTTTGGCCATAGTATCGGCATATTGAAAGTTGTCACTGTTTTCATATTCACACATGTCCAACGCAATTACACAACTTTCCTTGACAACGCGTTCTGTGTCATGCAGGTATCCTTCTAGAATCTTCATACATTCGTCAGTTGCTATGGATCCTGTAAAACCAGATAACAAAACCATTACAAATCCAACAGGTCATTCAGGAACAGATAAACTATATCAGTAGAAAAGAGTACTGACAAATCTCACTTAATATAAACGTATGCTTACAATATGCATAACAACAAATTACTGTATAAACATTTGCTGTAAAACTCGTTTAAGTACACATAACAATTTCAGTATAATGCAGATAAAGTTTCTTTCTTAAAGATACAACATATAGCATGATACATGGCGACTCACCTAAAGCCTCAGCACATTCATGCCTGACCATTGGACTCTCATTGGAATCCTTGAGATTTGCTGTCAGCTGCTGCACACAGGCATCGTGTTGTATCTGACCAAGTACATATGCAATTTCATGGCGGAACAGCGCACTCTTACACTTCAAACCTGCAACATAATTTACAAATTTCATCATGTTCTAACTTGTTAGTAGACAATCTCAAACTAATCGTACCGATTCAGAAACTTAAGTAGATCAAGGTATCTGGCAGACACAGCATGTTCACCAGTTTCCTATTGCATCCAGATAACCTCAATGCATATTTGAGAATGATTGTTAAATTATTAATCAACATTCAGAGACACAATGCTCAAAAAAAAGTTAGACAAAAAGTGTACATAAAATTTTAATTGGGAGCAATTCTAAGCTCATTTCATTCAGTAATTAACAATCGACTGTCCAAGGAATAGAGCTCTCGATTGACGTCTTTATTAATTACATTATATTTACATTATCAACACACAGTGCACCCACTTTTCACTCCACTTTGCCTTTGTTAGGACATCATTAAAAAATATTTGTTTGTTATGCTCCGACCATTTTTTTTGATGTGGGTGTTTAGGTAGCTTTTTTCACTCCAGAATTTGATTTTTATGCGTAATTTGAACAAAGAAAATGGTCAGAAATCATAAAAACAACAACACTTTGAAAGTCAATAAAAATGTTTGGGTAACTGCAATTTTGTGGGCAGGAAGGAGAATGGTAAACAGTTTTTTAAGAAATGCCTTACTAAAGGTGCTTGCATCATTCAATGTATGGAATCTGTGAAAGTAACAGCAAACAGTTTTAATTTTACTTCACGGTCATCCAAGAGCAGATAATGTGAAAGTTAAAAATACATAAAGGTTAGAAACTTCATGTACCTTCAGCTAAGGCAATCACTGCATCAGCTGTGCCCATATTTCTTAGAGAAAACAAGGCCCTGTATCTTTGAAACAGGGGTAAGCTCTCATTGAGTAATGTCCCTTGAAGTGTCTCTATATCTTGTGTGATGCTAGGTGGCGCTGGATCAACAGACATGTATGGATTTTCCGACAGTGTTTCTTTTTCTTTTTCTCGACTCTGTAACCATTTTACTCTATCAATAGCTATTTGACAAGTCTCTGCCACCTAAATAAAAAAAAAATCTGTTTTAAGCATTGACAAAAGATAAAGACAAAAACATAGATATTACGTAGAAAAAGAAAAGCAACTCATTTCATTTTTCTTAACTTCCATTTATTTCAGTAATACAAATCAAAATTACTTTGCAGAATAAAAATCTCAACAAATCCAGATCATTCCTGGCAAACTGTGTTTAAAATAAAATTGTTGAGGTACTTCTGATTATAATTTTGTATACCGGCTGCAACTAATATAAAAACGAAATAACTTTCAATTGCACTGTTTTAAATTCAAGAATATTTTTGCATGAACATAGCATTATAAAGTGTTTAATTTTACCTACAACTAACATTTGATGTACAAGAAATCAGTTGCCTGTGTTTTCTATTCTTTTCTATACAAGTCACAGAAACTGGTCACAATATCTTTTTAAATCCATACATCTATAGTATAGATCTATATTATAGTGGTACTACCATTATATAGATACCACAAGACAGCATGTACTTAAAATGATTTTCTAAAATTGATTGTGACCAGTTCCTGTGATATAAGTAATCTAAAAATATTTACACATGCAAAATAATTGATTTAGATAAAAATTAAACAAGAACTGTCAGAAGACAACAAACCTTGCTTATTGGAAAAACTCACTACCCATGCAAAGATTGAAATTGGAGGCAAACACCAAAACTTAAACATAAACGCAACTAAATGCGTTTAACCTGGGTGTCTACAGACAATGCCGACACCGGTGTCATGGCAATAGCTCTCCTGGACATTTGTCCCAGAGAGCTAATAAAAAGGTTATATAAAAAAAATTTAAGCACATGTTAAATGTACACTACTGGTAGTTTTAATTTATAAATGACATCAAACAAATTGAAGTGTCAGATTGTATGTTTTGAAGCAGGCCACAGACTAGGACTTCAATATATAGGTAGGTATATAAAAATGTTGTGCATTACTACTGTCTCACCATGGTGCTAACTGTGCAGCTTTCAATTAACACTTGTTAAGTGTTGGTTCTAATCCCTGCTGAGGTCATGGATTTTTCTTCATAATTTTTCCAGTCTGATTACACTGGTGGAGACTCCAGGTAGGCATTGTGTAAGGTTATACCCGGATGCCTTGATCATTAATATATCATGTGTACTGTAACAGATATTTGAAAATGTCAAATATCTTATAGTAAGGATAGAGGCCTGTAGTCGAATTATGTAAACAGCCTTACAGGTAAGCGTAACTGTCTTGCCATAAAACTCGCTTTCGACCAAACTTAGGTCAAGTGTTCACTAAGTATAGTTCAAGTCCCCACTATGGTCACAAATTTATTTTGTTAAAAACAGATTGTTATACACTACTATAGATCTGGTAACACAACTTACATTATATGGCCAGACACTATTGTATACTAGCTTTATAATTTTTAAATTGTCGAACTAAATATTTACCTCAACAACTTGATCAGAGGCATACTGCTCCAGGATTGGCAGAACATCGCTGCTTCCAATGGCTCCAAGTGCTTCACCTTATAAAAAATATAGTGGCCTTTCATTAAGTGCATATATGTTTTTTAAACATTTTGTAAATTTTGTTTTGAAGAAATGCATATTTTAGATGGTTACTTATATATAGGTTTAAATACATGCATGTGTTATTAATGTTATAAGCATGGCAGTAGTGAAGCAGATAGTGTTAGACGTTCACGCCAGAGGTTGCAGGTTTGATACCTAACTCAATCCAATCCTCACAACACCCATTACTGGTTCTACCCAAGAAGCAGACTTGAGATCAGTTTATAGAAGCTTTAAGCTTCCTTCACAAACTAATACTTTTCTTTTGTGGCAACAACAGTTGATCATGCTGCAAGATATCCTGGTTAGACTTTATTGGGTTGTAGACATTTTAACATTTCTCTCCTGCTAGGCTAGTGGGGTATCCAGACCAGTATTGCAGGAGGTTTTACCCAGATGGCCTGTTCAGATAATGCAAAAACTAAATGTTAAATCCTCTGCTTGATAATATTCCTGAATTAATTTTTCTTAAATTCAAAAATAATAGGACCACCGAATGTCGCCACTACTAAGACTTAATGGAACAAATTGTCTTAAACTTTAAAGTATGGGATGATTTGTCTCAACTATGTGTCTTTGGGATTGCTTGTCCATAAAATTTGTAAGTCACATAATTAATTATATGAAAAGTATTTTTGTTACAAGAAAACATCGATATATCACCCCCTAGATGCAGGCTAAATATTTGAGACCTGTGCAGATACTTGGCAACACCGTTCAACATTATTTTGTTTAGTAACTTTATGACAAAAATGCAAAATAATAGATAAGGTAGGCAGACTGCAGTATGTATTTTGAACATATTCTGTTAATCACAAAAACAGCCATTTAGTTGATCCTGTGGTAGAGTATCATATGCCCTGAAAATGAGGATTCCTTTGCTATGGCCATGTGTAGTGTCATTTATAAAGAATCTCTATCTGCTTAGAACAGGAAGACCTCAAACGTGATTAGTCTTAGTTGCTATAACTTGTTTCACAATTGAAGTAAAATAAGTTTTTAAAACAGTTTTGTCAGTATTTTAACCATGTACCTGCTTCATGTCGGACCATTGGCTCCTCAGACTTATCCTGTAAAACCTTCACTAGAACTGGGATTGCATATGTATCTTGCATTTGTCCTAAACAGTACGCAAGTTCATGTTTCAGGAGAGCAGAATCGTCCTGAAATGATTGTGCAATCAAATCGATAGAATCTGCGCCACCCAGATTCTTAAGAGTAAATAATGCCCTAAAGCGATCTTTTAGTGGTTTGGACTCGTCTCTTAATATTTTTCCTATCTCTGTCTTATCTGTAACGTAAGTGTCGGTTGCCATGATGGTCAGTTCTGCTTAAACCAAATAAAATTAGTACAAATATAAAATTATTATGTAAATTCACGTGTTATGTTGAATTTGTCAACATCCGGTGTTTGTAAGAAACACTAGCATGTGAAAATGAACCAAAAAATGTCACAGTTACTTAAACGCACTTGAAAAGCGTCTATCATGATCATATCTCGCAACATCTTGGCAGATTATCATCAGTCAAACCAATATGACCGAGATATTCCGTTGAAACACTTTTTTTTTAACCTTCCGCATTTTCGGCAAGCCTATTCTCTCGTAAGACCACAAAAAATAAAGGTATATTCTTAATCAACATAGATACGACTTCAGACTTATGTTTTACAAATGTGATTAAACATTTTTTTTTTTAATATTTTGTATAATTAGACAATTCAAATTATAATACTCGTCTGACACTGTCAAGGTGGTCTCGTGCAGTTGATCTTGAGCTGTCAAAATGTCCAAACATGTCGATCTATATGCTTTATTTCTTTGATTTCATTCAGTCAAATATTTCTTTTTTTTATTTAAAAAAACACCTCAAAAGCTCATTTTTATTATGTGCATTTTTTTTTTATTAAAAGAAAATTATATTTTTTAAAAAAAAAGAAGCAAACCATGACTGAATGTACCCTGGCGTTACCAGTTTTTGATGACTTAATCAATCATCGTGAAAATTCAGAATCAGATCTTACCTGTTTGTTTGATGTGTAAAACTCTCAACATTACATAAATACATCCTTATACAAAATGCAAACAGCATTCCATTGAAAAAAACTTCTGATCTTGCCTCAAGGAAGTGAAGGCCACATGAAACAAATCCCTAGTCCGGCCACAATTTGAATATGCATTCCCCATATGGGACTGGCATACCAAGTCTAACACAACCAAGATCGATTGCGTGCAACACAGAGCTGCTCTTTGTCACCAGTGACTATACCCAAACAAGCTGCATCACAACTATGCTCAGCACTTAGGGTGGGTGGATCTCCAGACATGTAAACAGCTTTTCCAATGCTACTGTGATGTACCGCATTGTACATCAGCTTGTAGTAATCCCTACAGCCCCATACCATCTAATAGGCGCCCAGAACAGAGGTCATCCTAGCAGGTTTTTTCCTACCTTCATCAGCACTAACAGCTACCGTGACTACTTCTTCCAATCTGGCATCTCACTATGGAACTCCCTCCCAGTCAGCCTTATCGACGCACCATCCATCGAAGCATTCCCGGCTAGGATGGTTAAAAAGATGTAATGACCTTAACTGCACACTAGACCCTCTCTCACATGTTAATTTATATCACAATGTGCAATTATGCTCCAGAAGCACAGTACTAAGGAGAAGAGGAAGAAGAAGAAGAAGTAAAATCTGAATGCATTGCCTTCGTTGATATTAAAGAAACAAATTTATTATGAAATTTATTTTTAATTAATATTTTCATACTATTAACTGAAAATGGAAGCAGAATTAGCCAACCAACTTCAGATCTAAAAAAAACATATGGGGCTTTCCAAATTAATCAGTTAGATCTACAACTAGAACATGCGTAACAGATAACTCTTTGTTAAAATCAAAACAATACATGTTTTACTTAGTAGATCTAATCTTTGCCTTAAAGTCCAATCCATTCTTTAGAGATTGTTATTGAAACATATGCCAGCTTCAACTTCTTTAAAATATTTATTTTTCAGAAAATGCCGATCAAAAAGATCATTGACCAGTTGCCAGCCCCGGGTACCAAGAAAGACATTCCTATTGTATTCCATGAGCCCCATGTTGAATCTGGCTTCCGTCTCACCCACCAACCTTGGTACTATTACCTACTCAGTCTCTTCCAGAAGCATAACGAATGTATGAACTCTTGGACACACCTGGTGGGATGTATCATAGCCATGAGACAAATTTATAAAATCTCCGAAGAGTTTGATGCATACAACGACCCGTGGATGTACCCCATGTTGGCTGGCTCTATTACCATGATGATGATGTACATGTGTAGCTTCACTGCTCACACATTCCACAACAAGTCTGAACAACTTCATTACTCTTGTTTCTTTGTAGATTATGCTGGTATAGGTGCATACGGACTAGGAAGTACAATCATTCATTATTTTTACTGCACCGACTCGTCTCTGTTAGGAACATTTTATCACCGTTATGCAATCCAAGTCGCCGTTGTTTTGTCTATCATCGTTTGCTTTAACTGCAATTATTCTAAAGTTAAATATTCTCGACCATATCCATTCACCAGAAAAATCTGGCAGCTATCCTCCGTTATTTCCATATATTTGTGGCTCATAATTCCAATCCTGCATAGACTGTTTTTGTTCTTCAAACATCCAATTGACAACAAGTGGGAGCAAAGTATGAGTCACCACTCGACTCAGATATTGTGGTTCATGGCAGCTGGATTCTTCTTCGGATCTGATATACCTCAAAGATTTTTCCCAGGGAGATGTGATTTTTTGTTCCATGGACATCAAATATTCCATGTCTGTATCACATTCACAAATTTAAAACAAATAGATGGTATGTATTATGATATTATCAACAGAATTGATGAAATAAAGAGTCAGCATGATGTGCCTACTTTCTGGAACACATTTGGACCTGTGCTGCTTGCCATTGCTGCAAATACCGTAGTTGTGGCAATGTTTCACCTGAAGGCCAAGCAAAGAATAAAGAGAGAAACACAAGCCAGAAAAGATCAGATGGTTACAGAATAAATATATTTGAAATGGCTTGGTTAATTAGGAATAACTTGACCACCTGCTTGTATGGCATGATCTGTTTTATTATTATTACATATGACACGTAATACTTGTATAAATAATTTTTGCAATATTTTTTCAAATGTCTCTTATGAGAACTTTAGGCTTGCTGGACAAGATATGTTTTCTTGTTAAAATTTCCATGGATTCATTATATATTGAAGTTGTCTTTAGGCTGAAACTGTTATGCTTAAACAAAATATCAAAATATAAAAAAAAAAAGTTTTGAAATGTATATGAGAAAAGGTTTAAAAATAAATAGATGATTATTGGAGTTAATTCTGCAATGAAATAACCCATCAAAATCGTTTTTGAGTTTAAAAAAAAAAGAAGAAAAAATTCAATTTACCTAACTCAATGTGAAGCACATGGTCCAGTGGTAGAGGACTGAACCCAGGATCAGAGGGTTGTGGGTTTGCTCCTCCCCCACAAATTTGTGTAGTGTCCTTAAGCAAGACACTTCATCTGCATATTCTAAGTACTGGTTCCACCCAGAAAGAGTGGGAGTGTGATTTGTATAAGTTGTAATAACTTGTTTCGCAGTTAAAGTAAAATAAATAAACTGGTGTTTGCCCATCATTTGATCAAAACCACTAGTTACCAGTTAAGGGCGGCACATAGATTGCGTGTAAAAGAAGCATTGGTTTTGACCTTCTGTACTTAAATGTTGTTTATAAAAAAATTTAATGTACTCTTCAAATTGTAAACTTTCCGAAAATGTTTTACCCCTAAATGGAACATTTTTTCTTAACCTTTGGCAATGCGCTTTTGTATTATGGTTACAATTATGTCATTTATTCTACCTTAATTTTCTGAAAATGTAGAGAGATTACTATGCCAAAATATTAAAGTACAGGTAGAAGAAAATTAATTTTTTTAACTGAATCATCTATGAAGAATTAATATTGACATTTAAACCAATAGTTTTAAGACAATATATTCGTAAATATTGAAAAAAATCAAACATTTTATATTTTTTGAAAACCATTTGTTTTACATGTGTGCACTTGATACACTGTTGTGTTTAACATGATACACTATGTGGTAGATGTTGTTTAGATATATGTTGTGTTTAACATGTTACACTATGTGGTAGATGTTGTTTAGATATATGTTGTTTTAGATATTGTGTAATACATCTGATGTCAAAGTGCATTTAATGTCAAAACCACCGTGTGACTTGGAGCTACATACTCTTGTTGTTTCATATTGTTGTTTATATTTGATTTTGACAATTATTGTTTATTATTTATTACTTTGACCCAGTTACAAATTAGGGCAGGAACGAGAAGCAATTTCATTACTTGGTAAATCGTAGAGATTCAGAAATTATCCATGAATAATTTCTTAACTAACCAGATGCCATTTTTGTAGAGCCCGCTTGCAGTTAGCTCGACATAATCTTCATAATAGCGATTCGGTGCATGTGCATGTGTCCATGTATGTGTACCTCGGATCTTGTCTGGGCTACAACTTTCTCATTCATAGGGGATTTTGAAATAACATGTCACAAATTTTCACCCAAATCAGAGGAATTGTCGTGCGTAAGACCCAGTCAGGTGTTTATTAGGCATTTATTCGAGGATTACAGTACTTTATTTCATTCATGGCATTATAAACATATGAATTATGTGTCTTTATGCCTAAATTTGGTAAATACAAAATGTACCAAATGTTATATTGAAGTTTTTACTCAATTCATGAATAACAAGTAATGAATTTGTTGAATATTACCAGTACATGTTTTTCTTATTCTTGAAATCCAAGTAACTGTACTCAAACTGACCCTAATTAGTACCACAGCGTCATCTGACCAATGTAATGTACCTCTGATATACATATGCATACTGGTATAGTATAATGACTTTTTTATTCATCTTTTGAGCTACCATATTATTTTTTGTTATTTTGGTGAGCACTCTAGATATTAAATGTCTTGTAATATATAATATGTATGACACAAACCGTGTTCTCGGACCAATCAAAATCCTTGACACTTTTTGTCAATGGTATTGTTATTATTAACTTATGTTATCTTTAGTTCACCTTATAGCTGGTTGAGCTTTTGTGATCGATCTATCTTTTTCTGTTGTTTTGTCCTCAACTATTCAAAGAAACATCATAAGGCTGGGGCCAGCATAAATTGTTTATTATCAGAAACCATCCTCTTAAATACCTGCCAGTCAAATTCGTTCATATTTGGAAAAGATAAACTCTTTGAGCAGAGGTTTCAATTTTGTTCAAATGAAGTGGCTTGGATTATTGGGCTTCTCTAATGGGACTTTCATTTTAACATATGATATTAAAGAATACTATGTGAAAATGGAAAATTCAAATTATCTCATCTATTTCAAGATGCTTTTGTTCAATTTGAGATCAAAATCTTTTCTAGTTATAGCCATTGTTCATTAAAAACAATCGTTTATGCCATAAAAGGCCAGAAGTGGTCTTGGCTAGAAGTTCCATATTGTGAATATTTATAGATCTAATTAACTAATCATCTAAATTTGTTCTCATTATTATTTCATGTCCATTGAGGAGCCGTTGTTCTTGTTATTAATTACTAGCGTTTTATTTCACCCACAACTTCCCAATATTTTGACAATATTTAACAAGAGGGATCGATTTGTCAGTTGAACATTTATGCAAGTTAGGCCCATCCACACCATTTTCATGGCCAATTCTGGCTACAATTGATCACAATGTGTTTTATATATTGTATATTTTGTAATTGTACAAATAACATGACTGCATATTTTAAACAATGACCGAATGAATGAATGAATGAATGAATGAATGAATGAATGAATGAATGAATGAATGAATGAATGAATGAATGAATGAATGAATGAATGAATGAATGAATGAATGAATGAATGAATGATTGTTTTACTGCGTTCCAACACCAAAATGTTATATGACTCTTACAGGCACAAGTATTCCATACTCAATCTCCATGTATGGTCACAATGCATCAACATACAGATTGAGAAAAAACAACAAAAACACATCAACAAAAATATCTAATAGTCAGTATCACAGAATTTGTTTGGTGAAATTACATTGGCAGATATGTCTGATTAGCAGGTCAGACTTGTCAATGGTTTGTGAGTTTCTGACATATGTATGCATTTGTTGAATAAAATGTATGGACGTGTGATAAATCAGCTGACATTGTAATTGTGATGTTTGTACAAGGTGAGCTATTAAGAAATCCTGAACCTCTTGCAAACTCTTGTTTTGTTTTTGATGGTTTACCAATAAATGCTTTCCAGCATTGTGTAAGCTGTTATAATCTGTATTGATCTGTAAGTACATCTATCATGTATAGTACTCTTTGTTGTTTATTTTATGTGTTTTTAACATATCAGTATATATGTACATGCACTTAAATATTTCTCAGAATCAACTTTAAATTGTTTATAAAGATTTAAGTTAGATGACACAAAGTGAATCTATAAGACCATCATGTTATGTGTAATGAAATCCTATTGAAGAGTTGAAGATGTGTATAAGTATCTGCTAAGCAGTTTAGCTTGATGGTTGGATTTCAAATTTCTGTTCTGTAACTCGTACCTCACGCCTATTTCATCAACATTCAACTGAAATACTTAAAGAGAAATCAACTCAATTTTGACTGGTTATTTATTTATTATTTAATCATTATCAAATCATCAGAATGCATTTTTACTGGTACCAGTCTAAAATCATGGTCATCTAGCAGCTTTTCTTAGATGGAAGTTCTAAAGCATATAAGTTTATTCTGTTGATGAAACAGGAGCCAGGTATTTGGTAAAATATAGATTCTTGTCTATAAAAAGCAAGCTATTATCTGTTGAATTTGTTTTGTTCCAAAAGCATCAAATTTGAAAGAATCTTGTTATAGTATTACAAAAAATTGTGATTTCCATTAATTTTATTGTTATTCCTCCTGCCAATCAAAGAATGGTGAGGGTGTGTTAAGTGTTTCCCTTGTCTGTCTGTTTGTTTGTCTGTCCAAGGAAATACATTGGTTTCCAATCGATAACTTCTGAAAGGGTCTTTGTACATGTATTTGATTAATATTTCCTGTGTATAAAGATAAAATACAGGTACAGTCAAATTCATCAATGTCGATCAACTTTTGCAGGAGTTATGGCCCCTTTTTTACTTAATTTTTGGTAAAAAATATGTTTCTGATCAATAGTGGGGGAATATTTGTCAATTGACACATTTTCTAGTCTGATAAAATATGATTGAAATAGAATTTTATTTAAATTATTGTTATACATATTTTTAATCTTTATGTCTTGAATTTTGAAGACAAAGCTTGATCATTTTAAGCGCAAGTTTTCCCAATCTGGTTACTGAGAAATTTCCTGTATTTTTGCCAGATTTATGCATTTATCATCAGTTTTTAGAAATCTCTAGTATACTGTTTTCTATGCTACACCACAGTCAAAACTTTTGAGTCGGGTTAATTTCAAACACTGAATGCTTGTTTGCACAGTCTATAACAAAACATCTCTCTGACAAACATCAACTCTCAACAATGAAAGTTTCACAAATATTCATGCACAGTCTATAACAAAACAGCTCCATGACAAACGTCAACTCTCAACAGTCAAAGTTTCACCAATATTCATGCACAGTCTATAACAAAACAGCTCCCTGACAAACATCAGATCTAAACAATCAAAGTTTCACCAATATTCATGCACCCATAACAAAACAGCTCCCTGACAAACATCAGATCTAAACAATCAAAGTTTCACCAATATTCATGCACAGTCTATAACAAAACAGCTCCCTGACAAACATCAGATCTCAACAATCAAAGTTTCATCAATATTCATGCACAGTGAGTGTTTTTCAATCGGAGGTCCTCCTCAACCATTAAAAATGGAGATACAATATATAACCCGAAATGTGTTGAAAAGAGAGTTATTTTTTTTTTGTATCCATGGACTTTATGTTTTTACATTTACAATATAGTCAGACAATATAGCTGGAATAACTGCATATGTATACTGTAGATATATATTTCAGATTTTGTAATTTAAGATGGTTACAATAATAATAATATTGTAATAAAACTAATGGTGAGAAAAAGCGATAAATAATTAGAATATTTACATAATTACGGTTATGTTCATGTTTTAGAATGTTTTGTAAGGGTATGTTATGATTTAATCAAGGGTACGTTTTGGCGCTTTTTTTTAAAATTCACATTGTCATTTGATGTCTGTATACATTTGTTGTACGGAATTGATGTAATGGTGACATTTGTTTGTAATCACATTGCTACGCATCAACAAATAATGCCACTTGTATATGAATTTCATGTTATAGCAAAAATAATGTTGAAAGGACAAAATCAATGTAAAATTTGTATTGGAAAGATAGCTAAATTAGATATTTTGTAATAACTTGGAATTGATGTAAACATTTATTTACCAAAAATGGACTGTTCAACTGATATATATTTTTTTCAAATATGGGCTTTGATGAAATGTATGCTTTACGTGTTTCTGTATATTTTATAAAAAGAATGTTAAAACTGGAATCTTCATTTATATAGGTGTCCTGACATTACCTCTCTGCAATATTGTAGTGTGAAATCAGCGGCCTATTTTTTGTGTTGACTTTGTTTATCTGGAGCCGGTTTCTCAAGCTGACATTTTCCTCAATTCAGACATCTCAGTTTTTCTAACTTATTACCTGAACTCAGGATCCATTCAATGACTATACAGAATTGAAGGTTGGATCACATCTTTACTCATTAGTAAAGGGTAATAGGCACATGGATCAATTTCCTGTCTGCATTATTGTAGTGTGAAACCACCGACCTTAGAACCTTCATTTCTATAGGTGTCATGTCATTTCCTGTCTGCAATATTGTAGTGAGAAACCACCGACCTTAGATCCTTCATTTCTATAGGTGTCATGTCATTTCCTGTCTGCAATATTGTGAAACCACCGACCTTAGAACCTTCATTTCTATAGGTGTCATGGCATTTCCTGTCTGCCATATTGTAGTGTGAACCTTCATTTCTATAGGTGTCATGGCATTTCCTGTCTGCAATATTGTAGTGTGAAACCACCTACCTTAGAACCTTCATTTCTATAGGTGTCATGGCATTTCCTGTCTGCAATATTGTAGTGTGAAACCACCGACCTATTTATTATGTTGACTTTGTTGACCAGTGTGATTTGACTCATTGTTGTCTTTCATTTACACTTCTTTTTATACAAGTCATTTATTTTGCATACACGTTTATTCTTTGACTCTAATAAGCCTGTTATTTATTATTTCTATTTTTCATTTTATTTCTTAAACGCGTTGACTGTGTTTTTGATAAGTTGTTTTGTATTTATTTCTTGCTTTGATTGTTGATGATACTGTATGAATAAAATTAAAAAGTAATTTATGGTTAATCTTGTATTATACATTTTCCTTTTTGTCTTAATTTTGCACAATTTTGTACCACTAGAGTGAATCATCTGACAAAATGATTTTAGGCCCTGTCATATCTGAGGTCATGGGTTTGAGCAAAGTTGGACCGAATAGCCGTCCATGCGTCTGTCCCATTTTCTACTCCACAACTCCTACATGCATGGGAGAGTTTTAGTATAATTGTGAGAAGTGCTCACAACATAAAACACAATGTGCAGAGTGCTTTAACCAATGACCTCTCTAATTCCTTGTCTTGACAAATCTGAAATTCTAAGGTCAAGGTCAGACTTGACCATTAAAGTTACAAAAAAGTATTATTGATGAATATATAGCAATTAATTCCTTGTTTCATCACTCTTACATGCATGAAATGGTTTTGATACAAGGTACAAGACTTTGTGATTACTCTAAAGACGACAACGAGGCATGTAACTGTTCGGTCAAGGTAAAAACTATTTATGTTTCTATGGTAACGGTTCAGGTGATTTTGACAATATTTTGTTTCATATATAGTTATTAGTAACTCTTCCGAACTAGTACAAACGATATCCGTGATAGGGTAAAATGACTTATTAAGGAAACATTAATTTTTTTTTTTTTTGAAACTGCAAGGTCTAAAGATTTTAGCTAATGACTTCTTAATAAGTGTTTACACTCTTGTGATCCTGAGGTTACCCCCATGGTTTTACATTTAACACAGTCGTTATAAATCGTTCTTCTCTGAAACCACAATGCAAACTAATGGCCACAGGTTTTATCAAGTGGGCATGTAAATAACCGTATTATTTGCAAAAAGTGCAACGGCGTTTTTTAATTGCACCGCTCTATACCATAATTGTCTCAACTGAGCATTTTTTACAAATACAAGATTTACATGGTCAGTTTAAATAACCGGTAGTTTGTCTCTATACAGATGCGGTGTTCGTCTTTGTTTTGTGAATTTTCATGGACTATTAAGGAAGTTATCTGCCAAAAAAATACCTGAAGCGGGCACTTTTCCTCCGTTTTTTTGGAACCATTCCATAGCATAAAACACGTGGGTTCGTCACCGTGACTATTGACCGTTGGGTCACCATTATCGATCACCATCAAAATGTGTATTTTTCACGTGACGCACTGTGCGTAAAATTGTTAGTTCAACACTTCCGGGTGACATTACGTCACGTGCATAGCAACGACGCGAAAATTAAAAGCGACGTTATTGATATCAACACAATTTCATAATATTTTGTCTAATTAAGAATCAATCTATAGAAATGGACAAAAGAAGGTAAGTAAGAGTCAACTTAACTTTTAAAATAGTCTGCAACATGGTTATTATAATCAAAAGAATCCCTTCTGACGAAACCTTTAAAATCGTGAAATTGTTTCCCTATCTATTAACTAGGTCTATTTTAATTTTGAAGAACACAACACACATAAGCAGGCTGTACATATTTTTTACTATTACTGTGTAATTAATAGTATATATACAGCGGCAACCCTTGTACTTGTATTAAGATGGTCTACCGTGGCCAAATGGTCTAAGGCGCTGTCTCAAGATCACTTTCCGCTAAAGGCCGTAGGTTCGAGTCCCGCTCGCTCCAAAAAATTTATGTGAGAAAGTTTCCAGTAACTTGCAGAAGGACGGTGGTACTACTCAGACTGAGGTCTTCCTCCACCAGTAAAACTGTATATGCCGTATATAACCTGAAATGTGTTAAACATTGCTTTAAACCCAAAAATGGTACTTGTATATAATGTAAATTAGTTTACGCGTAACCACTGCTTGTGGCGTCACGTGTGTTTTGGACAATTTATTCTAGATTGGCGCCGTTTCAAGATATTTACCTCTCAACTTTGAGATCGCGGGTTCTGGCAAAATCTCGGTCCGAACATTTTATGAGGGAAAAGTTGAGAGTCACGGAGTCACATGCGAGGAGTGTGAACGAGTGTTCTTCTTAGACATATGGGTCTCACCCCTTCAAGAAAACTAGTTCAAATTGAAAATGCGGAATATATTCAAAATAGTTTTATTAACCACCATTTAAAACTGTACGTTAACATTATTTCGTGAATAAATTAGGCTCCTCTTTTACTAACATTTCTTAAGTTTTACTTTAATTAACTTATTTTTTTTTACTGGTTACATGTACTTTAATATTCTTTAATCAATGTGACCAGTGAAACCAAATGCAGTTTTTTCTAGAATCATGATTATTTTTCTATGCTTTATCTTTGATTTAATTTTTAAAGCATTTAAATATAATATACATGTATTGATGAAAGACTATACGTGATACAGATGGTCGAACCGAAAGAAAGTAAGTCACATGGTCTCTCTCCTCCAGAGAACGGTAGTTGTAAAAGTTACCAAAATGACTTATTTTATAATGGTTTAACTGTATGTCCGTTCAAATCAAATAAAAACGGCTATAGTTGTAAAATTTAGTATAAATTGTGACTATCTGGATCAAGTCTGGTGCAACATATTGTTGTTATTGCCAAAAACCTGTATTTAACTCTTTACTCCATATGCATTTTAACTTGACTCTTCCAAACTCAAAAGCCACACATAGTCAACTTCCATGAATAGATACATTTTACCTATTTATTCTGATAGAGCAATCAGAACTGGCTCTACACTGTTTTCAAAAGCCTTCAATATTAGAGGTGTTCAAAGGTGTCCATATGAAATAAAGAGTTAACCTCGCTATTATCGCCGATATTCAAAATAGATCAGACCAGTTATATAACGTTAACGATTTAGTAGTTTTGCCCGTAAACGTCAGGAAATTTCCTTCCGGACATCTTCGATTAAATCCTGATAAGCGATTAAGTTTCAACTTGGATTATATCTGCGGATTGCCGCTTGTTCGATCCGAGTTCGAATCACGTAACAAGTGTTATACATATTTGTGTTCATTTCCGCCAGCAACACTAGTTCTCCGAAGTACTCCAAGGGACATATAAACATGTAAATAAATCACACTGATTCTTCATAAACGTATTATAACATAAGAAAAGGAGTTTTAAAAATAATGTCCTTATATACATTTATATATTTGCATATATGTAGGGACCGTTCTAATACGGAAGAATGACGGAATTGGCCGAGAATAAACAATGAATCAAACGTTTTATGATAACTTCCGTTAGCGAAATTTAGATTTAAAACACTATTTATTCACGTTTAATAGAGATATCGGCTGCCATACACTCAGTAAATATCAAAACGCAACACAGCAAGAATCATAACATGATTGTATCATATTGTTCATTTCCTACAATAATTGTTGTCTGTTTATGTTATTGGTTGTCGTGCAGTTGAGATGTAACTGAATAATTGGGTACCTCCTGTATTTGTGTCACTTTTTCATTTCCAAACAAGTCCCCTCTTAACACACCGGGCCCGATTAACTCAGTCAGTTACTCGTCTGACTATCAATCCAGGGGTCGTGAGTTTGATTCCCCGCCCGGCAACAGTCTCCGTGATGATAGATATACGACAGTGTGTCTCATTATCATTCGTCTCTCACCGCTGATTCTAGTGGGAAAGTTATCAGTCATTTGCGGAGAGGGGTGTGCTCGAGTATTGGTTAATCCCAGGAAACAGTGCTAAGGTTGAATGATCGTCTGTTAGCTCTCCATGGCATAAATATGACGCTAAATATTCAATCAATCAATCAATCAATCAATCAATCAAACCCCTCTTAACTTGTGTTGCGTTTTCATATTTCTTGGGTGTAAGGCCATGAGAATTCATGAACATGTTCATCGATAAACACGTTGTTTCTTTCTTTATAAAAAAATATCTTGAGATGCTGTCCATGTCGCTTTAACTATTAACAGGTATAACCACCAAGCAGGACCAGCATGGAACCCCTATTGGGACCCTCACTGGGGCCCTTACCACAACAGACCATCAGCCCCATACATGCACGTGGATCCATATTATTATATGCTGCCGCCACCACCGCCGCCATATTGGAACAACATTCCAGTCCGACACGCACCATGGAGGGGACCACGTGGCAACAGGAGACGAGGAGACGGAAAGTAAGATTCGTAGAAATATTTACAATCTGATATTGAATGGATTTGGTTTTGAAATATCGCGATAACTCGAAACTCTTTATCAAATCTCTTAAATAATGCACACAGTAGTACTTAATGTTTGATGTAATAACCATACGAGGTTTTATGTTTAATCGTACATTTGATTTTTTTAATTCGACTTTCAATTTTTTTGTTGACATGCCGACACCCGTGTGTGTGATCGTATGTTTTTTAACTGATTTTAATCTAGACTATTACCATTTATAAAAAAAAACCCAAAGCTATCTTAAGAATTTCCATAATTTGTTTTATTTCCATCTCCTAACTAAACATTTTTCATCTTTCGGACAATTCATATCAACCTAATAACTTACTTAATGTTCTGTTTTATTTTTGTCTCAGTCAAACAAGACAAACACCACAAAAACAACATCGAGGAAGAAGTTATAATGCCAGTGCGCAGAGGAGGTGAGTAAAGATAGTGATGACGATGATGATGGTGGTGGTGATGATGATGAAGATGATGATGGTGGATGTAATGAAGATGAAGATGATGGTGGTGGTGATTATGATTATGATGACGATGGTGATGATGATAATATGGTGGTGGTAGTGGTTATGCTTATGATGATGAAGATAATGGTGATGATGATGATGCTTATGATGATGATGGTGGTGGTGATGAAGATGATGATAATGATGATAATGAAGATGATATGGTGGTGGTAGTGATGCTGCTGCTGCTGATGATGATACTGATGCTGATGCTGCTTCTGCTTCTGATGATGATGATGATGATTATGATGATATAGTAAATGATAATGTTGATGATGATATGGTGGTGGTGGTAGTGATGCTGCTGCTGCTGCTGCTGATGATGATGATGATATAGTAAATGATAATGATGATGATGATATGAATGCTGATGGTGATGATTGAGGGTATAAAGATGGCAATGAAGATTACACATATGATGATTGTTATAATAATGATGATCATAAAAATTATGATGATGGCCATCGGCATCGCCATAAATCACGTTAATTGTTTAATATAACAAATAGAGTCAACACAATATTTATTATGTGGAATGACATTTTAACATAGATGGGGACTAAAGAATGTACCTAATTACATAATGGAAAGAAGTAGTTTATGTTTACAAAAAATAACTTTAATTTAGGTTTCGAAATATTAAAATACAAACCTAGAAACATGTATTTCATTTCTGCAAATTAACAATCTTGCGAAGGTATCTATATAAAACTAACGCTTATTACATTTATCTCAATATTACTCTGTATCCATCTACAACATTATACTTACTCGTCGTAGGTTAGAGAAACAGATGCGGAAGGAGACAGAAGAGGCCAAGAGGAAGACAAGTAACTATGGAGATACACATGGAGAATTACAAGTTAGAGATACAGCTGAACCTAAACAGGTGACTGCAGTGCCTCACATAGAAGATCTAGAAGATGATATGTGTTGGGCCATACTTATGTGCTCCTCGGACACATCTGTTAACCAGTGTCCGAAGATTGACCACCATGTTACAGAAGAGTTGAAGACGAACACAGAGGAAGATGAGGGTCACTGGGCCGTGTCCATGTTGACCTGGGATTAAACAAACTCGTGAAAATATGCCAAGGACATGTTACAATTTATATGAAAAAATAATAAACAAAACTTGATATTCGAATAGTTTTTTCTTATTTGTACATAGTTTTCGTTAAAAACACTGCAATACATGAATGTAAAAACAATTTAATTGTGTAAACAAAAATATCATTGACTAATTTGCATGTGGGAAAAAGCCAGGACCCTAGAACTAAATGAGTCCAGTCTAACAATCACACTCTAAGACAGATAACTGAGGTAATTCACAACATCGAACATATGTCCTTACTCCATCCACAGTGTCAGAGCAACAGTCAACAAAAGCGAACGTTGCAGATGTGTTTGGCGACGTGCACAATGAATTGCTAAAATACGAAAAGAAATATACTGTTTTACCTTTCATTCTAAAAATAAATTTCAGAAACTAACTATTTCTAAAAATATTTCTCCCGACATCACTGTTAGAACTTCTAAACCCCATTACCCACCTTTTATATTCAAGGTGGGTCTTTGAGCAATAAAAAATAGATAGCAACACAAATGGACAGTGAAAGAGAAAAGTTAAACAAGTTTGGAGCGAAGATGAGCAGTCTGAATATGAAAGCTGTAATTAACGCACGACCGGTTAGCAATTTATGAAAGTCACTCACCAGTGTACATGCAATTCAGGAGAAAACACCGTTTGGAAAGCAATTCGATATCCATTAGCGGAGATTAAATAATAGTAGGTATAGAAAAACAGCGAGAGTATAGAAATACGTTTATTTCACCACGACTAGCGACTGAACTTTGATTGACCTCATTTTTATGCGTATTTCAAAATAAGACTGTTGGTTAGACTAACAAACTGCCAAACTAAACATGACGCAATGAACGGCTCTCTTGATCTTTAATTTATGTATCTAGGCAACAACCTTAAGTTGGTTATAAAATGTGCATATTAAAACGTATATTGGACGTTTGAATCTGGTCAATTAGAATGACACCCCTTTCAAAATAAAAGAACTATAAAATGTGTTAGAATCGTTACATATAAGTAGGTGCCAGACGTAGTGCAGTGGACTAAAGCAATTGACTATCAACCAGGACGCCGTATGTTCAAACCGCAGTAGGAATTTGGAGGAAATAAAGATATATACACAAAACAATATGTTAACACTGGTATACGACATATTTCTGACTGATAAATAACAAAATATTATTAATAATAGTAATAACGACTATATTTAAAATAGAAACTTCGTTGGGCAATCTTTGTTAAGGTCTTCAGCGTTTGAATAAGAACTTGTTTATACATGTCTCAAGTGACCATCACAGACCATTAAATATAACTGATTGTGTATTTGTGAATTTTCTATAAAAGTATTCATGGGTGTTCAGCAATAGAACTATGACTACCATAGACCAACGGTGGTGATTACAAATGCTTATTTCCCCGTCGCCATTGTACAATGGAACAAACTGCCGGTAGACGAGTTGATAATGCTGTAAAATCTGATAGCGTGCTCGGCCTTTCACCTCAGTATTTAACATCAAACTCTCGGCTTCTCACGCCATACTTAAACACGCTGTTTCTTATATTTTAGGCATCACGTTGTCCTCATCAGACGTAACATTTTCACATTATCGTCTTTATTTCAGCTTCATTTGTTTTAAGAAATTGTTTACTTTATCATACCAACCTATTACGTTTCAAACTCACAATGCACTGACACGCACCCGCGAAAAGACATTGCAGTATACATAAATAAATATATGAAAAATCTGATATATGTTTTGTCTGTTCTTCTGTTATAATATTTTCACAACATTTGCCTTGTGCTCATTTAAACTGCTTTAAAGGACGACAGACAATAACAACTTTTAAAACTGCTTACACTGATAAACCGATTTTCATTGGATAAACATGACGCAAGGCGGTGTTGTGTGAGAACTACAGGGTCAAAACAATGCAAGCATCTGCTGTTGTTTTTTTTTTGGTGTTATAAATAACGCCGCGAACATATACATAACTTGGTATTTACATCAGCGCTGTAGAGAGGATTGGAGAGCACATAATCACATTCTTAATATCGGAATGATTTTTCAATTGTTGAAGATGATAGAGATAATCGATTTTATTGACGTGATATCCGGCCAATCACGTGTATGTCATGTGACGTTATTGTGAACCGGAAGACGTCAAACCACGTGCATAGCAACAACGCTACAACCACACCGATTTTATTCAGAACTTTCTGATCGCATCATTCTTTTGAAAACTTTTCATTACAAAGAAGAAAACTTCGATCAAATGGATAGAAAAAGGCAAGTGCATATCTGACTTTTAATTGTCATTTATTTTCCACTTTGGTCGAATTCTGCTTAAGACATCGATACCATTGTATCTGTCGCATAGTTAACATGTTCTGAGTATCCGCTACATATAGCCCCTACTGTACTCAAACTCAACTTGTGAACAACTGCATCGTTAAATGTCGTGCACATATACTTTAATAAATCAAACCATATGATAACATCAAGGAATTATAGTGATCTGCTATAGTTCCTTGATAGCATGCACTCTTCAATATATTCATTTTATAAAATGCTTTGAAAATGTACTAAATGTATATACAATGTGTTGAATAAAATACAAAGTTATCCCACGTTAAACTAGATGATGAATTTCCGTTATCCTAGATGATAAATCTCATGTTAGATGGTAAATCACACATTATACCAGATGATAAATCTCATGTAAGATGGTAAACCACACATTGTTCTAGATGGTTAATCTCACATTATACTAGATGATAAATCTCATGTTAGATGGTAAACCACACATTGTTCTAGATGGAAAATCTCACATTATACCAGATGATAAATCTCATGTTAAATGGTAAACCACACATTGTTCTAGATGGTAAATCTCACATTATACCAGATGGTAAATCTCATGTTAGATGGTAAACCACACATTGTTCTAGATGGTAAATCTCACATTATACCAGATGGTAAATCTCATGTTAGATGGTAAGCCACATATTGTGCTAGATGGTAAATCTCACATTATACTAGATGATAAATCTCATGTTAGATGGTAAACCACACATTGTTCTAGATGGTAAATCTCACATTATACTAGATGGTAAATCTCATGTTAGATGGTAAACCACACATTGTTCTAGATGGAAAATCTCACATTATACCAGATGGTAAATCTCATGTTAGATGGTAAACCATACATTGTTCTGGATGGTAAATCTCACATTATACCAGATGGTAAATCTCATGTAAGGTGGTACACCACACATTGTTCTAGATGGTAAATCTCACATTATACTAGATGATAAATCTCATGTTAGATAGTAAACCACACATTGTTCTAGATGGTAAATCTCACATTATACCAGATGGTAAATCTCATGTTAGATGGTAAACCACACATTGTTCTGGATGGTAAATCTCATGTTAGATGGTAAACCACACATTGTTCTAGATGGTAAATCTCACATTATACCAGATGGTAAATCTCATGTTAGATGGTAAGCCACACATTGTGCTAGATGGTAAATCTCACGTTATACTAGATGATAAATATCATGTTAGATGGTAAATCTCACATTATACTAGATAATAAATCTCATATTAGATGGTAAACCACACATTGTTCTAGATGGTAAATCTCACATTGTACAAGATGATAAATCTCATGTTAGATGGTAAATCTCACATAATACTAGATAATAAATCTCATGTTAGATGGTAAACCACGCAATATACTAGATGATAAATCTCATGTTAGATGGTAAAAAACACATTATACTAGATAATAAATCTCATGTTAGATGGTAAACCACACATTGTTCTAGATGGTAAATCTCACATTATACTAGATGATAAATCTCATGTTAGATGGTAAATCACACATTATACTTGATAATAAATCTCATGTTAGATGGTAAACCACACATTGTTCTAGATGGTAAATCTCACATTATACTAGATGGTAAATCTCATGTGAGTTGGTAAATCACACATTATACTAGATGATAAATCTCATGTTAGATGGTAAATCACACAATATACTAGATGATAAATCTCATGTTAGATGGTAAATCACACAATATACTGGATTATAAAGCTCACGTAAGATGGTAAATCACACAATATACTGGATGATAAAGCTCACGTAAGATGGTAAATCACACATTATACACACAATATACTAGATGATAAAGCTCATGTTAGATGGTAAATCACACAATACACTAGATGATAAATCTCATGTTAGATTGTAAATCACACAATATACTAGATGATAAATCTTAAGTTAGATGGTAAATCACACAATATACTAGATGATAAATCTCAAGTAAGATGGTAAATCACACAATATACTAGATGATAAATCTCATGTAAGATGATAAATCACACAATATACACACAATATACTAGATGATAAAGCTCATGTTAGATGATAAATCATACATTATACTAGATGATAAATCTCACGTTAGATGATAAATCACACGTTATACTAGATGATAAATCTCATGTTAGATGGTAAATCTCATGTTATACTGGATGATAACTCTCATGTTAGATGGTAAATCACACAGTATACTGGGTGATAAATCTCATGTTATATGGTAAATCTCACGTTATACTAGAAGATAAATCCGTAAATACGGGACTTTGGTTGTTGAGAGGTCTTTGAATATCAGTTATAAAGTAATGGATTCGTTCAACCATTAACAGGTATAACCACCAAGGAGGACCGGGATGGAACCCCTATTGGGACCCTCACTGGGGCCCTTACCACAACAGACCACCAGTCCCATACATGCACGTGGATCCATATTATTATATGCCGCCGCCACCACCGCCGCCATATTGGAACAACATTCCAGTCCGACACGCACCATGGAGGGGACCACATGGCAACAGGAAACGAGGAGGCGGAAAGTAAGATTCATAGAAATATCGTAATGGACTGAGCAAACTATCCGCTGTGAATACACATAAGATTTGATTGGCTAATTTGAAATTTAATTAATTTAAAGTTTGCTTGTTACTTCCCTACGCGTACTAAACACCATTCATCCGTGTTATGCGTGCGTTAATTTCACATATTACTTAACCGGTAGTTGATCAAGACTATATCAAGTTCAATTTCGTCACCATGTTCATATCTGAAACAACTACGTAAAGTCTATCTTTTAGATAAAATTGATTATGTGTTCATATGTACTCAATTGTTTCTTATGTCTTTTCTTTCTATCTCAGTCAAACAAGACAAGAGCCTCACAGACAACATCGAGGAAATAATTTTGATGCTGGTGCACAGAGGAGGTGAGTAAAGCTAGTGGTGACGATGGTGATGTGATGATGATGATGATGATGATGATGATGTTGGTGATGATGATGGTGGTGATGTGATGATGGTAATGATTATGATAATGATGATGTTGGTGATGTGATGATGGTAATGATTATGCAGATGATGATTGTGATGGTGATGGTGATGCTGCTGCTGATGATGATTGTGATGATAGTAGTGGTGGTGGTCTTGATGGTGGTGGTGGGGATGATGATGATGATGATGATGATGATGATGATGATGAGGAGGAGGAGGAGGAGGAGGAGGAGGAGGAGGAGGAGGATGAAGGTGGTGGTGGTGGTGGTGGTGGTGGTGGTGGTGGTGGTGGTGGTGGTGATGATGATGATGATGATGATGATGATGATGATGATGATGATGATGATGATGATGATGATGATGATGATGGTGATGATGATGATGATGATGATGATGATGATGATGATGATGGTGATGGTGATGATGATGATTATGATGGTGGTTATTCCTGGGAACCGTTTGGCAGTTAACCAGTACTAGACACACCCTATCTCTGAAAGTCATTAACTACTTCCCCACATCTTCAGAAGTGGGAAATTCATATCAGTAGAACAAAGTTCATGACCAATCATATCAAAGACTGTGCAACATTTTGCTTTCATTTCCAATATAACAAACGAAATATGCACTTTTTTATTACTATTTATTTTGAAACTACAGAATGTTTACAATACATAAAGCATTTTTAACTAATTATAACTTTAATTTGGTTATCAACTTATATTTAAAATACAAAAATTCTTCTATATAAATTTATTTAATTTCTGCAGTTTCGAAACATATTGTGTGCAAATAAAAACAATTGTTGATAATAAATATGGTTTAGTATTTATCCTACAACGTTATGCTATATCATCGTAGGTTGGAGAAAGCAATGCAGAAGACGACAGAAGAGGTCAAGAGAAAGACAAGTGATTTGGATAATCACGGAGATATAAATGTTGAAATACAAGCCAGAGATGCAACTGGGCCTAAGCAGGTGACTGTCGTGCCTCACCTGGTAGATATAGAAGAAGATGATATGTGTTGGGCCATACTTATGTGTTCCTCGGACACATCTGTAAACCAGTGTCCGAAGATTGACCACCATGTTACAGAAGAGTTGAAGACGAACACAGAGGAAGATGAGGAAGATGAGGGTCACTGGGCCGTGTCCATGTTGACCTGGGATTAAACAAACTCGTGAAAATATGCCAACCTTCTTATACGAATAAATCATTCAAATTCTGAGATAAATCTTAGTTTCTTATAAAATTTCCATATGTAGTATACAATTTTAATATAAATCTGTTCAAGATTGTTAAAGATTGCTTTTGTAAACATTATCAAATTTATATAGGCAATCGAGCCACATATGATTCTCATATGGAAAGATGCAAACATGTTTCTCATTTGAAATTCACATATATGATTCTCATATGGGCGGTACACATATGATTCTCTCATAAAGGGTATGTATAAGATTTTCTTATGAAAGGATACACACATGATTCTCATATTAAGGTGTTATTATATATATATATATATATATATGTATGATTCTTATATGGAAGGATACACACATGATTCTCACACGAAGAGTATATAAATGGTTCGCATATGAAATGAGACACATATGATTCCCACATCAAGGATAAACATATGATTCTCTCATTAAGGATATATAAATGGTTCTCATATGAAAGGGTAAACATGATTCTCACATTAAGGGTATATGTATGATTCTCATACATTATCATGGAATGATACACGTATGATTCTCATAAAACATTATGAAAATATACCAACACATTAACTGTATATTTATAATTCTCATATGGAAGGATACACATAATTGTGGTTCTCATATGGAAGGATATACACAATTCTCATATGAAAGGATACACATAATTATGGTTCTCATATGGAAGGATATACACAGTTCTCATATGGAAGGATACACATAATTATGGTTCTCAAATGGAAGGATATACACAATTCTCATATGGAAAGATACACACAATTCTCATATGGAAGATTACACACAATTCGCACGTGAAAGGATACACATAATTCTCATGTTGAAGGATACACATAATTATGGTTATCATATGGAAGGATATACACAATTCTCATATGGAAGGATACACACAATTCTCAAATGGAAGATAACACACAATTCGCATATAAAAGAATACACATAATTCTCATGTGGAAGGATAAACATATTATTTCCAAGTGGGAGATACACATATGATTTCCAAGTGGGAGATACACATATGATTTCCAAGTGGGAGACACACATATGATTCCAATATGGATAGGAAGGAAACAAAATTGAATGATCTATCAGCATATATAGAATACAATGCAATTTAAAGCATGTAAAGATAAAGTCGGTCTCATCATGTCTCTAATGTAAACGTTCGAACACCATATTTTGTTTGTGTTTTAATAAATGAGTAGCACTTTAACGTGTCATTATTTGTTTGGGGATCAAACAGATTACATATATAGTTAATTAGATTCTCATCATAAAATCTCATTAATTTTTGTACAATTTTATAATACAGTATCAAAACAAAACATATATTAACAACGCATGCCGTTCTATAGATTATAGATTATAAGAGACGGAAATAGACATGTCACCATATTGCCGCTGTCTTCATTTTCAGAAGTACGTAGAAATAAACATATTTTATTCTTTGTTATTCCTGTATTTTTTATTTGTTTTTTTTTGTGTACCATTATGTTTAGTTTTGTCCATATGTATGTTACCTGGTCTGTAAAATGGTAAGCAAGGCTGTTGTGCCTAATAAAGAAGTACATATTTTGTTCTCACATAAAATTTCCGCAATGCATCCAGTATTTTATGGGTAAATATGATACAGCAATATCAGTGACTGCGTGCTATCGGCTAATTGCTTCTTTCATTGCGTCGATGTGCACGGTATAGCCTGTATACCTGTCATTGATGTAATTCAGAAAAAGTGTTTCAGGTTTCTTTGCCAGTGTTTTGTAATAAAATGAAACATCATTTGAATTGACCGTCATGGCGTTTTATCTTCAAAACAAAATCATTATGTAATTACGTTTACATTTAAGCTTAATTTCAAACCGACATATTCAATGTCTAGCTTGTTTTGATGAAGCCGATTGGTTTTGACATTCTCGTCAAAATTTAGATTTGTGTACACTCAATTATTAGTAAAGTAATGAATTTTGTTGATAAGATCTATAAAATACATTTTCATGAATATTGAAAATCACCCCCAAAAACATCCCGAAATGGGAATGGCTTTTGATTGACAACATAAGGACACGGGTGACTTACTGGTTGTTTGTTCAAAACGCCCATTAATGCTGCGTTCAGGTGGTGTCGATCTGAACGTCTGTCCGGATAAATGTTCGTCCTTCGTGCATTTCCTGATGTTTGTTTTTTAGATTCGCATCTCTTATTTTGCATTTGTTCTAGTGCAACATTGTATACGATACATATATTCGCTTTTCCCTTGCTGCAACTGTTCTAATACAACATTGTCAACGCTACACATATTCTCACCTCTTTAATTTCACTCGTCCCTCCATTCATATCATAAAAACAAGACGTTGCAAATGAAAGTAGTTCCGCCAAACCTCTTCCTATTACCATCACAGCAGTATGTAAGATAATGATGTAAAACACTCGCAACCGTACCACTTTGAACTGCTCACCATTTGAAATAAAATATGAAAATTTGCTGAACCAACTATTATTATCTATGCTAATTAATGGGAATGGCGATGATTAACAACAGTTACTAGTGGAGCGCGTGGTCTAGTGGTAGAGCATCGAACCCATGATCAGAGGTTCGTGAGTTCGATCCTCCGCCAGGAAGACTTCGAGCGTGATTTGTTGAAGTTGTAAGAACTTGCTTAACAATCGAAATGAAATAAAAAATTTAAACTTAACAACTTTTTGGGAAGTCCACATATTATTACATGTATTGGATTGGTCAATTTTAGTATTTGTAAAGAATGCGTGGTCATAGTTACAGGCCAGTAAATATATATATATTAAAAAGTGTGGTAAGGTTATGTACACTGTTTAAAAATAGTACCAACTTACGAATGAATCTTGAAGCCGTGTGGTACGAGTAATTGATTTAAAATGATGTTAACAACGTTTCTGAATTGTTAACATTATGTATGTTAGTGGTGCATGAAATAGAGCTTGTTATAAATATAATGTTGGAATCCAGTACATGAGCTGTTACCCTTGTTCATCTTTTATATCCTATGTTTGACAATGTTTGATATGATATTCAACAATATTTGTTCCTTTCTTCGAATGATGAAAATAAATCTAAGAGTAGGTGTAAGAATATATTCAAAATCATCTATTTAGGTTGTTGTTGTTTAATTAAAAAAAAGCACAACAGAATCAACGTGTATTTCTTTTTGGAAAATACCGTAGATACTAAATTGGTTGTATATCGTACATTCGCTGAGAGGTAGAAAGACGAATGTTTATAATAAATACTTTTAATCAACTTTATAAAAAATAATGGTCAGCTAAATCTTGCAATTGCCATTCTAATTTAAGCTTTAACACTTTATATTACTTACCCCCTTTTCTAAGTCTTTGAAAAAGAGAATGAAAATGCATTTATACAGTAGTAGATGTTATTTCAACATATCTTCAGTGGACCGGCACATATAAATATATTCATAAACTATTGTATGTGAATTATTATGTAATAATTGTATGTATGAAATAAAAACTAACTTGAATACACAATTTACAGCGACCACATAAATTCGTCGTTTTACATCCATACACAGTCTCTGGTTTTATTAATTTACACCATTTAAAACACGTATATTGATATGAGTTACACAACAACTGAAATGAGCAAACCCTTTTTATCATAATTGCTAGATCGTCGTCTTAACGCTTCATTATTCACGGGTGCCACATGACATTATGTCACTGATAAACATTTAGTATTGCAAATTAAATTACATTACAAGGTGGCGATTAAAAGAATATTAATATTTACATAGGTTTGTGTACAGGAAACAGATTGATTCTAAACTTTGGAACTAATAATTCTGTATCATTTTGCTATGTGAATCGTTGTTCAGAAGGATATAACTGTGCCTCACGATAGATATGGTTTGTATCTTTTGACTTATTCGATAATGTCTGTTCGTGTCTGTCCATCTACTTTCTCTCTCTCTCTCTCTCTCTCTCTCTCTCTCTCTCTCTCTCTCTCTCACGCACATACACGCACGCACACACGTTGAATAACTATTTGTTTGTTGTAAGAAACAATTGAAACATGTTGAAATCAGTTGATCTGTTTGCGTCATTCATAATTACTCTTCTCCTATTAAGATACCGGCGTAAAACATCAATTTAATCTCCCAACACGGTTAAGTTTTGTATGCAAGAAATAGTACATGATATTTTCAGGTTCTTCCCTCGAGAACTGTTTTGACGGTAACTCGGCACAGTTATCTCTAGGGGAGGGGGTGGTGGGGGGGGGGGGTCGATCCTTCCTAACCTCAAACACACAAGGTTATATGAATAACGAGCAGATACAACTTTAGTCTCCGTTCTTCTTTTTTCAAACTCTCCAAACTTGGAGGTACATAAGGTTGGGGTTGGCTTGAAGTTAAATATTGAAACACGAATAACGAATAACGACCTTGCTTCAGTCTGTCAGAAAGTCTTAATGAGAAATAGTCTTTATAAACATGGTATTGCTTAATTCAATATACATTTTTTTTCATTAAGCCAAATTCAAATTCTTTATTCACACTAAGGTTCATATGAATAGTATAAGCATCAATGTGCAAATACAATTATAATATGTTGACATAATGGCAGAATGTAATACATGTAAATATACATACAAACGTAGCTTCAGGAAACGTTTATGAAATAATTTTAACATTAAATGTCAATTTGTTAATTTGTTATGATAACTTATCCAACAAATAGACAGGGTAAAAGACACAACAAAACGTGTAAATGTTACACCACCCACCAACACCCGGCCTGCTACCACACATACAAACACGAAGTTTATTGTTGGTGACAATCTCGCATACATAACCATTGTTAATCCAAGTAAATACAGTTTCACATTTCAGACGGCGGTGCGGTTAAACCAGCAGTTGGAGTGATGTAAAATAAGATATTTAGAATTCTGATACGAATCAAGATACCCGCTCTAATAACACGGCCCGGTAACTAGCGGTCAAAACGAATTATACTCAAATAAACTGGGAAAAAAAAACATAAATAAAATTATCTAAATTGCTTTTCAAAATAGGTTTTTCTTTAACGTAAAACAGTTTTAAATTGGAAATCGGTATCCATCCCCAGGCGCACTCGAATTATACTGAGATAAATGTATGGACATTATGGTGATTTATGTTGGATCACCCAATTAGAAAGGACAAGGTTCACAAACCCCTCAAAATGGCCCTGTATGATTTAATAAGATCAAAGCCTATGTGTTTTTTTTGGCAAAATGTTGTTGTTGTTTTTTTATTTTAATTATACTTCAAAAATGTAAACATTATCAAAGTGTACATGTACAGCGAAAATATGTAATTTTCCTACATTTTAAGCCATTTTGGCTATTAAATATACCATGCCTTTAATTGTGCACTCTTGCAACCAGACGATACTTACACATGAAACTCAGAGTACACTAGACAATGATAAGAATAAATGTATTTGTGTAGCAAGAATGCCTTCATAATAAAAACAAAAATATTTAAATGCCAACTGTGTATATATATATTAAAACATATTATTATATACATATTTTAAAAGAATAAAGTATATTTTATACAGAAACAACAATCTTTGCTGAATAATAAGTATTTAAAAGAAGGCCGATATGAAGTGTTTATAATACAATTATTCTAAACCATTTACACAATATTTTCGACCGGTTACGAAATGACCAAAAATATCCGGTTACGAAATGACCAAAATTATCCGGTTACGAAATGACTCGGCTACGAAATGACCAGATCCCATTTAATGGAAATAAAATATCATAGGTTTATATGTGTTTATAATGTACTTAACGTCTTCTTTCTTTTTAAGTCATTTATTTTTCTTACATTTTCGGTCAGGAATGATAGCCACCATCTTCATCGCTTTCGACATGTTTAAAACTAACCCATATGTTACGGAACAATTAGCACCCTTTGTAACCCTTGGTTTCTTAGGGTCTCCGGGTGCAAAGTTCATATTTAACTGTGCGTACAAAACATCTATGGTTTCTTATAATAACTAAAGTCGTGTCTTCAATAACTTGAGCTCACACTCAGATAATTCGGAAACATTTATGTTGCTTATGTTTTTTTATTGCTTTTCGTCTTCAATAATTCCATCAGAGGTTCGTCTTTTAGGTGTAACCCCACCATTGATTTTTGTTCTTTATTCTATAGTAAATAATAAAAGTTTGAAGGCTTGTCATTCATAGAGGGTCCCAAATGAAAGAAGTGAAACCTACATTTTACTGTTTGTCAACCTCTGCACTATCAAAATATGATGAGAAAAGTAGGGGTCATGTGTCATATAAGAGATTTTTTTTCTGCTCAGTGTGTACACTGGTGACAAAGTGAAAGTAGACTTCCGAAATCATGAATTCATACCCCAATTTCCAAGCATCATTTTTTTTTTCTAAATTCACAATTCAAACATGACAATGCTATCAAAATGTTCAAAATACATCAATAATGCCATTCAAATAAAAAAATGAGCATTAAAATAAGGAAAATGCATTTTTAAAGAAGAAGAATTGAGGATTATTTATAATCGCCATTATGCGACTACCCCACGGAAGCACTTCCTTTTTGCAATGGTGGCACTATGCCTTTAGAGAAAAAATACTGCATAGACATTCACCTTGCTAAAGTATCAATCATGAATATCATGAACAGACACAATGCTTTAATGCCACACATACGGAACTCGGAAGCATTTGTTATCCAGTGTTGTTACCACTTCTGATTCTTTTGGGGATCAGAGACGCATGCAGTATCAGTCGCAAGTAGAACACGTCATTGGTCGGTATGAGTACATGGACGGTATTACCTATATGAAAATCCTCAGTAATGTCTGTTGTTTTCTGTTCTCGAGTTTGTCCTGTCCTCCCAACGGATCTGTTATATATAAAAAAAAACATATGATAGTCTAGAATATCTTCATTACAACTTAAGCAAATACATCCATAATTGTGCACGTAAACAAATTAAATACGCTACGTGCATAAAAACGTATTTGTTTGCGCGAAGTCGTTTCCAGATGAATGATTTTATTATAACATTTCTTACAATAGAACCCGACCTTTGATAAAAAAATATTTAAGTTTGTTAAATTACTTGTATAGGTGCTTAAGTTAAAAGAAGTGAATTTGACAAAAATGTCTCGTGTTTCATTTTATAGTGTGTGCGACACTGTCTCCTGATACAAAATGTATTTGAAGCATTATACAACAATATAGTTTGTTAATATTGAATTAATAATACATTTTAACTGTTTTATTTTTCATTAAGATAAACAGCAACAATTAAAACATTAACATCCATGTGATTATATTCTAAATTATATTCAAAATATATTAAAATGCCAGTTTTGTTAATAGGATAATAGTATTCAATGTTTGTTTTGGATTTATTTTCAAATATTCCTATTAAATATATTTACCATTTACGAATATGTATGACGAAAAATTTAGCAGCTCGTGGTGTAAGAGTTTAGACAATTCTATTACTCAAACACGATGAAGATAATAATTTATTTATCGTCGCCCCCGGTTTCCGTTATTGGCGACGTCTCCCGAGGAGTATTAATTTAAGATTTTTGGAGAATAGTGCAGAGATACAGATACCCTATTGTAGCGTCCCTGATTCTTTTGCATGCCCGGTGTTAAGATACATGGGACCTCGATTTTGTTAAAGTCTAATCCGAAAGACGGATTAGTAATTAGTTGGAGGAGCTGGCCCGAATTCGAACCTGCGATCTCTGGTTTCGCAGTCCAAGGCCAAGTCCAGTTTATTTATCGAATTAACACACTTTACAAGTTTTCTGTGGCCGAGCAGTCCAAGGCGCTGTTTTAGGATCGCTTACATTTCACCGCTGAGGTCTACGGTTGAAGCCAAGTTCGCGCCGATTAAAATGATGTGAGAAAGTTTGCAAATTATTTGCGGAGCAATATACGATATATCTGCTCAGATGCATGTTCGTGCATCTAGACTTTCCTCTTTTGGTAAAAACTCGATGCCATTTATATGTGTTGAAAATTTATGTTTAACACCTTAAAAAATCTTAGCCCATGTGCAACATCTAATTTCACGGTAATATTATGTTATGCATAGAGGGGCCATTATGCAGTGTTTATGGTCGGTTATATTATTCACGACAGTATCTGGATATAGGTTATTTTATTGCATAATTGTAAACGTTGTAAACTCTATCCTGTTTTATGACCGTATAATTTACATAATGTCGCACGTCACTTATTGTACATTGTAACAGAAGATCAGAGAACCATCAATTTCTTTCCTTTTTTGCATCACCCCTGCTTAACGACGGTTTATATTGTATGTTCTCACCTTTTCACGAAAGTACGTCCTGTGCGTCACAGCTGTATTTGGTCCCGGCTGCTTCTGACGCAATATTTTCACATATGAAGGATTCGATTATTTTTATTAAGTTTTATTAAGCAATTTAGGCCTCCGGTCCATTATACATATATACATTTATATCATATATTACTGTGAAAAGTGACAACAGTGTTACGAATATAAAACGTATATAAATAGTTTGATAACAATTGATTTGCATTTGTTTACATGTTAAGTGATTGAAAAAATAACTTTTATCAAATACTTATACAAAAATAAATTTGCATATTGTTATTAATTTTTGCTCATTTGTTACACTTATTAATCTGTAAAATAAATTGCTTATGACGGTAGAAGAAAATTTCTAAGTATTGTTTGAAAAAAGTGCTTTTGTAGGTTTAAAACCATTTTTGATTATCCTTCTTATTTCTAAAGTGATTAAAACATGATTTTAAATGCTTGTCATTCATAGAAAGACCTAAATCAAGTTGACAACTGCAGTGCCAAATATCATTAGAAACGTACGGTTTATATTCCATCCAATATACTTTTTTAGTCTGACTTCAGAAATAATGTATTCGTCCTTAATTTCCAAGCATCCTTTTTTCTAAATTCAAAATTCAAATATGGCAAGCGGAGGAGCCGTAGTGAAGATGATATAGTACTGACCGCTCAAGCCAGAAGTTGCGAGTTCGATCCCCAGCTCCGATGCCTTTAAAAAACAACAATCAATTCACAAAAAAAATCTAAAACCCAAACTTAATCTCAGGATTACCGATTTTAAATTCTAATTAATAGCAAATATTTGGTTCAACTGTGTTTATTTTTATCTATTTTAGTGTCTACATAATACAGTATATTGTTTTATCGCTACAGGTTGTTTCTACACTAGTGAGAAGAACACTGCTAATTATCGTATATGTTGTCATGGTGAGTAAAACAGAGCAAACTATAACAAACATTTATGAAAATATATTATTATATAAAACTGACAACGGTTGCCAATTTAAAGGTGTACCCCTTCTTGAAAACGAAATACTGGAACAAAATATAAATATTGCAGAGACACATTTAATTATCCTTGGAGACCTTAATAGCAGAACTGCAGATAATTATGACTTTATTGATGTGAAAAATAACGTACCACAATTACAACATATGCTGATATGTCCGAATGTGACATTCAACTTAATAAATCCTGTGATACCATATTAAATACTTCGGGAAAAGAGTTGCTGTCATTTTGCATTACGAATTCGATACTTACAGCCAATATACGTAGGGGTCAATGGTAACAGTGTTCTAGACCTCTTGTTTTGTGATAAAACTATACTAGATTGTTTAACGGAATTTGCAATGGGCGAGCGCGAGTCTCCCCATTTTCCAATTATTGCATCGATAAAGGCAAACAGTATTCAGGTAGATAGTTTAAATAGAATTGGATCAACGAACGTAAGCACCAAGTACAAATTTAATAATGATAATATGATTATGTTTAAAGAATCACTGAAGTCAAAACTAACAAATGACTATTTTAATTATATAGCTTCAAATATAAATGATGTTACGAATGACATAAACGATATCATTAAAGATATACAGTCACTGCTAAAGGCCAGCAGTGAGTGTTGTTGGTATACACGTACAATTTACCAACTCTCACAACCGGTTTGGTTTGATAGTGAATGTAAGAAATTGAAAAAGTTTAAATACAAATGTTTACGTATATATAGACAGTCGCAATAATAACAGTGTTTAGACAACTATAAAGCAGTCAAAAGTGGGTTTCGAATACATGTGATCGAAGAAACAACAATATAACATGTGCCAGTTTGAAGAGCTTTTGTATACAGCAAACAACCCTAACTCGTTTTGGTCCAAACTTAAATATGTTACATGTAAAAAGCGCAGAACAAACAATACATCAAATGATCAATGGAAAAACTACTTTGAAAATCTTTTCTGTTTGGAAATTAACGATGAAATGAATGTGTATAACCTGACACAGAATATTACATAGACGAATTGGAATCTATAATTTCTAATTCTGAAATCACCGAGGAAGGAGTATTAAAATCCGATAAATATCTTAATGAATCAAAATCTGCAGGTCAAAATGATATTCCTTCAGGTGTGTTTATTCATAGCATAGATATCATATTACCTCTACTTTTTCGTGTCTTTAATCGTGTGTTTGAGACTGGTGAATTCCCAAAAGATTGGAGCAGTGCAATAATAGTACCTCTATATAAAAAGATTGATATTAACACCTCTGAGAATAACCGAGGCATGTCCTTACTTGACATATTTAGGAAAATATATACCAGTATTATTAATCGTGGGCTAACACTTTATGTTAATGTATATAACAAAGTTACATAATGTCAGGCCGGGTTTAGAGCAGGATACTTAACGATTTACAATGCATTTAGTTTACAATCAGTTATATCTCAATACCTTTCAAAAAACGCGCGGCACTCTTTATGTAGCCTTCATTGACTTCAAAACAGTATTTGATTCTGTCCAGCGAGGGAAGTTGTGGAATAAATGGCGTAAAAGGTTAACTCTTAAAGTAAGCCGGAATTAAATGTAACGGTTCATCAACTGACAGTTTCGATTGTCCAGTAGGATTGAAACAGGGCTGTTTAGCCTCACCCATTTTGTTTTCCCTATTCATCAACGAACTTGCAACACTAATTGAAAATAGTACAATTATTCCCTGACACAGTTGAACTCTTAATCCTACTATTTGCTGTTGATATTGAGCTTATTGCGGACACCGTAGTTGGACTTCAAAGACACCTGAACACTCTACATGAGTTCTGTGGTGAAAAATGTCTCAAAGTCAACATAAATAAAATTAAAATAATGGCTTTTAAGAATGGTGGCAGATTACCAAACAATGAAAAATGGTTTTATGATGTTAACCAATTTGATGTTGTCAATTGTTTCACCTACGTTGGATTATCTTTTTCTATGCAACTTTCTTTCAACAAAATGTCAAAAGATCTAGCATTAAAAGGAAAGCGTGTATTAGTTTCACTTCTTTCCTCACTTTATGATTATGGTCAGTTACCAAACAGTGTTTTCTTTAAATTGTTTGATACAAAAAGTGTACCTATATTGTTGTATGAGTGTGAACTATGGGTATTTTAAGAACGTGAAAACATTAAACTTATTCATAGGTATGCATGCAAACGTTACATGTATTTTACTGTAAAAACTATCAATGCAGGAGTTCTTGGTGATTGTTGAAGGTACCCTTTATGGATCGAATCGTCAAAACGTTGTATTAATTATTGGCTTAAAATTTTGAAGATGCCTAATTATAGATAACAGATTTGGCTACATTTGGACAAATCAATGTGTACATAACGAGAAAACATTTTAGCAACCTTTCTTAGACGTCTTCAAGATCAATACTTACAAAAATGGAGTTAGTCAGTCAATACGATCACTTTAAAATTAGCTATGAACTGTATTTAAATGTTGTTTCAATCAGGAAATTTAGACATTTAATTGCTAAATTTAGAACTTCTTTTCATAATTTAGAAGAGGAAACTGAAAGGCATCATAATATTGATATGGACCTCCGAACCTGCAAACTATGCAAAACCAACGCTATTGAGGACGAGTTTCATTTTTTACTATGCGGTCCTTCTTACTCTATGTTGAAATCTCAATATATTCCAACAAAATATTTAAACAATCCTACTGTACATAAATTGAATATGCTTATGTCTTCAAAAAATGATAAATTTATTCAAACAGTCGCCTGTTTTATATATATTATGCTTTTTTAAAAACTCACTAAGAACTAAAACAATTGTGTATAACATTAAATATGCCATTTTACTTTATTGATCGTTGCATTATCTTAATACATATATCTGGAATAATGCTTACATGTTTTCAATAATTGTTTGTTAATCAAATGTGAAACATTGAAACATCATACATGTCTATGTTAGTAACACCATTACATAATGCAATATATTCTATCGTTTTATAATGTAAGTATGCCTTCTTTGTTTACTACATATATATGTGTTTTGGGCCGGAGGCCTTATATTTCACAATAAACTTTGTATCTTGTATCTTGACAACTTCAGTAAAATCAGGGGCCAGTGTCACTAAACATATCTAGCTGAGATTTTCCTCAACTAAATATTCTCAGTTTCTCTAAACTCATTACCCATTACACGTTAAATGGCCACACTTAATTAAAGTTGGAACATATTTTAACCTCAGTGATTAGAAATATATAACATGCAACGTGATCAATATAAATGAAGTTATAACATTTAAAAAAAATGAGTTGAGGAAAATCTCAAGTTGAGACGTTTAAGTAAAACTGGGATCATGCCTTAAATATAAAACGTTGGCCGTTTTCAGACAGCCCGTCTCCATATAGAGTTTCATGGTGGTAGGTGCTGTTATTCGGTAGTGTTAAAGGCTGATATGCCAAGTTACAAGTCCTAAAAGTAATCAAAATTCAGTAAACTTATTTAATTGAATGCCAATACAACAGGCTCACGTTCAAACCATGAACGTGTTTTGCTGTCAACAAATAATTAATTTGCATTTACATACAATACTTCACATCATTGGAAATCTTTATAGTGGCAAGCTTAGCCGGGAGAAACACCGACCATCCCCCCTCTCCCAACGAGAAAAAATAAGTATATATTATTGAAAGCTATAATTGGAATATTATATTTAATTTATTTTAAGAAATGGGAAATATGACATTGTATCTGATTTTTTTAAGATAAGAAAACTAGCACTAGAACAAGTAAATAATATTTAATAATGAAACTACTTTACGATCCCTATATAATGAAACTGTTTCTTATACTCAATATGTGTATAGCTTAGTACATAAATTGTATGTGAATGATATTTATGACTTTGATGTGTATAGTGTCTTTGCCATATTTATTCAAAACATTGTAAATGGCCAAAGGCATATATGTTTGCCGAAATTGCCAATAAAACATGGTTTGATTGATTTGAATTGATATAATATTTAATTGAGTTTTGTTCAGTGCGCGTTTAAACCAAAGACATATGAACATATATATGTATATACATATGCATACTTTGTATGTTTCAGATGTACGAATGCCAAATTAAAGAAAAAGTAGGTAAGCGTGTTTTATTACAAACCCATTGTCGTGATCGTTATATTGGACCCCTAGTTACTTTATGTATGTATATCCGATTGTTGACTTACACAATGTCATTCAATGTACTTATTTTATTTCCTCCATAACGGGCGACTATGAGTACGAGATGATATAAACATTAAATCATATGACTAAACCTCAACGGTTCAGTTTTGTGACTTGCCCATATTCAATTGAGTGATAGTTTAAAGATTGCTAGAGTTTTTGTCAGTTTTCCTATGGACGGAAATAGATGAAACTGCTACGATTTTAAGATAAATGAACTAATGATTACCATAGTTACACGGCGTAGTTTCTGTTCCCTCATAAACAAGATACCCATCTTTGAACTTTGTCTAATAATGTAACTTTTGCAAGAAACACACACACACACGCGCGTAGATGCATACAAATATTAATAAATATTCCGGAAAATGTTGTTTTAAGCACGAATTGCATCTGATATTGCCCTCTGACGTGAAGTAAGTGCATATTTTAACCACTGGGAAGTTTCGTAATAGTTTTTATCCATTGGGAAAATACCAAAAATACCCACAATTGAGTTCGACTGCGACGAAATCTCAAAGCTTATATGAATTATTTAGAGTCCGTGAGATTCTTTATCCACTATACCACCGTTCCGTTTTTATAGAGAATTTATATATACATACTAATATTCATTTCAACGAGAACTCCTTTTTTTCTCTTTGGTAACATTTTCGTATTACCTTCTTTTTTATTTTACTCACACGTGTACCTTTACAGTGCTAAGTAATACATTGGTATAATCCGACATTCTAAACACGATAAGAAAAGAGATATAAAATTATTTCTTATTCTATCCTAGACATATAGATATATGTAACAGACCATTTTCCTTTAAATTCCATTCCTGGTCTAAAACATGATTTTTGATAATTTATTGACTGGGTAGCAAACAGTATATACCCTGATAGTACAACATGAATGTGCAGGCTCTCCTGGATCTACATCAACACTGACTGCAAAAAAATACTTTTGATTTCTTTATCAAGCTAAAGGTAGTGTTACTATTTTAAAATTCAATCATCAATGTCAGGCTACATGATAAGATGTCAGACTCGTGATTCGTGGTTACGGGTTTGATCTCAGGTTCATGATCGGTGTGACTGTAATTTCCAATAGTAAGGTCATTGCATCTGCAGCAAGTACTTTCGTCTGACGAAGGCATCATTACACAGTTTTCGTAGCTGCAAAAATCTTTCACATGTTTGAACGACTGTGCCGTCTCACTATTTCTCTCGTTTTCTAATTCATTTAACTCTGCTTCCAAAAATTTTGTTTCAAAGTTGTATGCCACAAATCCTTCCCCGTTTTATTTTTCTTGCGAGTACTTTTAACGGTGACTACAATTGTACGTTACTATAGCTGCTGTAGCGTATAAATTAATGTTGTTTTAAACCGGAAGTGTAGTTGTGACGTCACGCAGGTGTCCAATATGGCGATTTCCACCACAAAGTCGATGTGCGAAAATGACCGTTACAAAACGAGCTGATATATCTTTATGGACACGAATTTATGCATATTGATACCATTAATAGAAAGCTGAACTCATAGCTATTCATATTATCCTGTTTTATACACATGGTTGCGTTCCCCTTTAATTTTCAACTTGCAATTTGTGTTTTTGGTACTTAGACTGGATTTCTCTTTAATGACAAACCACTGATGAATTGTTTACACGATCGACTGAGACAGCTTGAATGAATCTGACAATCTAAACGACGTTTGCAAATTTTTAATTTATCTTATCTTGCTAGTTTCGATTTAAATTTATTTTGACATTTTTATCATAAAAATTATTTATGTGCTCAAATACATACAGTCAATACACTTTCTTTAATACGTTGAGCTAATGATTTCACAAAAAAGGCTAAATTGGGAAACACCTGATGGTGGAATAACTAATATTGCAAACAAGAGTAGAATTTCAAAGAAAGAGATTTATCAAAATTTGTTCGTCTTTATCAAATGGCACCTCATGTTACAAACCCTCTCGGGTAGCTGAGTGCCGGTGTTATGGATGACTATTAAAGTTTATTACCACTGTTGACCCGTAATTTTCATATCTCGATTAAATCTTAATAAAAAATCTCTTTTTTCCCGTAAAAGACGTCAGTTTGTGTCAGTTTCGCTCATCAAATATGACGGTTTATAAAGTGTTGAATAAACCGTGGATTATTTAAAAGACTTCACCTGGCAAAGTTTGATAAACAATTTGTTTGAGCGAGTAAAATAGTAGTATCCGTGTTGTTTCAAGGTGAGAATATGATCAATTCTGATCTCTGCAGAGCTGTAGCTGGCATAGTTCCATCATTGGAAACAGGAAATACTTCCACGTAATGGTGGTTTTTCTTCTTCTTTAAAGATGCATTTCCTTATTTTAATGCTATTTTTTATTTGAATGGCTACATTGATGTATTTTGAACATTTTGAAAGCATTGTCATGTTTGAATTGCGAATTAAGGAAAACATTGATGCTTGGAAATCGGGGTATGAATATATGATTTCGGAATTCTACTTTCACTTTTTCAACAGTGTACACACTGACCAGAAAAAAAAATCTTTTATGATACATGACCCTTACTTTCTCATCATATTTTGGTAGTGCAGAGATTGACAAACAGTCAAATGTTAGTTTCACTTGTTTCATTTGGGTCTCTAGAATAAAGAACAAACATTCAATGGTGGGCTGACACCTAGCAACGACTAAATTACATAATTGATTACATGTGTCTGGCTGTAGGATCCTACTCTCCCGAAGTATTGGTTGAATAGTTCGATTTCTTCCATTTAAACGTAATGTACCCGTCTTCTAACTTGGGAGCGAAGTAGATACCGAGCTGACGTGTGATAAGTTCATATTGCTATTTTTGTACTTTTTGTGGCTAAAACATTAATTCTCGTGTGGTTTTGGATCCCTACAATATCACTATGTCTCTTTGATGTTGTGTGGTGGAAAGAATTTTAATTTTTGGTTGAATCTGCACTGAGGTATTCATGTTATAGATTTTGAATACTCATTTATGCAAATGTTCTCTTTCTGTGTATTACAGTCAAACCAGTGTTAGTGGTCACAGCTATTAAGCTTTATCTTGAACAGCTTTTTTCTGTTTAATATTTTTATGTTTTAGTTTTCAATCAACTGTATTAAAGCGACCACCTGCCTTAATGGGTCGCTTTTTGCACGTTCCCTTAAGTGGCTGCTTAAGACAGGATTGACTGTATATTGCTGTCAGTTTTGTGGGTGGGTGTGTAAATGATTTAACGACTTGAATACCAGTTGTGCCAGAACGTCATTGAATTACATTTTACCCATTCCAGAACATGTATATACAGGTTTGGATTTAAATTCATTCGTTGCTTAACCTGCATATACTCTGGAGAGAATCTCATATTCCCAAACTATGCACACCGTTAAATATTGTAGCAAAGCAAAAAAATGGGTCTATGTTTGATTGGAACGTCTCATAATATGGCATATTTAGTTCTCATGCTTTTCGACGTTTTTCAGTTATCGACAAAACTCTGATTCGAGTTTTTTGGTTTGATATTTTTGAATATCTAGTACCGGTTAATTAACAACGATTTGTTTTAATTTCAGCCGTCTTGTTTAAGTTAAAACTGTATAACGATAATTGAAAAATATTTCAGTCCAGCATTCGTGCAACGCTGTACCATCCGACAGCAACTCCATTAGGATAATTTTTCGTGTCCGGCCCCGGGATGAACCTGTCTACAAAATATATGCATTTAACGCCGCAACGAGGGACGTGACCAAGACTGTGAACAGGATAGCATCGTGTTCGCAAGAATACACCGGAACGACTGACACCGATAATGTGGAATTCGACAACACTTTCGACACGACATCTACCGGGACGCTGAGCTGTGGCGCAGAACTGTCAACTGACGTATGTAGTAATCTTTATATGTCATAGCTAACTGTAGAAACATTATGTGTGGTAATAACATTACATCAGTGTAGTAAAACCTGTGTTAGTGATCACCTCCATTCAGCAATCACTATATGCTGAAACTGTTCTGCAAGAATATGCAAGTTTTTTTCTCTTTCTGTATGCTACAGTCAACCTAGTGTCAGTAGTCACCTCTATTAAGCTACTTATCTTAAACAGCCACAATTTTTATCTACTATTTTTATAATTTTAGTGTTAATCAACCTGTATTAATCAGGCTGTTTTAATGTATGAATTGATTTTGATATAAATGTCAACTATGCATGACAGTTTAATGTATGAGTTGATTTGATATAAATGTTAACTAAGTATGACAGTTTAATGTATGAGTTGATTTGGTAAAAATGTCAACTATGCATGAGAATTTTTATGTATGAGTTGATTTGATATAAATGTCAACTATGCATGACAGTTTAATGTATGAGTTGATTTGGTATAAATGTCAACTATGCATGCCAGTTTAATGTATGAGTTGATTTGGTGTAAATGTCAATAATTCATGACAGTTTAATGTCTGAGTTGATTTGGTATAAATGTCAACTATGCATGACAGTTTAATGTATGAGTTGGTTTGATATAAATGCCAACTATGCATAAGAATTTAATGCATGAGTTGATTTGGTATAAATGTCAACTATGCATGACAGTTTAATGTATGAGTTGATTTGGTATAAATGTCAATTATGCATGACAGTTTAATGTATGAGTTGATTTGGTATAAATGTCAACTATGCATGACAGTTTAACGTATGAGTTGATTTGGTATAAATGTCAACTATGCATGACAGTTTAACGTATGAGTGGATTTGGTATAAATGTCAATTATGCATGACAGTTTAATGTATTAGTTGATTTGGTATAAATGTCAATTATGCATGACAGTTTAATGTATTAGTTGATTTGGTATAAATGTCAATTATGCATGACAGTTTAATGTATGAGTTGATTTGGTATAAATGTCAATTATGCATGACAGTTTAATGTATGAGTTGATTTGGTATAAATGTCAACTATGCATGACAGTTTAACGTATGAGTTGATTTGGTATAAATGTCAACTATGCATGACAGTTTAACGTATGAGTGGATTTGGTATAAATGTCAATTATGCATGACAGTTTAATGTATTAGTTGATTTGGTATAAATGTCAATTATGCATGACAGTTTAATGTATTAGTTGATTTGGTATAAATGTCAATTATGCATGACAGTTTAATGTATGAGTTGATTTGGTATAAATGTCAATTATGCATGACAGTTTAATGTATGAGTTGATTTGGTATAAATGGTAGCTATACAGGATTCCAGTATCAATACAATATAACCATTAATATTCCGATTGAGCTTGGCGAAACCTGGGCTGCGTTCAGCACCGCTAAACAGCAGACACGTTTAATGCCTGGTTCCCTTAAAGTAACGGGTACTGCGTACTAATATGAGGTTGAACCAGTGTCCAAGAAAAGAATATATTAGTTAACATTATCGAACGTTTAACCGAACTGAACGCATGCGCTGTTTTGATTTATTATTGTGCTGATAGGCGTTATTTTTGGCAGTTATCGTAAGTCACGTGGCTGCCCATTTTCCACTTCTCTAAACTAATTATTGGGCGCCGCCATGAGGCGGGGTCCAGTAGGAATGTTTCTAGAATTTGAGCATGGGGTCGGAGAGGCATTTGTCCGAATTCTTTAACTAGGATATACAAAATGTAGTATTAAAAATATGGTGGAAAATGTGTAAGTACCTTAACTTTATATTTTGTATTTTCAGTTGTATGTAGGAAGCCTTATTTCTTTTTTAATTGTATATTTTGAAGGTTGAACACCTTTTTTTGTAATGACTAGTCCCTTAGACAAATCAAGGTATCAAAAATTGAATAAACAGGAAATCAAAAATTTAAATAAGGGCTTGGAAATCTTATTTATTCGCCATTATTACAGGTTAGAACATAAAACGTTAATTCTTACTACATATTGTAGTTGTATTTAGAAAAATAGAAACAACGTAAGTATTTTATATTTGTTCACCAAATATCTGTATATGTCATTACACTAGCTATTTCCAACAAAGTTTGCACGAAATTTCAAGCAACCAATCAAAGGTGCTGATCGTGTTCTTTAAAGGAGTATATCATGAAATCCCCATTCTTAAATAGACATCAATCAAATACTGCTTGACAATCTTCACGCCGTTACCCGGACTTTTTCCAAGATGAAATAATTTGCATTACGTGCAAACCGTATAACGGATCAAATTGAAGTCAAAATAAAATCACGTGGCTCATGTCATATGTTTCAATTTTAAGTGGAAAATTTATTAGTTGCGTGAAGTTGGCTATGAGATCGGCAATCGGAGATCAACATTCAAAAAAAAAGTCAAAATTTGAATAACGACCCAGGTCTGCAATCGTAGATCGACATTCAAAATAAAATCTAAAATACGGACAGAAATTGAATACAGACCCAGGTCTGAGATCGGAGATCAACATTCAAAAAAAAAGTCAAAATTTGAATAACGACCCAGGTCTGCAATCGTAGATCGACATTCAAAATAAAATCTAAAATACGGACAGAAATTGAATACAGACCCAGGTCTGAGATCGTAGATCAACATTCAAAATAAAAGTCGGAATTTGAATACCGACCCAGGTCTGCAATCGTAGATCGACATTCAAAATAAAATTAAAAATACGGACAAAATTTGAATGCAGATCCAGGTCTGACATCGTAGATCAACATTCAAAATAAAAGTTAAAAGACGGACAAAACTTGAATACAGACCCAGGTCTGCAATCGTAGATCGACATTCAAAATAAAAGTTAAAAGACGGAGTTAACTTGAATGCAGATCCAGGTCTGAGATCGTAGATCAACATTCAAAATAAAAGTCGAAATTTGAATACCGACCCAGGTCTGCAATCGTAGATCGACATTCAAAATAAAATTAAAAATACGGACAAAATTTGAATGCAGATCCAGGTCTGAGATCGTAGATCGACATTCAAAATAAAATCTAAAATACGGACAAAATTTGAATACAGACCCAGGTCTGAGATCGTAGATCAACATTCAAAATAAAAGTCGGAATTTGAATACCGACCCAGATCTGCAATCGTAGATCAACATTCAAAATAAAATTAAAAATACGGACAAAATTTGAATGCAGATCCAGGTCTGACATCGTAGATCAACATTCAAAATAAAAGTTAAAAGACGGACAAAACTTGAATACAGACCCAGGTCTGCAATCGTAGATCGACATTCAAAATAAAAGTTAAAAGACGGAGTTAACTTGAATGCAGATCCAGGTCTGAGATCGTAGATCAACATTCAAAATAAAAGTCGAAATTTGAATACCGACCCAGGTCTGCAATCGTAGATCGACATTCAAAATAAAATTAAAAATACGGACAAAATTTGAATGCAGATCTAGGTCTGACATCGTAGATCAACATTCAAAATAAAAGTTAAAAGACGGACAGAACTTGAATACAGACCCAGGTCTGAGATCGTAGATCAACATTCAAAATAAAAGTCGGAATTTGAATACCGACCCAGGTCTGCAATCGTAGATCGACATTCAAAATAAAATCTAAAATACGGACAGAAATTGAATACAGACCCAGGTCTGAGATCGGAGATCAACATTCAAAAAAAAAGTCAAAATTTGAATAACGACCCAGGTCTGCAATCGTAGATCGACATTCAAAATAAAATCTAAAATACGGACAGAAATTGAATACAGACCCAGGTCTGAGATCGTAGATCAACATTCAAAATAAAAGTCGGAATTTGAATACCGACCCAGGTCTGCAATCGTAGATCGACATTCAAAATAAAATTAAAAATACGGACAAAATTTGAATGCAGATCCAGGTCTGACATCGTAGATCAACATTCAAAATAAAAGTTAAAAGACGGACAAAACTTGAATACAGACCCAGGTCTGCAATCGTAGATCGACATTCAAAATAAAAGTTAAAAGACGGAGTTAACTTGAATGCAGATCCAGGTCTGAGATCGTAGATCAACATTCAAAATAAAAGTCGAAATTTGAATACCGACCCAGGTCTGCAATCGTAGATCGACATTCAAAATAAAATTAAAAATACGGACAAAATTTGAATGCAGATCCAGGTCTGAGATCGTAGATCGACATTCAAATTAAAATCTAAAATACGGACAAAACTTGAATACAGACCCAGGTCTGAGATCGTAGATCAACATTCAAAATAAAAGTCGGAATTTGAATACCGACCCAGATCTGCAATCGTAGATCAACATTCAAAATAAAATTAAAAATACGGACAAAATTTGAATGCAGATCCAGGTCTGACATCGTAGATCAACATTCAAAATAAAAGTTAAAAGACGGACAAAACTTGAATACAGACCCAGGTCTGCAATCGTAGATCGACATTCAAAATAAAAGTTAAAAGACGGAGTTAACTTGAATGCAGATCCAGGTCTGAGATCGTAGATCAACATTCAAAATAAAAGTCGAAATTTGAATACCGACCCAGGTCTGCAATCGTAGATCAACATTCAAAATAAAATTAAAAATACGGACAAAATTTGAATGCAGATCTAGGTCTGACATCGTAGATCAACATTCAAAATAAAAGTTAAAAGACGGACAGAACTTGAATACAGACCCAGGTCTGAGATCGTAGATCAACATTCAAAATAAAAGTCGGAATTTGAATACCGACCCAGGTCTGCAATCGTAGATCGACATTCAAAATAAAATCTAAAATACGGACAGAAATTGAATACAGACCCAGGTCTGAGATCGGAGATCAACATTCAAAAAAAAAGTCAAAATTTGAATAACGACCCAGGTCTGCAATCGTAGATCGACATTCAAAATAAAATCTAAAATACGGACAAAACTTGAATACAGACCCAGGTCTGAGATCGTAGATCAACATTCAAAATAAAAGTCGGAATTTGAATACCGACCCAGATCTGCAATCGTAGATCAACATTCAAAATAAAATTAAAAATACGGACAAAATTTGAATGCAGATCCAGGTCTGACATCGTAGATCAACATTCAAAATAAAAGTTAAAAGACGGACAAAACTTGAATACAGACCCAGGTCTGCAATCGTAGATCGACATTCAAAATAAAAGTTAAAAGACGGAGTTAACTTGAATGCAGATCCAGGTCTGAGATCGTAGATCAACATTCAAAATAAAAGTTAAAAGACGGACAAAACTTGAATACAGACCCAGGTCTGCAATCGTAGATCGACATTCAAAATAAAAGTTAAAAGACGGAGTTAACTTGAATGCAGATCCAGGTCTGAGATCGTAGATCAACATTCAAAATAAAAGTCGAAATTTGAATACCGACCCAGGTCTGCAATCGTAGATCGACATTCAAAATAAAATCTAAAATACGGACAAAATTTGAATACAGACCCAGGTCTGAGATCGTTGATCAACATTCAAAATAAAAGTCGGAATTTGAATACCGACCCAGATCTGCAATCGTAGATCAACATTCAAAATAAAATTAAAAATACGGACAAAATTTGAATGCAGATCCAGGTCTGACATCGTAGATCAACATTCAAAATAAAAGTTAAAAGACGGACAAAACTTGAATACAGACCCAGGTCTGCAATCGTAGATCGACATTCAAAATAAAAGTTAAAAGACGGAGTTAACTTGAATGCAGATCCAGGTCTGAGATCGTAGATCAACATTCAAAATAAAAGTCGAAATTTGAATACCGACCCAGGTCTGCAATCGTAGATCGACATTCAAAATAAAATTAAAAATACGGACAAAATTTGAATGCAGATCTAGGTCTGACATCGTAGATCAACATTCAAAATAAAAGTTAAAAGACGGACAGAACTTGAATACAGACCCAGGTCTGAGATCGTAGATCAACATTCAAAATAAAAGTCGGAATTTGAATACCGACCCAGGTCTGCAATCGTAGATCGACATTCAAAATAAAATCTAAAATACGGACAGAAATTGAATACAGACCCAGGTCTGAGATCGGAGATCAACATTCAAAAAAAAAGTCAAAATTTGAATAACGACCCAGGTCTGCAATCGTAGATCGACATTCAAAATAAAATCTAAAATACGGACAGAAATTGAATACAGACCCAGGTCTGAGATCGTAGATCAACATTCAAAATAAAAGTCGGAATTTGAATACCGACCCAGGTCTGCAATCGTAGATCGACATTCAAAATAAAATTAAAAATACGGACAAAATTTGAATGCAGATCCAGGTCTGACATCGTAGATCAACATTCAAAATAAAAGTTAAAAGACGGACAAAACTTGAATACAGACCCAGGTCTGCAATCGTAGATCGACATTCAAAATAAAAGTTAAAAGACGGAGTTAACTTGAATGCAGATCCAGGTCTGAGATCGTAGATCAACATTCAAAATAAAAGTCGAAATTTGAATACCGACCCAGGTCTGCAATCGTAGATCGACATTCAAAATAAAATAAAAAATACGGACAAAATTTGAATGCAGATCCAGGTCTGAGATCGTAGATCGACATTCAAAATAAAATCTAAAATACGGACAAAACTTGAATACAGACCCAGGTCTGAGATCGTAGATCAACATTCAAAATAAAAGTCGGAATTTGAATACCGACCCAGATCTGCAATCGTAGATCAACATTCAAAATAAAATTAAAAATACGGACAAAATTTGAATGCAGATCCAGGTCTGACATCGTAGATCAACATTCAAAATAAAAGTTAAAAGACGGACAAAACTTGAATACAGACCCAGGTCTGCAATCGTAGATCGACATTCAAAATAAAAGTTAAAAGACGGAGTTAACTTGAATGCAGATCCAGGTCTGAGATCGTAGATCAACATTCAAAATAAAAGTCGAAATTTGAATACGGACCCAGGTCTGCAATCGTAGATCGACATTCAAAATAAAATTAAAAATACGGACAAAATTTGAATGCAGATCTAGGTCTGACATCGTAGATCAACATTCAAAATAAAAGTTAAAAGACGGACAGAACTTGAATACAGACCCAGGTCTGAGATCGTAGATCAACATTCAAAATAAAAGTCGGAATTTGAATACCGACCCAGGTCTGCAATCGTAGATCGACATTCAAAATAAAATCTAAAATACGGACAAAACTTGAATACAGACCCAGGTCTGAGATCGTAGATCGACATTCAAAATAAAATCTAAAATACGGACAAAACTTGAATACAGATCCAGGTCTGAGATCGTAGATCAACATTCAAAATAAAAGTCGGAATTTGAATACCGACCCAGATCTGCAATCGTAGATCAACATTCAAAATAAAATTAAAAATACGGACAAAATTTGAATGCAGATCCAGGTCTGAGATCGTAGATCAACATTCAAAATAAAAGTTAAAAGACGGACAAAACTTGAATACAGACCCAGGTCTGCAATCGTAGATCGACATTCAAAATAAAAGTTAAAAGACGGAGTTAACTTGAATGCAGATCCAGGTCTGAGATCGTAGATCAACATTCAAAATAAAAGTCGAAATTTGAATACCGACCCAGGTCTGCAATCGTAGATCGACATTCAAAATAAAATTAAAAATACGGACAAAATTTGAATGCAGATCTAGGTCTGACATCGTAGATCAACATTCAAAATAAAAGTTAAAAGACGGACAGAACTTGAATACAGACCCAGGTCTGAGATCGTAGATCAACATTCAAAATAAAAGTCGGAATTTGAATACCGACCCAGGTCTGCAATCGTAGATCGACATTCAAAATAAAATCTAAAATACGGACAAAACTTGAATACAGACCCAGGTCTGAGATCGTAGATCGACATTCAAAATAAAATCTAAAATACGGACAAAACTTGAATACAGATCCAGGTCTGAGATCGTAGATCAACATTCAAAATAAAAGTCGGAATTTGAATACCGACCCAGGTCTGCAATCGTAGATCGACATTCAAAATAAAATTAAAAATACGGACAAAATTTGAATGTAGATCCAGGTCTGAGATCGTAGATCGACATTCAAAATAAAATCTAAAATACGGACAAAACTTGAATACAGACCCAGGTCTGCAATCGTAGATCGACATTCAAAATAAAATTAAAAATACGGACAAAATTTGAATGCAGATCCAGGTCTGACATCGTAGATCAACATTCAAAAATAAAGTCGAAATTTGAATAACGACCCAGGTCTGCAATCGTAAATCGACATTCAAAATAAAATCTAAAATACGGACAAAACTTGAATACAGACCCAGGTCTGAGATCGTAGATCAACATTCAAAATAAAAGTCGGAATTTGAATAACGACCCAGGACTGAGATCGTAGATTGACATTAACCCCCCCCCACACACACACACACACACACACACCATCACCACCACACACACACACACACACACACACACACACACACATACACACACAAGTCGTAATTAGAAAAACAAGCCAGGTTTGAGATCGTAAATCAACATTTACCTTTAATCAATATTAAAATGTTAATGTAGTAGTTCGACATGTGATATTGTATACATAGTTCTACAATAGTACATCAGCATTCACAGTAATTGTTAGAAGTTGGATTTGAATACAGTTCCATGTCTGCGATTCGTAAAAGCGTCATTTATAATGGTCAGAACGGAGAACAAATTTAAAATGTCTTGGTCAGAGCTGAATTTTCAACGATCAGTTCGAATATTGACTTTCAGATATAGAAGTTTCGATCGAAGATCCATATTTAAAAAAATTTCAGATCGAATAATAACATCAAAAAATAAGTTCAAATCTGACATCAACGTCGCAAAACGTTCATATCGATATGAAACAATTGGAGATCAACATTCGAGAAAAATCTCAGATTTGAGATTATCGTTTGAAGATTTTGGAATTACAACTATAACAGAAAACAGTGTATTTTCGTGTTTCTTTTTTTTTTTTTGCTACCTTACTCCTCCCGTAAGAACTTTAAATTGATGATTTAAAGATTATACTTGTATATCATGAACAAAATATTAATAGAAGAACGTTGTTTAACGTTATAATAAAATGAAAACCGCGTAATAATAGAATAAAGTAAAATGGCAGACTCAAGTCAGTTAAGATATTCTTCTTTCGGTAACTGAGCATAATCCTAATTACCCTCAGTGTTGAAGAGTTATTTTACTTGAATACTAGAAGACAGAACGCGAGTAACAAACTGCTCAAATAGATATAAGTGGTACATTTCAAATCCTTTAGAGTAAGGTTCTGGGTCTTAATGCAACACGTCGTCATATCATGTTGATCAATTGATGAATTAAGCCAATGTTTTTGAAATCCATCAATGTATGATAAAGTTAAATACTTGAAATCTCAAACAGACTCAAAGTGTTGTCAAACAAACTTAAAGTGTGAACTTGACCTTTGAGGTACGGGTCTGGAACTTACACGCGACACGTCGTCATGTCATCTTGATCAAAGTTACAGATCAGACACGAATATCAAACAAATTGAAAGTGTGACCTAGACATTTGAGGAAAGTTTCTTTGTCTTACAAGTGACACCTCACCATGTCATGTTGATCAACTGCGCAAAGTGTTTTTTAAAATTTATCCAGAGGTGACAATCTCAAACAGACTCAAAGTGTCATCCAAAAAAGAAAGATAGTTACTTTGACCTTTCAAGTGGGACTCTGGGTGCTACGCGCGAGACGTTTTCATGTAATGTTAATAATTTGTATCAAGTATTTATTAAATCAATCAATGTTAATAATTTGTATCAAGTATTTATTAAATTAATCAATGCATGACAAAGTAAGAGGCCGGACACGAAATCTTAAACATACAAAAAGTATTATCAAACAAACTCAAAGTGTGACCTTGAACTTTAAGGTACGGGTTTGGGTTTTACTCGCGACACTTCGTCATGTATTATTGATTATTTGTAGCAAGAATTAACATTGAATGTTGATCTACGATCTCAGACCTGCGTCTGCATTCAAGTTCTGTCCGTTTTTTAAATTTTATTTTGAATGTTGATCTACCATCTCAGACCTGGGTCTGTATTCAAGTTTTGTCCGTCTTTTAACTTTTATTTTGAATTTTGATCTACGATGTCAGACCTGGATCTGCATTCAAGTTTTGTCCGTATTTTAAATTTTATTTTGAATGTCGATCTACGATCTCAGACCTGGGTCTGCATTCAAATTTTGTCCGTCTTTTCTCTTTTATTTTGAATGTTGATCTACGATGTCAGACCTGGATCTGCATTCAAGTCAACTCCGTCTTTTAACATTTATTTTGAATGTCGATCTACGATTGCAGACCTGGGTCGTTATTCAAATTCCGACTTTTATTTTGAATGTTGATCTACGATCTCAGACCTGGGTCTGTATTCAAATTTTGTCCGTATTTTAAATTTTATTTTGAATGTCGATATATGATTGCAGACCTGGGTCGGTATTCAAATTCCGACTTTTATTTTGAATGTTGATCTCCGATCTCAGACCTGGATCTGCATCCTGGGTCGGTATTCAAATTCCGACTTTTATTTTGAATGTTGATCTACGATCTCAGACCTGGATCTGTATTCAAGTTTTGTCCGTATTTTAGATTTTATTTTGAATGTCGATCTACGATTGCAGACCTGGGTCGGTATTCAAATTCCGACTTTTATTTTGAATGTTGATCTACGATCTCAGACCTGGGTCTGTATTCAAGTTCTGTCCGTCTTTTAACTTTTATTTTGAATGTTGATCTACGATGTCAGACCTGGATCTGCATTCAAATTTTGTCCGTCTTTTAACTTTTATTTTGAATGTTGATCTACGATGTCAGACCTGGATCTGCATTCAAATTTTGTCCGTATTTTTAATTTTATTTTGAATGTCGATCTACGATTGCAGACCTGGGTCGTTATTCAAATTTTGACTTTTTTTTTTGAATGTTGATCTACGATCTCAGACCTGGATCTGCATTCAAATTTTGTCCGTATTTTTAATTTTATTTTGAATGTCGATCTACGATGTCAGACCTGGATCTGCATTCAAATTTTGTCCGTATTTTTAATTTTATTTTGAATGTTGATCTACGATTGCAGATCTGGGTCGGTATTCAAATTCCGACTTTTATTTTGAATGTTGATCTACGATCTCAGACCTGGGTCTGTATTCAAGTTAACTCCGTCTTTTAACTTTTATTTTGAATGTCGATCTACGATTGCAGACCTGGGTCTGTATTCAAGTTTTGTCCGTCTTTTAACTTTTATTTTGAATGTTGATCTACGATCTCAGACCTGGATCTGCATTCAAATTTTGTCCGTATTTTTAATTTTATTTTGAATGTCGATCTACGATGTCAGACCTGGATCTGCATTCAAATTTTGTCCGTATTTTTAATTTTATTTTGAATGTTGATCTACGATTGCAGATCTGGGTCGGTACACAAATTCCGACTTTTATTTTGAATGTTGATCTACGATCTCAGACCTGGGTCTGTATTCAAGTTTTGTCCGTATTTTAGATTTTATTTTGAATGTCGATCTACGATCTCAGACCTGGATCTGCATTCAAATTTTGTCCGTATTTTTAATTTTATTTTGAATGTCGATCTACGATTGCAGACCTGGGTCGGTATTCAAATTTCGACTTTTATTTTGAATGTTGATCTACGATCTCAGACCTGGATCTGCATTCAAGTTAACTCCGTCTTTTAACTTTTATTTTGAATGTCGATCTACGATTGCAGACCTGGGTCTGTATTCAAGTTTTGTCCGTCTTTTAACTTTTATTTTGAATGTTGATCTACGATCTCAGACCTGGATCTGCATTCAAATTTTGTCCGTATTTTTAATTTTATTTTGAATGTCGATCTACGATGTCAGACCTGGATCTGCATTCAAATTTTGTCCGTATTTTTAATTTTATTTTGAATGTTGATCTACGATTGCAGATCTGGGTCGGTATTCAAATTCCGACTTTTATTTTGAATGTTGATCTACGATCTCAGACCTGGGTCTGTATTCAAGTTTTGTCCGTATTTTAGATTTTATTTTGAATGTCGATCTACGATCTCAGACCTGGATCTGCATTCAAATTTTGTCCGTATTTTTAATTTTATTTTGAATGTCGATCTACGATTGCAGACCTGGGTCGGTATTCAAATTTCGACTTTTATTTTGAATGTTGATCTACGATCTCAGACCTGGATCTGCATTCAAGTTAACTCCGTCTTTTAACTTTTATTTTGAATGTCGATCTACGATTGCAGACCTGGGTCTGTATTCAAGTTTTGTCCGTCTTTTAACTTTTATTTTGAATGTTGATCTACGATGTCAGACCTGGATCTGCATTCAAATTTTGTCCGTATTTTTAATTTTATTTTGAATGTCGATCTACGATTGCAGACCTGGGTCGTTATTCAAATTTTGACTTTTTTTTTGAATGTTGATCTACGATCTCAGACCTGGATCTGCATTCAAATTTTGTCCGTATTTTTAATTTTATTTTGAATGTCGATCTACGATTGCAGACCTGGGTCGGTATTCAAATTTCGACTTTTATTTTGAATGTTGATCTACGATCTCAGACCTGGATCTGCATTCAAGTTAACTCCGTCTTTTAACTTTTATTTTGAATGTCGATCTACGATTGCAGACCTGGGTCTGTATTCAAGTTTTGTCCGTCTTTTAACTTTTATTTTGAATGTTGATCTACGATCTCAGACCTGGATCTGCATTCAAATTTTGTCCGTATTTTTAATTTTATTTTGAATGTCGATCTACGATGTCAGACCTGGATCTGCATTCAAATTTTGTCCGTATTTTTAATTTTATTTTGAATGTTGATCTACGATTGCAGATCTGGGTCGGTATTCAAATTCCGACTTTTATTTTGAATGTTGATCTACGATCTCAGACCTGGGTCTGTATTCAAGTTTTGTCCGTATTTTAGATTTTATTTTGAATGTCGATCTACGATCTCAGACCTGGATCTGCATTCAAATTTTGTCCGTATTTTTAATTTTATTTTGAATGTCGATCTACGATTGCAGACCTGGGTCGGTATTCAAATTTCGACTTTTATTTTGAATGTTGATCTACGATCTCAGACCTGGATCTGCATTCAAGTTAACTCCGTCTTTTAACTTTTATTTTGAATGTCGATCTACGATTGCAGACCTGGGTCTGTATTCAAGTTTTGTCCGTCTTTTAACTTTTATTTTGAATGTTGATCTACGATCTCAGACCTGGATCTGCATTCAAATTTTGTCCGTATTTTTAATTTTATTTTGAATGTCGATCTACGATGTCAGACCTGGATCTGCATTCAAATTTTGTCCGTATTTTTAATTTTATTTTGAATGTTGATCTACGATTGCAGATCTGGGTCGGTATTCAAATTCCGACTTTTATTTTGAATGTTGATCTACGATCTCAGACCTGGGTCTGTATTCAAGTTTTGTCCGTATTTTAGATTTTATTTTGAATGTCGATCTACGATCTCAGACCTGGATCTGCATTCAAATTTTGTCCGTATTTTTAATTTTATTTTGAATGTCGATCTACGATTGCAGACCTGGGTCGGTATTCAAATTTCGACTTTTATTTTGAATGTTGATCTACGATCTCAGACCTGGATCTGCATTCAAGTTAACTCCGTCTTTTAACTTTTATTTTGAATGTCGATCTACGATTGCAGACCTGGGTCTGTATTCAAGTTTTGTCCGTCTTTTAACTTTTATTTTGAATGTTGATCTACGATGTCAGACCTGGATCTGCATTCAAATTTTGTCCGTATTTTTAATTTTATTTTGAATGTCGATCTACGATTGCAGACCTGGGTCGTTATTCAAATTTTGACTTTTTTTTTGAATGTTGATCTACGATCTCAGACCTGGATCTGTATTGAATGTTGATCTCCGATTGCCGATCTCATAGCCAACTTCACGCAACTAAATTTATTATAGTTTAACATAGCCGCGTAGCCAAAGTAAGGAAATTCATTTTCAGTATATAATTTTGACGTTTTAAAGGATATCCTTTTGTCAAGTCGGGGTCAGTGAGTATAAATAGGCATGACCAATTGGAAAAAAAGGTTTTTAGCCACTTTTACCAATTTTAAATAATCCTGATACATTCCTTCGAAGTCCTTTTTTCCATTTATGATTTTGTTAAAGTAGGTTTTAAATCAGGCAATGACCATTACTGCGGCCACTGACCGATTTGTTTTATTTATGACTATGAAGCTAACATTAATAGCCACGTCTGCCATATGACTGGTTTCGCCAATAATATGATTGATTGATTGATTGATTGATTGATTGATTGATTGATTGATTGATTGATTGATTGATTGATTGAGTGATTAGCGTCATTTTATGACATCGAGGGCTAACAGACTTCCAGTTAACCTAACCACTGTTTTCTGGGATTCTGGAAGGTTAATCAGTACTCGAGCACATCCCATCTCGAAAGTAACTGATAACTTTCCCATTTGAATCAGCGATGAAATATGAATGATAGTGACACGCAATGTTGTTTATCAATAATCACGGAGAATGTTGTCGGGTGGGGATTCGAACTCACGACCACCGGATTGTTAGTCAGACGCGCTACCGGCTGAACCAACAGGGTTCTCGTCAATAATGACATTACTTATTTTATATATGTTCATTGATACTCATCTTGTTTAAATTAAATTGATACCAAATCAATTCTAAGTATGGTGAAAAGATTAAAGAACGTATTGTTGGATCTATTGAAACTTTAAGACATACAAATGCAATGTTACTGATAAGACACAACACATCTATTAGAAACAGGAAGTACTTTCGTGGAGTAGTCGCATAATGACGGTGATGAATAATATATATTTTTTATTTAAAAAAAGCATTTTCCTTATTTCATGCTCGTTTTGTGATTTGAATAGAATTATTGGTGTATTTGGAACATTGTGAAAGTATTCACATGTTTAGTTTATCCTAATTTGTTTTAGATCGATAGTACCGAAAGCTCAGAGCTTATGTAAAACGCCATCGGTTCCGCTTCCTAGGTAGACAGGACTTAAATTCAAACTAAAAATCTGATCATTTTTAATTTGCCTTAAAGAGAGTACATCAGGAAAAAACGCTATAAATGTCTTAAAAACTAAAATAATTATTAAAATGGATGAAAAGCATCTCAATATTATCAATAAATAAAATCCGAATGGTTTTGTGTGTCAAATCCACCAAAACGTGACAAAATCGATATCTAAATTGGAGTGGTTAACTTGAAACTGAATCCCAATTCTAAAAATGGACCGCACGTAATACTGCTTAACGTCATTCGGATTCTTTTTAAGATCAAACAAGTTTTACTATGTGTGAGTCTGTATCAAAGGCGGATCTACTCTTTAAAAATAACAGCCCGCAACCTCTGGTGTCAGCGGTGAACACTCTATCGTCTACACTACCGCTCCGTTCGTCATGTTTGAATTTTGAATTTAAAAAAAAAGTGTTTGAAAATTAGGGAATGAATACATTATATCTGAAGTGTATTTTCAGTTGATAACTTTGTGCCTTTCTATGAATGACAATCATTTAAAAATATTTCAGTCACTAAAGAAATAAGAAAATCAAAGGTGGTTTTATACCTCAAAAGGCAATTTTTTGCAATCAAAACTAAGAATTGCGTTTTAGAAATGTTTATCAACTATTATGAGTCAAGCGGATGTAAATGTGACACATATAACGATACGTAGGACAAAACTTGTATTAGTCTCGTTTTAAATGTGTTTCTAAAAACGTTTTTATAAACATTCAATTAAAAGAACGAGTCCTATGATATTTTTAAACGTGTTTATTTTATTGATATATTTATATAATTAGTAAATTTATAGATGAATTAAACATAAAAGAAATATGGAAGTACGGTTGACGATTTAAATGTAGTAATTTAATAAATATTAAAAGAAATATTATATAATTGCATATTTAAAAATAAATTGATTTTCTGTGAAAACGATAATAATGAAAACGTGTTTTATGTAATTGAAATATTGCTTGAAGATCAGTGTCTAATTAAAAAACACCTTTTACTTTCTTTATATAAGAGAGCGCGGGATGGATGGATGGATGGATGGAGATGAATGGGTTATCCATAACCAGATCATCATGGTCCAATAGACTGATTAACATAATATCAGTGTTTATTTTCTGCATCACGACCCGCGTCCATTTGGTTAATAATGATACGATTGTGTTCAATATCAACGTTTGCCTGTAGTTGTCACAAAAGAGAACGGGTGAATAAATAAGCACAGACGGGTCATTGTATGTAGAAGGGGTTCACGTTTTTCAACTATTTTTTTCCTCAACCTCAATGGAAAAAAATTGCCAAAGATTCAAAATATATTTCGTGTTTTTTTTTTATTTACTATAAGAATAAAATCATAGGTAATGAAATTGATCGAGTGAGCGCCTGATAGTGTAATTTTTATCAGGTGATGTAGAGATAAATAGCACGTGTCTTAGCGAGTGCTAATTTTTTTTTAACCAAACCTTATACATTTTAGACGATATTGTACTAACATGGTATTTTAATTATCATGTATTTATTTGTGCGTTGATCTATTATGTCACTTCCGGTGTTCTCAAGGATCAGTCCTCGGCTCTTGTTGTTTCTCCTTTACATAAACGACCTTCCCGCACAAGCCACGTCCACCTCTCGACTGTTTGCCGATGACAGTCTCTTGTATAGAAAGCTTTGCTCTACTGTTGACACCAAGGCCTACACGACCAGACCACCTGGACAGACTCCAGAAGTGGGAAGACTGGATAATGTCGTTTAATCCCAGTAAGTGCGAGGTGATCCTCATCACAAAGAAGAGAAATCCCATACAGGCCACATACAACATTCACGGCCAAGACCTGACTTTCGTTAAGAACGGCATTTACAATGGAGTGCACATTTCCAAAAACCTATCCTGGAATGCCCATGTAGCCGCCACAGCTAAGAAGACCAATCATTCTCTAGCCTTCAGAAGAAACATTGCAAGTCGCTCACAAGGTACATAGTTACAAGACCCTTATCAGGCATATTCTTGAGTATGCGAGCACAGTACTGGACTCGTACACCGCAACGAACATCAGTCAGATTGAGACCATTCAGCGACGATCAGCGAGATACGTGAAGGGCGGCTACAATACAACAAGCAGTGCCAGCCAGATGATACATGACCATAGCTGGAAGCCATTGCAGGAACGCCGCGTCAACGCAAAGCTCGTGATGGTGTACAGAATCGTCTATGGCTCATGTATATCCACCAACATTCTTCCGACCAGTGTCCCTCAACTCTAGAGGCAACTCACTGAAGTTTCTGGTTCCATTATGCAGACTTAACATGTACCGCACTCCTTCTTTTCCCCCGGGCACCGAACTGTGGAACAGTCTTCCAAAGCGCATCGCCGCAGTCGTCACCCTAGAGGCTTTCAGGGGAGAGTTGGTCTCTGCACCGCAGAACGAGCACATCGTTTTAAATATATGTACATATGCGCGCTTCGCAATCACATTGTAGGTGTAAGCACACCATTGCTGTTTTGCTCTTTATTCTATAGTAAATTATAAAAGTTTGAAGGCTTGTCATTCGTAGAGAGACCAAAATGAAAGAAGTGAAACCTACATTCTACTGTTTGTCAACCTCTTTACAACCACAATATGATAAGAAAAGTAGGGGTCATTGGTCATATATGTGATTTTTATTGCCCAGTGTGTACACTTTTGACAAAGTGAAAGTAGACTTCCGAATTCATACCCCAATTTCCAAGCATCATTTGTTACTTCATTAACAATTCAAACATGGCAATGCTTTCAAAATGTTCAAAATACATCAATAATGTCATTCAAATTAAAAAATGAGCATTAAAATATGGAAAATGTATTTTTAAAGAAGGATAAACAAGGATTTATAACAGCCATTATGCGGCTACCCCACGGAAGCACTTCCTTTTCCAGTGGTGGAACTATGCCTGTATCATACCCCAAATTGTACGATGATGTCCCGGAGCTATATTTTATGCAGCGATGGATGAAGAAGAAGAGGGTTCGTCTGCAGTTAATGCGTCTGAAAATAGTTCCATATCTAGTCGATGAAATTAAAACAAATGTAATAACAGTAGTTTTTTTTATTGAAGCTGTTCTACTTTGTTGTAACTATCAGTTCTGTTTCTGGTCATTATTAATAGTTTATCTATGGTAACAGTGTGTTTAAACGCGGGTTCAACAAAACGCAAAAATCAATGACGTCATAAATGTGTGTGTTGCTGCAAGATAAACATTCCTTGCCGATAAATCAAACGTTTATCAAGTCAATGCATTCATTAATTTTCTTTTGATAAACTGTCTGCTTAATAAACATAGGTTTATCACGTCAATGCAAGTTTATCAGGCACATAACGTCACTATGTATAATTGTACATTTTGACTTTGAAGGAACTACTTTTGATTCTACTTAGAATGATTAAAAAACGAAAAGAAATATTGACATGATAAATAGAATGCCATGTAAGTGTCTAATATTATCAACTTTATCAGGTTCGGCCTTAAAAAAACAACGACACTCTGCAGCGCCTCGTCTCAGCCTAATCTGATAAAGTTGAAAATACAAGACACTAACATTGTATTCTCTGTTTATCGTACCCGCATTATTACCCAGAATAAAACAACGATGTGACAAAAAGGTATATTTCATAGTAAGTTTTGTGTGGGGAAAAAAGGTGCTTTGTAAGCCGGTGAGAAATTTTGTAATTTTATTTTGTGAAATTGTGAAAAAGAACATTATAAAAAATCCCTGTCGATTGCATGCTTTTCATTTGAAAGGCAATTAGTAAGTAAGTGAGGAATCAACAGTTTATATTGCTGTACAGTATATCAGTATACCATTGTTTTGTTGTTGTTATTGTTTGTTATTTTAAGCGGGGTTTTATGCTCATTTTGGTTGCATGTATCTTATATATGCAAGCAACAACAAATGAAGCAATGAAACAATGAGCTTTATTGAGACGTTGTGTCATTTTTAAATACGTTGCGTAAACACGCTACAATAAGATCTATTAGCTAAGAAAGGCGTTTGAATACATATTAAAGACCGGCTATCAGTAATTTCAAATAGTTTCTGGCATAGTGGTTGTTTATTGACAAAATTGTCGTTGCTGCCTTCGATTACATGGTTACATTCTTCCTCTAACACTTCATGTTACCGACCGAGGAACAATTGTAACACGAGCTCTAGCAATATTGCGTTAGCTGGTTTGCGTTCAGCACAGTTAAACAGCTAACATGCCTGGTTTCCTAAAATTGTTGCGTACTGAGCGTTAATTTGAAGTTGAGCCAGTGTTCAGGAAACTTACATTATCAAACGTTTTTACCGAACTGAACGCAGCCCTATTGTGATATAAATAAAGCTAAAATATCGGTAATATGGTACTAACTAATAAGAATACGATAGATAGATATATTGACTAACAAATTGTTCTGCAGTATAACATACTTTCATGATAATTAGTCTGATTTTTTTTTTTTTTTTTTTTTTTTTTTTTTTAAATTATTCTTGTCTTGCTTAGAACATGTGTTATACCAAAGTTGTCCTGTATTGTTATTCAGGTTGCCACCAATGTGAAAATTGTGTCCTTATTATTCCGGGTATACGCCTACAACGACACAATGCTTACCAAAGACGACGATGGATATTGGTTAGCTTGCAGGCTGAACGACTTGACGGCTAACTTTATAACAACAGAGCAGGTAGTCCCAAGGTATGCGTTTGCGAATAATCATTATTTTAACTTATATATGAATAGATACAGCTTGGTATGTGAGACAGTCTACTAGTTACTTGTGGAATGAGGCTTAATCTATTACGGTTCCATGGTCGTCTTTCTTCCTTATATAAAACTGGTAACTATACATATATACCATATAATGTAGCAAAAATGGCGTTAAGTCCAATACAAAATGCTTAATTACATCGATATTTTTACCTCCGACTGTGTGTTGTATTTGTTATTACCATATTTAGGTGTTTTGTTTCGTTGTAAATATAGTTTACTGTAAGCATTTTGTTTGGTAACCTAAAGAAATCGTAAAATCGATGTCCCCATGTAGATAACATGTCTTCTTCAAGCACATGATCCTTGGTAACGCACCGAACACCTGATCCATCAACCCTGGGGGTCCGGTGATATATACCGCTAAAACACGTGATCAACATCGACCAATTACGTCTCCCACTAAACCTGGGATACATAGTATTACCCCCTATGGAAACATGTGGGGTCGAATGGATAATCGAGGGCGAGACGTGACCTGAGCCCCCCCCCCCCCCACACACACACACCCCTTATTTATCAACCGACTCCACATATATATTCCAAAGGGGGTCAGTAACAGCCAAATAACTGATTTATTTCATGGACAGCTCCATCTTTTAAAAATAAATACAACATCGGATCTCATTTAGAGTAGGTCTTTTTAACGAGTAATGTTATATTATAACACAATTCACCGCCAAAAGCATGTAAAGAATTGCCTGTAGAACGGACCCAGAGCGGGGAAAACAGACCGTTCATAACCTAGCGTACCGAAGCGGGCGGTTTTCGTTTCATCAATCAACAACTTTTTACCTGCCACCCTATATATTAGATATGCATTAAATATCAAATATGTTTTTATGTCATTTATGGTGCATGGATACAGATATGTTTCTCTTGATAACATCATAATTATATACTGTTGCTTTCCATTGACTTTGTTAAGAGGGTTTTGATTGGATTCATTTTTGGAACAGGTGACATTATTGAAGTCTGATGTGCGTTTTAAAAAAAACCATAATTTCTAGTTAATTTTTAAGTTTTTACAGATGCGTCACCTTTAACTTTCTGATCAGTAAATGATGGCAAGTTTATTGAATCACAAAGAAGATACTCCCATTCGAAGATAACGGTTGATTTCGACCTTGTATATTATCTTATCTAAATACACAGGTCGGCATTTTCCGTTTTATTCGTCGAAGTTTTAGCATAACCCGACACTTGCCAATAAGAGACTTTATTGCGGGCCGCGATTTGGTATTTGGTCAACAAAATCAAGGCCTTTTATAGAAGGATAAGAAACTTGCATCTCCTGACTAAATGTATAACACTATTAACATTTTATTTTTAGCGATAAGAAAACAATTATCAGTTTGGCACCTCAAATTGGTACGCATCTAGTACTACGACGGGAAGGTACACTTGAGCATTTGGATTATGTCACAGTAGGCGAAAAGGTATTACTTTCAGCGGAGCTTAATCTGAAAGCCAGCAAAGGTAATTAAATGAATCCTCTATAACTCCGGTATTATTTAAAATAAAATGTTAATTCATGATTACTGTAATGCAATCAAACTAAGTATCACAGGTCGCAATTAGAGGGAATAAAATTGTAGGGTTGGAACTGTACGAAGTTTGCTTGTGTAATAGTGTTAATATGCAATATCTGAGTAAATGGGCACATTGAATGTAGGAACGGTAAAACCACCGTGCACAGGGTGCTTAATGCCATTTTCAAGTTATCCTTTAAAAATATTTGTTTGCTGTGCTCCGATCCAGTATTTTTCATTAGGGTAGGTCGGTAGCTATTTTGCCAGATTTTGAATTTATATTGTCATTTTTAACGAAAATGGACAGAAATCATAAATAAGGTCCAACGCTTTGAAAGTCAATAAAGATGTTGCCATTTTGAGTGAGTAGGTAGGAGCACGGCAAACAATTTTTCAAGGGCGGCCTTATTTTAGATTTCTTTGCTAATATTTTCAAAACTAATCTGACATCATCAGTTTTATAAACAACACAAATATTAATAATTTCTTAATTATGAAATTTGTGAAGTATGAAATGGTTAGTATGTGTTTATACGTGTGCAGACATTTCTAATGAGCAAATATAGGTAAAACCGAGGTCAGCATTGCCACGTGTCCCTTGTACAAATTGCGAACATAGGATCGGAGGGTCATGGATTCGATCCTCTCCCACGGCTTTGTGTGGTGTTCTTGAACAAGATATTTTTTTGGCATATGCTAAGTGCTAGTTCTATACAGAAAAAATAAAGCGTGATCTACATAAGTTGATATTACTTGTTTCACAATCGAAGAGAAATAAATAAGTTTAAACTAATACAAATACACTAATATGACTATCAGGAGACACTCATAATATATCCACAAAGTTGTTATCTTCATTCAGAATGCCATATGCATGTGCATTCATCATGTACATCGAGTATGTGTCGGCCTACAGGTAACATGGAATGCAATTTTTGTCTTTTTTATATATACAGTCAAACCTATATAAGCAGTCACCTCTATTAAGCAGCCACTTGTCTTAAGCAGCCATAATTGTTATTTCCAATTTATATGCTTTGAGAGCAAATTAACATGCATTAAGCAACAGCCTACCTTAAAAGGCCACATATTTCTCCTTCCATTGACTGGCTGCTTAAGACAAGTTTTACTGTAAATACATATTTGTCGATATGACATGTGACTTCAAGATGAGTGTTGATTAATGCGTATTTATTTTAGCTCACTTAGACCTTTGTGAATCCTTCTCGCCTCTTTTATAGAACCAGTATTTGAGTATTGAACCAGTATTGTTGTGTTTTGAAGCTATCATGGCGAGGCCGGGATCGAACCCGTAATCTAAGTTTAATTTCTGTCAAACTTGACAAAAATTTTGATACGGTGAACCCACAAGTTTTCTCTTTATAGGTGCTGACAGCTACGGGACTCGTTTCGTTTTGGGGTTTCTCGGTAATGACCTCATATCCGGTGACCCATCCGATTCGGCACGAGCTTTATTTATAGCTGTACTACCAAGATATAAAGTTCGTACTGATGTCAAGGTGACCACGATGCACGGTGTAGAATATCAAAATAGCACCGATGGCTCCCCGATGTACTTTAACTTTCCTGAAGATTTGATGGGCTGCTCAGATGGTAAATATACTTTCAAAGCGCTTTCCATTTTGAAAGGGGTATAACTCGTACAAATGATTTACAGGCATCATATTTCGCTTATTCGTGGTCAAACATGGAAATGAAGTGTAACAAATCATTATTTCCTTCAGTTTTTATCAGTATGAAAGATACATTTTCATATAAATGTCATTTCTGTATTTTTAAGAATTTTTCCTCATTCTCAGAACTAGGATGACCTCGCTGGTTTTATATAAACAGTTGATGATTTCCTAAATATTAAGTTTCGGCTAATGATATGAGGTCCGTCACAGTACGAAGATTGTGCTATTTTGGTAATAAATAATGATGGCAGTAAGCTGTTTTGCCATAATCATTCGTGTTGTAAATACTCAAACGAAGCGTCCCAGCTGATTAGACTTGATATGTGACGTGGCGTGAAGTCCCACCTCCCAGCGCACATGACGTAGTTACTTGTCTGAAGAAACTGGTTGAAAATTCACACAACTTGTGACATCAGTTTATACAAAAATATGAGAACAAAGGCTATCCGACTAAATAGAATATTTAACATAAATTAGATCTACGTGTATTGACATGTGTGGTTTTGATATTACTTTGATCTTTACAAACAATAAATTTAATATGATTATTTGATATGTAGATCAATTACCCAGAACTAGCAATTTGATGACTTGATTCGTAAAAACAAGTTCTCTATCTGTTAGCTTTATTCCAAATATCATGAGCTGTGCACAACTTCAATGAAAAACAAGTAAGTTATTTAAAGAAAAAAATAACTAGGTCCTGTTTTAATTCAGACGGAGAAGCTGAGATCGAATACCTAGGTATAGAGGTATACTCGTATCATAGGGACGTTTCTGTGCTGGCGTACAACAGAGAGGCTGATACAGAAGGCTACTATACCGCACTTCCGGTCGACGTCACGGGTACTGACTACTACGCCGTTTCTATGGCGCAGGAGGACAACGCATCCGAACTTTTAATAGTGGCTGCAGAGGACACTGATGTCAAACTGACACTTCCGGCTAGTACCACTCAATCAATAACAATAAATAATACGGCTGTGGTAGCAGGTGGATCATACGACTTTAGGTTAAGCAAACTACAAGCCTGCCATATAGCTGTGACGAGTACATCGTCTGACCCGAATGATTCTATCACTGGCTTTCGTGTTCAGGCAGACGAAAACGTGTCGGTGTTTAGTGGGAACCGTAATTTTTCTGGTGATCACGTGGTTGAACAACTTTTACCTACATCACAGGGAGGAAAACATTTTGTACTGACGCCCTCTCCTCCAAACGCAAACCCTATGACGGCAAATTATATTGTGCAGGCAGTAGTAGCAGGTTCGTATCACTAAAACTACAGGCGTTTGTGTCATATATAGGCTATGTGTGTATGTGTCGTTCTGTTGTACATGTGGTGTGTTCGTGTTATTATGTTGTCTATGTTTTGTGTATGTGTTGTTTTGTTGTCTGTATTGTGTATGTGCTGTTTTTTTGTCTGTATTGTGTATAAGTTGTTTTGTTGCCTGTATTGTGTATAAGTTGTTTTGTTGTCTGTATTGTGTATGTGCTGTTTTGGTATATATTTCCTGAGTATGTGTTGTTTTGGTGTATATATGTTGTATATGTTTGAGTTTATGTTGTTGTTGTCTGTGTATTATGTATGTGTTGTTTTTTATATGTGTAATGTTGTTCTGTTGTATATGTGTTGTGTATGAGTTATTCTGCTGTCAATGTGACGTGTATGGCATGTCGTGTTGCCTTTGTGTTGTGTATATGTTGTTTTGTTATACATGTGTTGTCTATCTGTTGTTATGTTGCCTGTGTGTGGTGTATGTGCTGTTCTGTTATCTATGTTTTGTGCATGAGTTGTTTTGTTGTCTATGTGTTATGTTTGTTTCGGTGTTTATAAGTTGTATATGTTTTGTGTTGAGTTGTTTTATTGTTTGCATATTGTGCTGCTGTATATGTATTGCATTTTTTATGCTGTCCTTAAATCTATATGTTGTGTTGTATATAGGTTGTTTATGTGTTGTTTTGTTGTCTATAAGTTGTGTGCATGTTGTGTATGTGTTGTTTTGTTGTTTATGAGTTATATGTATGTTGTGTATGTGTTGTTTTGTTGTTTATGAGTTGTGTGTATGAAGTGTATGTGTTGTTTTGTTGTTTATGAGTTGTGTGTATATTGTGTTTGTCTATGAGTTGTGTGTATGTTGTGTATGTGTTGTTTTGTTGTCTATGAGTTGTGTATGTTGTATATGTGTTGTTTTGTTGTTTATGAGTTTTGTGTATTTAGTGTTTTGTTGTTTATGAGTTGTGTGTATGTTGTGTATGAGCTGTGTGTATGTGTTGTTTTGTTGTTAAAATGTTGTGTGTATGTTGTGTATGTGTTGTTTTGTAGTCTATGAATTGTGTGTATGTTGTGTATATGTTGTTTTGTTGTTTATGAGTTGTGTGTATTTTGTGTATGTGTTGTTTTGTTGTCTATGAGTTGTGTGTATGTTGTGTATGTGTTGTTTTGTTGTGTATGAGTTTTGTGCATGTTGTGTATGTGTTGTTTTGTTGTTTATGAGTTATATGTATGTTGTGTATGTGTTGTTTTGTTGTTTATGAGTTGTTTGTATGAAGTGTATGTGTTGTTTTGTTGTTTATGAGTTGTATGTATGTTGTGTTTGTCTATGAGTTGTGTGTATGTGTTGTTTTGTTGTCTATGAGTTGTGTTTGTTGTTTATGTGTTGTTTTGTTGTTTATGAGTTTTGTGTATTTAGTGTTTTGTTGTTTATGAGTTGTGTGTATGTTGTGTATGAGCTGTGTGTATGTGTTGTTTTGTTGTTTATATGTTGTGTGTAAGTTGTGTATGTGTTGTTTTGTTGTCTATGAGTTGTGTGTATGTTGTGTATGTGTTGTTTTGTTGTTTATGAGTTGTGTGTATGTTGTGTATGTGTTGTTTTGTTGTCTATGAGTTTTGTGTATGTTGTGTATGTGTTGTTTTGTTGTCTATGAGTTGTGTATGTTGTATATGTGTTGTTTTGTTGTCTATGAGTTGTGTGTATGTTGTGTATGAGCTGTGTGTTTGTCTTGTTTTGTTGTTTATATGTTGTGTGTATGTGTTGTTTTGTTGTTTATGAGTTGTGTGTATGTTGTGTATGTGTTGTTTTGGTGTCTATGAGTTGTGTGTATGTTGTGTATGTGTTGTTTTGTTGTTTATGAGTTGTGTGTATGTTGTGTATGTGTTGTTTTGTTGTGTATGTGTTGTTTTGTTGTCTATTGTGTATGTGATGTGTATGAGTTGTTATGTTGTATATGTTTTGTATATGTGTTGTTTTGCTGTTTACGTTTTGTGTATGTGTTGTTTTATTGTCTATGGGTTGTTCAGCGTTGTTCTGTTATTAAGGTGTTGTGTATGTATTGTCAATGTGTTGTTTTTTTGCAGTCTATGTGTTGACTATGTGCTGTTTTTTGTGGTTTATGTACGCCGTGTATATTTTTTATATATTGTTGTATATGTGTTTTGTATGCATTGTTCTGTTATCTATAAGTGTTGTGAATGTGTTGTCAAGGTGTAGTTTTGTTGTATATGTGTTGTGTACACATTGTTCTGTTGTCTGTAGGTGTTGTGTATGTAGTTGCCAATGTGTTGTTTTGTTGTATATGTGTTGTGTACGCCTTGTTCTGTTGTCTGGTGTTTTGTATGTAGTTGTCAATGTGTTGTGTCGTTGTATATGTGTTGTGTACGCATTGTTCTGTTTCTATAGGTGTTGTTTATATAGTTGTCAATGTGTTGTTTTGTTGTATATGTGTTGTGTATGCATTGTTCTGCTGTCTATAGGTGTTGTTTATGTATTGTCAATGTGCTGTTTTTGGTGTATACTAGTATATTTTGGGTATGTGGGTATGTATTGTGTATATGTTGTTTTATCAAGTTGGCTTAGTGATGTGCTGTTCTCTATGTGTTGTTCTTGAATATCTAGTTTGTTGTGTTGTCTAAATGTTTGTCTATATGTTGTGTATGTGATGTTTTGTTGCCGAATACATTACATGACCCAATTCCATTTCTGGCTGGCTGGCTGGCTGGCTGGCTAGCCCTAACTCCGATCTTCTCTACCACCACTATTGAAAACTTAAAGTCGGTGTGATTGAGAACTTCCAGAAGCAGAATATTAGGCGATAGAAGAGGCAGCTCTAGGTTCTGAATCGAATGAGTCTGGCTTAATCAGAAGAAATGTACGAAACAGCTCTTCACATGAGAGGTATTCATAACTCTTATCGGAGTTGTGATTCAGAAATGGAATAAATAATGTTAAGCTAAACGTATAATTTATTTTTATAATATATAATAATGTACGTATATACGTTAAAATATAACACGCCCTTTTTCTGGACGTCATTTATTGTGTCAGTGTTAGATACTGTGTGTGATATACTGTCGTCTGCTCTAAATCTAGAGGATAAGGATGATCTTCATCTTCTAAGAAAAGAAATAATTTAGTCGAACAGACGTGTGACGTCATATCTTGCTTCAGGCCAAGATCTGAATCGTACCGGCGTTTAATTATCAAAAGACGATAAACGCATTTCAAAACTGCCCTCAAACTGCTGCTACAGCCAAACCAAAAATTAAGCCTAAACATGATTTGATTGATTGATTGATTTATTTATTTATTGATTTATTTATTGATTTATTTATTGATTGATTTATTGAATATTTAGCGTCATTTTATGTCATCGAGAGCTAACAGACGATCAAGTAAACCTAACCACTGTTTCTTGAGATTCTGGAAGGTTAACCAGTACTCGAGCACACCCCATCTCCGCAAGTAACTGATAACTTTCCCACTTGAATCAACAGTGAGAGACGAATGATAATGAGACACAATGTCGTATATCAACCATCAGGGAGACTGTGGCCGGGCGGGGATTCGAACCCACGACCCCCTGGATTGATAGTCAGACGCGTTAACGATTGAGCTAATCGGACACGGCTAAACATGATTTGAAAGCAATGTCATCTGCAGTGAACTGTTATTTTTGCGTGTTTACACAAAGGCGTGACAGGCGTGAAGGTGTATACAGGCGCTGACACATTTGATGAGTACACAATAGAGGCCGGGTCTCACGCAAAGATTGACCTCACAGACACAGACGGTCCACGCGAATTAGAAGCAAACCAGTCCGTTCTTGTCACCCAGTTCGCCAATATCCCAACAGGATCGCCTGCAGGTATGTACGCCTATTGATGTGTGTGTGTACATGTAATCAGAAGTAGTAAAAACGTTAGAAGTACAGTTAAACACGTCTTAAGCAGCCAGTCAAGGAGCAAAAGTGGCCTTTTAAGACACGTTGTTGCTTAACACAGGTAAGTATACTCTGAAATCATAAAGAATTGAAAATAGAAAATGTGGCTGCTTAAGACAAGTGGCTGCTTAATAGAAGTGACCGCTTACACAGATTTGACTGTATGTATGGCAGTACAGAGCAATACGGTTTTAATAGCTGTATATATAAGTGAAAACTAAGTTTATTGGTACAGTTTGTACTTGGTACGATGTTGAAATTGATTATTAATATTAATATACCAAGTGAGTAGATTTTTTCCTATTTTCAGAAAATAGGTCATAATTCCGAATTAACACCGTGTCACATACTGCAGGTTATAAAAAAGGTGTTTACTTGTAAAAATAGTTCAGAGAACAAAAGGAACCTAATATCAGTAAAGTAAATACCTACGTTTAACCTTTCATAGATAGATTCAACTACAGCAAAATAATCCAATGCAATTTAAATTAACTATTTATTACAAATGAACCAAAGGCCACACCACTAAAAGGTTCTATGGACATAATCATGTGAAAAGTGTAGATTTTAGATTCGTCCGAAACAAATAAGATATTACATCGAGAAATAGAAGGAGTTGATAACTTACAAATTATCGAAAAATAATACTAAAAACTCTATAAAAACTACGATAATCCTGAAGTTTATGACTCTGACAGTTGTTATCCAATAGGTGTAATAGGGAATATGTCTGTTCATATAGAAAGTATAATTAATATATAATAACAGGATTCTTTGGATGCACAGAACGTGTTGGTTTTAATTAATTCATATTGTTTTTAAGTTGCTGGGTACGCCTATGGAATGGTCGCGATGCTCTCTGTCCGGCAATGGGCCCCTTCTTACGTCATCCATACAAAAGGTCATTTAACCGTAATGCCGATGGTGTTCAAGTCTGAAGACTCAGTTGACTTGTACCGGCTCGATGGCGAGGCACCAGCCATTACGACAACCGAGGTTTCCGGTAACAATTAATTACTAATTAAAACGAGTTTTACTTATTTTATAGGTAGTAAATTAACTTCATAGACAGTAAATTATATCCATACATATAATTTAACATGTTTCTTTCATTTAGTTTTGCTTTCTTGAAATACTCAAATGAAACATAGAATATATATTTATATCTACAAAATCACTTCAACTTTTGTAGATATGATATTTGATTTCATGTTTTTGATGGGTTATGAAGGTTTCCCAGTGAATTATGTTTGATAATTTCATTGTTGAAATCGACAAATGTAACTAGCAACCATATCAGAAGATTTTGTCCGGTTTCGGTGGATTTGGCATGCCAAACCAATCCGATTTTATTTATTAATGATAATGAGATGCTTTTTATCCATTAAAATAATTTCATTTTTTAGACATTTATAACGATTTTCATGATATACTCCCTTTAAGAACACAAAACATAGCCTAGTGGAGCCTGAACTCTCAATGTCCAAAACACTACAGCTTTATCAACAGCAAGGTCATCCCACAATTATTTTTTCAACAAACACTTTTAGGTCCAAGTGGCTATCGCTATTTTGAAGGATCCTCTCTGAGCAGCGACGATACACATGTCATTGCCTCGTCAGACTCGACCACTCCCTTCCAGGCTATAGCTTATGTGTATAAGTTCCCCACGGCAACTTCTGATTTCGGTGCTGCCTACCAGCCAGCTGGTTTCAGAGTACCAACCCCATTCAACGGAAACAATGCAAATGTAAGTACATGTCACATGGATTCATGATATACAATCTCTATTAAAATCATCGAGAGGCTTTTGTCTACCGTTCTCAAAATCATCAAGTTTTTTTCTCCACTGTTTCAAAATCATCAAGGTTTTTCCCCACTGTTTCAAAATCATCAAGGTTTTTTCCCACTATTTCAAAATCATCAAGGGTTTTTCGTCAATTGACTCAAAATTATCAAGAGGTTTTCGTTCACTGTTTCAAAATAATCAAGGGTGTTTTGTCCACTGTTTCAAAGTCATCAAGGGGTTTTCGTCAACTGTTTCAAAATCATCAAGGGGGTTTTGTCCACTGTTTCAAATTTATCAAGGGGTTATCGTCAACTGTTTCAAAATCATAAAGGGGGTTTTGTCCACTGTTTCAATATCATCATGTTTTTCCCCCGCTGTTTCAAAATCATTAAGGTTTTTTCCACTGCTTCAAAATAATCAAGGGGTTTTCGTCAACTATTTCGAAATCATCAAAGGGTTTTGTCCGCTGTTTCAAAATCAACAAGAGGTTTTGTCCACTGTTTCAAAATCATCAAAAGGTTTTTCCCACTGTTTCAAAATCGTCAAGACGTTTTGTCCACTGTTTCAAAATCCTCAAGGTTTTTTTTGCCACTGCTTCAAAATCCTCAAGGGATTTTCGTCATCTGTTTCAAAATCATCAAGAGGTTTTGTCCACTGTTTCAAAATCATCAAGGGGCTTTTGCCCGTTTCAAAATCATCAAGGGATTTTTCCTACTGCTTCAAAATCATCAAGGGGCTTTTGCCCACTATTTCAAAATCATCAAAGTGTTTTGTCCACTGATTCAAAATGTACATTTTTGTTCAATGGGCTATGGGCAAGGGGCTTTTGTCCGGTTACCCACATGGACACAGTTATCTCTATTGGTTTTGACTTTAATGGGTTCCAATAACCGTTACAGTAGTGATTACAGAGATGGACAGGCTAATATTAAGTCAATATACACGGCTGAGATGTTGGGTGGCATCTTTAAAATTTATTTAACAACTCTTGGAATGTTTGTATGATTGAAATAATCTTGTATCAAATTAAAGCTTATAACTTTGTTGATACTTAATAATCATTTGATAATTTTTATTCTGTGATTAAAACTATTGACAGGTTGAAAACGAAGAATGTAAATAGTTTTAACAATGTGTTAGTTCTAATAAAACCTCTTACTAAACATCATAGAAATATATATTTTTGCCGAAAGAATATGCAGCAAATTATTCATCGGTGGCGAAACTTTCGTACCAATATTTAAGAAAGTTTTTTTTTTTAAACGTATAGGTAATGCATATGAGCTTAATATTTAATTTAAATTTTCAGGATTTATGTAAATCGCCATTGACAAGTATCAAAGACTATGAATTTGTACGGGTCCTCTGTGGTGCTATACGCCGAGGTCATGGGTTCGAGCTCAGCTTGGTCTAAATACTTTAAGTGAAAAAATTGTGAGCCAGTTACTAACGAAATGGCTGTGGTTGTACTAAGAATCTTTGTGAAATAAAACAGAATATACCATATAACACGGCATGTGTTGAATAATGGCGTTAGAACCATTTGAAAAAGAAGATAAATGAGCATGCCATCATCCTTCGCCGTCTTGACTCTCGTTCTATGGTTGAACTACGCGATCAGGTTATTCACTTGTTGAGTTTGCAATAAGTTTAGATTTAGGGAATTTGAAATTTTCATATTTTCATGAATGGGCATATTTACCGCTTTCTATAAACAGTTTGTACAACCTAACAATTACTTAGGTGACACCTTCCATATTAGTTACAATGGTAATAGGGCGTTTATTTTTTAAATAAGTCTCTGGTTTTCTTAAACGGGAGATGACTTGTCATGTTTGCCTTCTTAATAACGCTGTTAATTAAGGCATAGTACCACCATTGCAAACAGAAAAAAGAATGCTTCCGTGGGATTGTCGCATAATGGCGTTATGAATAATCCTTGTTTCTTCTTTAAAAATGCATTTTTCTTATCTTAATGCTTTTTTTTTTTATTAAAATGGCATTATTGGTGTATTTGGAACAATCTGAAAGCATTGTCATGCTTGAATTGCAAGTTTAGAAAAATAAAAAAATTATGCTTAGAAATTTGACTACATGATTTTGGAAGTCTACTTTCACATTGTCAACAGTGCACACACTGAACAGAACAAAATCTCTTTGGTGACACATAGCCCCTACTTTTCAAATCATATTTTATTTGGAAGTGCAGAGATTAGACAAACAATGAAATGTAAGTTTCAATTCTTTCATTTCGGTCCTCCAAACTTTTTTTATTTACTATAGAATAAAGGACTAAAACCATGATGTGCATGTACATAACCCATTTACATGCTCATGACTTTGTACCGTAACGAAGTTGTTTTTATCTCTATTTTATTTCTAGTGCCAGCCTGTTGATGGACGCCCAGGCGACGGAGATGATAACGATTGTGATTATGAAATAGATGAGGAGATAGCAGACGGAATAGGTATGCATACGTTATTTCTTTTGTTATTAAGCGGGGCCCTGTTTGCTCAGTCGGTAGCGCGTCTGACTTTCAATCCCAGGTCGTTAGTTAGAATCCCCGCCCGGCCACAATCTCCGTGATGATTGATATACGACATAACGTCTAATTGTCATTCAGCTCTCACCACTGATTCAAGTAGGAAAGTTAGCAATGAATTATGGAAATGTGTGTACTCGAGTGTTGGTTAATCTTCCAGGATTCCAGAAAACAGTGGTTAGGTTATCGTGACAAAGGCATACAAATGACGCTGAATATATAATCAGACACACACACAAACTTTCCTTATTAATGTGCGTAACTCTTCAATATTGGAGGCAAAATGATCTTTATAATACATTGCAAGTGTATGTGTATTGTCATTTTATATGTTCTTGTATTGTTTTCTGTTTATATGCATTTCATAATATATTACTTCAGCATAACTCATGTTCATCTGATATATAATTAATGTTTAACACTGTTCTTGTTTGATTTTGCTGTTGAGGACCTCAGGGAAGATTGGACTTAGCCCAACTGAGCTTAACTGAGCTTTCTTGTAAAATCAAGTCATTATTAGTACTGTTGTTATATTTGATATTTTTATAATTATTATTAATATTTTTTATTATTTCTATTATTATACCCGGCATAAACAAAAGCAGTGAAGATTTTGATAGTGTACACCTACAGTAATAGTATCGTAAACGGAGAGTGTGTATTGCATGTCTACGTTTATTTTTAAAGCTTATGTACATTGTACCGATTTTAAATGGCTTAATCATTTCTTAATTACTTACAGACAATGATAACGATGGTTATATCGATGAAGATACGATCGGCGTGATGAGTGCAGGTTTGTGTTTGTTTATTCCACGTGTCATAATAGTCTCAGTAAGATTTGATGAATATTATAAGGAAATGAATATGGTACAAGTACACTATTAAACAACGATGGTACAAGTACACTATTAGATTACGATGGTACAAGTACATTACCAAACCACGATGGAACAAGTACATTACCAAATCACGATGGTACAAGTACACTACTTAATCACTATGATACAAGTACACTACTAGATAACGATGGCACAAGTACACTACTTAATCACGATGGAACAAGTACACTACTAATCCACAATGGTACAAGTGCATTTCTTAACAACGATGGTACAAGCACACTACTAAATCACGATGGTACAAGTACATTACTAAACAACGATGGTACAAGTACACTGCTAAATAACGATGGTACAAGTTCACTACTAAACAACGAACGTACAAGTACATTACCAAATCATGATGGTACAAGTACATTACCAAATCATGATTGTACAAGTACATTTCCAAATCACGATGGTACAAGTACATTACCAGATGATGATGGTACAAGTACATTACCATATCACGATTGTACAAGTACATTTCCAAATCATGATTGTACAAGTACATTACCAAATCATGATGGTACAAGTACATTTCCAAATCACGATGGTACAAGTACATTTCCAAATCATGATGGTACAAGTACATTTCCAAATCATGATGGTACAAGTACATTACTAAACCACGATGGTACAAGTACATTTCCGAATCATGATGGTACAAGTACATTTCCAAATCAGGATGGTACAAGTACATTTCCAAATCATGATGGTACAAGTACATTTCCAAATCATGATGGTAAAAGTACATTATTAAACCACGATGGTACAAGTACATTTCCAAATCCCAATGGTACAAATACCTTTCCAAATCATGATGGTACAAGTACATTACTAAACCACGATGGTACAAGAACATTTCCAAATCATGATGGTACAAGTACATTACCAAATCATGATGGTACAAGTACATTTCCAAATCACGATGGTACAAGTACAAGTACATTTCCAAATCACGATGGTACAAGTACATTACTAAACAACGATGGTACAAGTACACTACTAAACAACGATGGTACAAGTACATTACTAAACAACGATGGTACAAGTACATTACTAAATCACGATGGTACAATTACATTACTAAATCACGATGGTACAAGTACATTACTAAATAAAGATGGTGCAATGCTATTACTAAACACGAAAGTATAAGTTCTTTATCAAACAACGATGGTACAAGTACATTACCAAACCACAATGGTACAAGTACATTACCAAACCATGATGGTACAAGTACATTTCCAAATCACGATGGTACAAGTACATTACCAAATCACGATGGTACAAGTACAGTACTTAATCAATATGGTACAAATACACTACTTATCCACAATGGTACAAGTACATTACCAAATCATGATGGTACAAGAACATTTCCAAATCACCATGGTACAAGTACATTACTAAACAACGAGGGTACAAGTACAGTACTAAACCACGATGGTACAAGTATATCACTAAACCACGATGGTCTAAGTACATTACTAAACCACGAGGGTACAAGTACAGTACTTAACCACGATGGTACAAGTATATCACTAAACCACGATGGTACAAGTACATTACTAAACCACGATGGTACAAGTACATTACTTAACCACGATGATACAAGTACATTACTAAACCACGATGGTACAAGTACATTACTAAACCAAGTACATTACTTAACAACGATGGTACAAGAACATTACTTAATCACGATGGTACAAGTACATTACTAAACTACGATGGTACAAGTACATTACTAAACCACGATATTACAAGTATATCACTAAACCACGATGGTACAAGTACTAAACCACGATGGTACAAATACATTACTTAACCACAATGGTACAATTACATTACTTAACCACGATGGTACAAGTACATTACTTAACCACGATGGTACAAGTACATTACTAAACCACGATGGTACAAGTACATTACTTAACCACGATGGTACAAGTACATTACTTAACCACGATAGTACAAGTATATCACTAAACCACGATGGTACAAGTACTAAACCACGATGGTACAAATACATTACTTAACCACAATGGTACAAGTACATTACTTAACCACGATGGTACAAGTACATTACTTAACCACGATGGTACAAGTACATTACTAAACCACGATAGTACAAGTATATCACTAAACCACGATGGTACAAGTACTAAACCACGATGGTACAAATACATTACTTAACCACGATGGTACAAGTACATAACTTAACCACGATGGTACAAGTACATTACTTAACCACGATGGTACAAGTACATTACTAAACCACGATGGTACAAGTACATTACTTAACCACGATGGTACAAGTATATCACTAAACCACGATGGTACAAGTACTAAACCACGATGGTACAAATACATTACTAAACCACGATGGTACAAGTACATAACTTAACCACGATGGTACAAGTACATTACTAAACCACGATGGTACAAGTACATTACTTAACCACAATAGTACAAGTATATCACTAAACCACGATGGTACAAGTACTAAACCACGATGGTACAAATACATTACTTAACCACGATGGTACAAGTACATTACTTAACCACGGTGGTACAAGTACATTACTTAACCACGATGGTACAAGTACATTACTAAACCACGATGGTACAAGTATATCACTAAACCACGATGGTACAAGTACTAAACCACGATGGTACAAATACATTACTTAACCACAATGGTACAAGTACATTTCTTTACCACGATGGTACAAGTACATTACTTAACCACGATGGTACAAGTACATTACTAAACCACGATGGTACAAGTACATTACTAAACCACGATAGTACAAGTATTTCACTAAACCACGATGGTACAAGTACTAAACCACGATGGTACAAATACATTACTTAACCACGATGGTACAAGTACATTACTAAACCACGATGGTACAAGAACATTTCTAAACCACGAAGCTACAAATACATTACTTAACAACGATGGTACAAGAACATTACTAAACCACGATGGTACAAGTACATTACTAAACCACGATGGTACAAGTACATTACTAAACCACGAAGCTATAAATACATATTTAACAACGATGGTACAAGTACAATACTAAACCACGATGGTACAAGTACAAAACCACGATGGTACAAATACATTACTAAACCACGATGGTACAAGAACAATACTAAACCACGATGGTACACGTACAAAACCACGATGGTACAAGTACATTACTAAACCACGATGGTACAAGTACAAAACCACGATGGTACAAGTACATTTCTTAACCACGAAGCTACAAATACATTACTTAACCACGATGGTACAACTATATCACTAAATCACGATGGTACAAGTACATTACTTAACCACGAAGCTACAAATACATTACTTAACCACGATGGTACAAGTACAAAACCACGATGGTACAAGTACATTACTAAACCACGATGGTACAAGTATATCACTAAACCACGATGGTACAAGTACATTACTTAACCACGAAGCTACAAATACATTACTTAACTACGATGGTACAAGTATATCACTAAATCACGATGGTACAAGTACATTACTTAACCACGATGGTACAAGTACATTACTTAACCACGATGGTACAAGTACATTACTAAACCACGATGGTACAAGTATATCACTAAACAACGATGGTACAAGTACATTACTAAACCACGATGGTACAAATACATTACTAAAACACGATGGTACAAATACATTACTTAACAACGATGTACAAGTGAAAAATAAATCATTCGGATAGTTATATCTGATACTTCATTTATGTGTCGCTTACATTTTCGGTTAGGTTGCCAAACCCTACATAATAGTTACTTAGAAATTGACTGTGGGCGCTGCAATATTGAATCGTCACGATCACGTGTTAAAAAACTGGCGTTCAACATAACGGGTTGTATCTTTCTAACCTTCAAAATGATCTTTCACTCAATTATTGCATTTAATCACCATTAAATAACCTATTTTGTACAGACCGAAACTAACATCTTTAATTATTCATATGCATATTATTCTACGTCACTTCCTTTATGAGACAACTGGATGTTTGTTAAAAATGTTTTGACAATAACGGCGCTGAAATCGATGTACTAGTAAACTGAAAAAATAATTATGCCCCCACCATCGTACATGTCGCTACTAAAAGTAACGCTTTGATACCATTGGATAGTGCACTAATTTCGAATACCTAGATCTATGGGAATGACGTAATTCATATGTTTCTCTTTTCAATCACGATATGTCATCAATATTTGGAAGGAAACGTATATTTTATTCATTGTTTTAATAAAACAACCGTCTATACCGCATTTTCGGGCTGGACTCCTAAAACCTCATCTGTGAGAGGGCATGTGCATTTGAGAACTTAAGGAGCACACGATGTTTAAGTTGTGACACGGTATATGGACACTGAAGTTAATAATTTTCAGAATACGTTGGCTATGTGGATATACGACCCGTTAGCTGTATGGCGTCTGCCTTTGAGGATTTTAGCGATAAGGTAGTACAGATTACTGACGAAAATGGGTAAATTAACATTTTTGTATCTTGTTTATGTCTCGCCATAATTTGGCACTATTCTACATATTACCAGTTAACCACTTATCAAGCGACCCATACTTTTGTACATAATTGATTACATATTGTCAAACGTATAATTGGTCTATATTTTACATGTCACTCTCCTTTGCATCATAAATTTGTCATCAATGTATTCTGATTTTACGCAGTTGAAGTGAAGAAATCGTTTGCTGCCAATGGGCGTGTTTATATGTCTGCGTTCACGCCCACCTAAGAATAGAATCATAGTCGATCTCTGCTGAGGAGTACGAATCCTCCTAAGTGTCACCATGTTTTATAAGTTTTTGCCATGCTCTTTATTATGGTTAGATTACCAACCTCTGTGTGGTTTCAGATAGCCATATCAGTGATGGCAAGAATAGGATCACTGTGGCTCATGCATGTCGTGGGAAGCGACAGTTTGAGTAATACAACAGAATTTGCTGAAACTCTGCAGGTATCAAGGTTCTAGGTTCATTCTGCATATTCATTTGTTGATGTGATTTTTTAAATATGTATGTTAATAATGTCACTGTTGTTTTTGTAGATGTAGAATGAACCTGGACTCTTCCTTTCTGTTGGCGTCCAGTAATTTACAATTTGCTGGTGCGTCGTAAAACTCCATTTCCAAACTCGTGGTTTCATTCATTCATTCATTCATTCATTCATTCATTCATTCATTCATTCATTCATTCATTCATTCATTCATTCATAAGGCACTTACATATGTCATGATAGTTTTATGCAGTTTAAATAAAATACCAAACTGAAAAATATAACTGCGATTGTTTACACACACATTTACCTTCGATATCTTTTCTTCAATATTGCGCACTGGGTTTATCTCCTGTCTTAAAGTTGATACCCAGAGTAATTTTATCTGGACAGTACTTCTAACTTCATGTTTATGTCTTGTTTCGGTAGCTGCGCGGTACCCGGCTCCGGTCCTTTTCGTCCGGAGAGCGAGTTTATTCATCAGACAGGAGCGACAATTGGCCCAGGAACTCAGCACAAAATATTATTCAGTGGGGAATTTGAAATAGGCATGTTTGCTGATGAGCCCAAATTGTACTTCAGGTGTGAGGCCAGATACTGCTATATGGAATGCCCTGTAAGTTTATTTGTTTCATACTAGTTGTTTTTCATATTTAAATAGCATTCATGGTTTTAAACAAAACTTTTGCATCGATTGTGAATCAACCAGTTCTAACAACTAAGAGTATGCCGATAAAGAGTATTGTGTTATAATAGTTGTGGCGGGGGATCGAACCCACGATCCGTGATCATTGGTCCAGTGCTTTGTTTAAGTTGTAAGAATTTGTTTCTCGTTCAATGTTAGCTAAGTTAATACAATCAGCATATGCAAACGACACGTTCAAAAGCAAAATACTTTAGTAAACTTAATACATCAGACATGATAGTGTTCAGTTGTTTAATTTTTTTAACAAAGTGTTTATATATTAATTTTAAACTGTATCTTTTTTAAAAACAGTTTCATTTTCATTCCTTGATTTTGAGATCACTGCATACTCACAGCCAATTGTATCTAGCGATGCTATGTTATTTACTGATGTAACCAATATTTACGGTCTATTATCAAAGCTTAAGAGGGAGCTGAACTTTATCTGTAGTAAGTAGTCCGTTGTACGTTGTCCGTCGTCCGTCATCCACTATTTCTTAAAATTACTTCTATGAATAATCAACGGGCACTTGTCCAAAACAATTAGCGTTCTACATCCTCGTAGCATGGTTAACTTTATAAGCAGTTTAAATTACGTAATCGTTCCCCAATATATATACAAGTATATATGTGTTTTATATTAACGTTAACGTGCATTTGCTTTTATAACGTTACCACTTGATGCTAGAACATTTGTTGTACGTATGTAAACAGGAAACATGTGTCGCCCCTGTTTTGGACAGAAAGAAGCGGGAAGTTGAACCACAATCCACCAAAACCATATCCACAGACGTGTTTGTACTGCCGTATGCTACGAGCCAGGCCAACCAGTCGTGTACTGCAGGTGAGTAACAATGGCCTTTTTTCCTTGTGATAATTGAAACAAACAAGTAGTACTTTATCCAAGTTCTAAATGTTTTATATATCTTTAATCGTATCTATTAGATTACATGTATGTTTATTCTGTGAAGTATTTTGAACGTGTTTGGAGGAATAGAGTGCTATGTGAATTTGGTATAATAATACTATACTAAACAGAACAGCTAGTCCGCCACCTGACATTTTATATACGTGTAAATGTGTATGTAGGAATAGAGTACTATGTGAATTTGGTATAATAATACTATACAAAACAGAACAGCTAGTCCGCCACCTGACATTTTATATATAAATGTGTATGCAGGAATAGAGTGCTATGTGAATTTGGTATAATAATACTATACTAAACAGAACAGCTAGTCCGCCACCTGACATTTTATATAAATGTGTATGTAGGAATAGAGTGCTATGTGAATTTGGTATAATAATACTATACAAAACAGAACAGCTAGTCCGCCACCTGACATTTTATATATAAATGTGTGTGCAGGAATAGAGTGCTATGTGAATTTGGTATAATAATACTATACAAAACAGAACAGCTAGTCTGCCACCTGACATTTTATATAAATGTGTATGCAGGAATAGAGTGCTATGTGAATTTGGTGTAATAATACTATACTAAACAGAACAGCTAGTCCGCCACCTGACATTTTATATAAATGACTCTGTAGTCCGCCACCTGACATTTTATATAAATGACTCTGTAGCCCGCCACCTGACATTTTATATAAATGGCTATGTAGTCCACCACCTGACATTTTATATAAATGACTCTGTAGTCCGCCACCTGACATTTTATATAAATAACTCTGTGTGCATTTTCTCAAAACGTACCATATCAATTTCCTTGGAATTTGATCTTTATTAAAAAAACAGAACCCTACTATGTAAAAATCGATGCACAAGTGGCTTTTTATGTCGTATGTATCTTTTGATAATGCTACTCAATATCGTGACGAAGATATTAAAACTACAAAAGTGGCGGGTTAGCTGTTTCGTTCAGACTGTATTACTTGGAATGGTCACTGGATCACTTTCTCCTCTTTGGTGGGATCCAGATAATTAAGTATCTCAGAAAGAGCACCCCCCCCCCCCCCCCCCCCCACACACACACACACACACACATCTCATCTAACTATGATTATGAAAGCTGTGCGTATTTCTTCATAATTTGTGTCATTTTTGGTTAGAGCTATACTTGCATATTCTTTATAAGTGCGGACGCTCTTGGTTTTATCTATTCAACTATATTTATATTTGTTGTATTTTTTAGAGTAAATACTACGTTTAATGTGTTCATAGAGCCTGACGTCATATACCATGTTCGTTTATCTGTTTTTCTGTGTAATATGGACAAATGCTGATTTTTTAGATGCTAAATGACAAATTCTAATAGTGCCAGAAAGCGGAGACAACCCCAGCTATCATACAAACTAAGATGTCTATATTAACTTCCCTTGCATGGTAAATGGAAATTATTCAGACGGTCGGACATTCGGTTTCATTTAAAAGGCGAAATAAACTTTTATCAGCTCAAACCAACACAGTTTACCCGGTAACTGTTTATAAGTATGCGCGAATTTATTTGAATTGATAATGTATAGTTAAAGGTAGAAGCATTTTTCTTGTAAAAAAAATAGCAAAAGACATTTTGTTGCATATTGTTTAAATTTGGCTTTGCTTAGAAAGAGTCCGAAGGACGAGATGAAAGTCGTCAAACAGTGATTACGTCATATTTATTTTTAAAATGGTGATTCCATACGACCACATCGGTAAAATAACGTTTTGTGTCCCTTTTTTGGCAAATTTAAAATTCCAAATCATTCATATCTTAGTTTATATTATTAAGACTATGTTTTTTTATTAATATATTTATTTTAATTTCAATTTTACTTTTCATACATTTATAGCGACTTTTCCAAGAAAACTGCCTTTAACAGGAGCATACTGACTTCACGCATGCGCTGTTAAACGCTCAGGATAAATGGCTGAATAGTGACTAAGTATATTTATCGAACTAACGGATGTGGATCGAGATATGTCTCAAGTGTTTTTACTTGTTTCCTTTTTAATTCGAAAGTAATTGAAACTAGAATAAAATAAATAGATTTCATGGAAAACTTTAATAACTACTTGATTGTAATTACATTGATGTTTTTGTGTTTGTTATTACTTAGATCTAGTTTAGGCTAATGCACGAGGTCTTCTGTGGCTAAGTGGTCTGTAATTCCGTCACCAGATGACTAACCTCTCACATATAAGGCCCTGGGTTCGAAATAGCTCGGTCTGAAAACGTTATATACAAAAGTTTATCCAAATTCTCGGAAGGCCTGTGGTTCTACTCAGGATCGAAGATCTTCAGGCTTCTACAGTAACCCAGGGTGCCCGGGGCATGTATAACCTTTAGGCTACTACAGTAACCCAGGGTGCCCGGGGCATATATAACCTTTAGGCTACTACAGTAACCCAGGGTGCCCGGGGCATATATAACCTTTAGGCTACTACAGTAACCCAGAGTACCCGGGCCATATATAACCTTCAGGCTCCTACAGTAACCCAGGGTGCCCAAGTCATATATAAACTTCAGGATACTACAGTAACCCGGGGTGCCCGGGCCATATATAACCTTCAGGCAACAACAGTAACCCAGGGTGCCTGAGGCATATATAACCTTTAGGCACCTACAGTAACCCAGGGTATGCAATATATAACCTTCAGGCTCCTACAGTAACCCAAGGTGCCTTGGGCATATATAACCTTCAGGCTCCTAGAATAGCCCAGGCTATGCCCGGGACATTTATACTCTTCAGGCTCCTACAGTAACCCAGGGTTTGCCTGGGTCATATTTAACCTTCAGGCTCCTACAATAATGCAAGGTGCCTGGGGCATATATAACCTTCAGGCTCCTACAGTAACCCGTGGTATGCCCGGGCCATATATAACCTTCAGGCGCCTACAGTAACCCAGGTTATGCCCGGGCCATATATAACCTTCAGGCGCCTACAGTAACCCAGGGTATGCCTGGGGCATATATAACCTTCAGGCTCCTACAGTAACCCAGGGTGCCTGGGCCATATATAACCTTCAGGCTCCTACAGTAACCCAGAGTATGCAATATATAACCTTCAGGCTCCTACAGTAACACAGGGTGCCTGGGCCATATATAACTTCAGGCTCCTACAGTAACCCAGGGTATGCCCGGGCCATATATAACCTTCAGGCTCCAACAGTAACTCAGGGTGCCTGGGCCATATATAACCTTCAGGCTCCTACAGTAACCCAGGGTGCCCGGGGCATATATAACATTCAGGCTCCTAGAGTAAACCAGGGTGCCCGGGCCATATATAACCTTCAGGCTTCTACATTAACCCAGGGTATGCCCGGGCCATATATAACATTCGGGCTCCTACAGTAACCGAGGGTATGCCCGGGCCATATATAACCTTCAGGCTTCTACAGTAACTCAGGGTATGCCCTGGCCATATTCAACCTTCGGGCTCCTACAGTTACCCAGGGTATGCCCGGACCATATATAACCTACAGGCTCCTACAATAACCCAGGGTATGCCCGGGCCATATATAACCTTCAGGCTCCTACAATAACCCAGGGTATGCCCAGGGCATATATAACCTTCAGGCTCCTACAGTAACCGAGGGTATGCCCGGGCCATATATAACCTTCAGGCTCCTACAGTAACCCAGGGTATGCCCGGGCCATATATAACCTTCAGGCTCATACAGTAAACCAGGGTGCGCGGGCCATATATAACCTTCAGGCTCCTACAGTAACCCAGGGTTCCCAGGCCATATATAACCTTCAGGCTCCTACAATAACCAAGGGTATGCCATATATAATCTTCAGGCTCCTACAGTAAACCAGGGTGCCCGGGCCATATATAACCTTCAGGCTCCTACAGTAACCCAGGGTGCCTGGGGCATATCGTCCCATTGGTGCAAGAAGGTACCAAGTGCCTTCTTAGTTTATATACACTTGGTACCTTATTGCACCAATGGGACGATATATAATCTTCAGGCTCCTACATTAACCCAGGGTGCCTGGGGCATATATAACCTTCAGGCTTCTACAGTAACCCAGGGTATGCCCGGGCCATATATAACCTTCAGGCGCCTACGGTAATCCAGGGTGCCCGGTACATATATAACCTTCAGGCGCCTACAGTAACCCAGGGTATGCCCGGGCCATATATAATCTTCAGGCGCCTACAGTAACCCAGGGTTTGCCCGGGCCATATATTACCTTCAGGCGCCTACAGTAATCCAGGGTGCCCGGGGCATATATAACCTTTAGGTGCCTACAGTAACCCAGGGTATACCATTTATAACCTCAAGGCTCCTACAGTAAACCAGGGTATGCCCGGGCCATATATAACCTTCAGGCGCCTACAGTAACCCAGGGTGCCCAGGTCATATATAACCTTCAGTCTCCTACAGTAACCCAGGGTATACCATATATAACCTTCAGGCGCCCACAGTAACCCAGTGTGCCCGGGCCATATATAACCTCCAGGCGCCTACAGTAATCCAGGGTGCCCGGGCCATATATAACCTTCAGACGCCTACAGTAACCCAGGGTACCAGGGTTAATATTTCCTTCAGACTCCTACAGTAACCCAGGGTATGCCATATATAACGTTCAGGCTCTTACAGTAATCCAGGGTATGCCCGGGCCATATATAACCTTCAGACTCCTACAGTATATAACCTTCAGGCTCCTACAGTAACCCAGGGTATGCCCGGAGCATATATAACCTTCAGGCTTCTACAGTAACCCAGGGTATGCCCGGAGCATATATAACCTTCAGGCTACTAAAGTAACCCAGGGTGCCTGGGCCATATATAACCTTCGGGCTCCTACAGTAACCCAGGGTGCCTGGGCCATATATAACCTCCAGGCTCCTACAGTAACCCAGGTTATGCCCGGAGCATATATAACCTTCAGGCTACTACAGTAACCCAGGGTGCCTGGGCCATATATAACCTTCAGGCTATTACAGTAACCCAGGGTATGCCACGGCCATATATAACCTTTAAGCTCCTACAGTAACCCAGGGTACCCAGGCCATATATAACCTTCAGGCACCTACAGTAACCCAGGTTATGTCATATATAACCTTCAGGCTCCTACAGTAACCCAGGGTATGCCCGGGCCATATATAACATATGATCTGTTGAAAATGGTGATAAATACAATACAAAGAAAGAAAAAATATTGATAAAGTATTTAAGTGCATTCGTATCATACTTTATACGAATATTGAACTGTATAAAATTAACACTCTTGCATTGTTATCCGTTAAGATTTTCGTCTGCCGTCCGTCTGTTTGTATGCTCGTCCGTCAACAATTCTTTAAACGATATTTTCTCTGAAACAGATTGCTTCCATAAGGCTCTCTCATGTTTGTTCAAGTTATGACCCGATATTAAGCCCCGTCTTGGCCTCAGCGGTTATCAGTTTGTTTTGATTTAAACAAGTGAAAGTGCAAGACCTGGAGCTATGTTATTTTGCATGAACTATCTTCTATTCATAATTATCAGTTTAATAATTAAAATATCCTTTTCTCAAGAACCGATCAGTCAAATATGTATTTACTGTGTATACATGATTCTATTAAGTCGGGTTTCAAGTTTGTTCAATTAAATTGGCTAGGGTCTATCGGGACCCAATAATGGGACTTCGATTTTTACGTAGGAATACAATGGGAAAAGAGGTTTTCTCATCTATCTTATGTATTTTTTCCCCAGCTATCTTAATATCTTAAGTATTGTTTAGTCATCACAGGTAAACCCGAACCTCTTCCGGGAGATTTAAGATCCAGGGGCCCAAAAAGGGATACCTATGTTCAAAAACCGATGAGCCAACTTCGTTCATAAATGTCTTAAATATATGTTATAAATGGGTCTCTTATTGTTGTATTTTGCTTATGGTTTGATTATGGTCTTCAATACAAAATTGGTCCATTGTTTGCACACACAATTGATATAGTAGACAATGCTGGGTCCAGTATACAGACGTGTCTCCAGAACACGCATGTCCCCATTATCCTCGATATGTTATTGACCCTGACACTTTTCTGCTACCTTTTGGCACTGCAGGGCCCAGTGTACAAACGTGTCCATATCTTCATCAAGCTATTGATCTTAACTCCTCTCTGTTACAGGTGGCGCTACAGAGTCAAGTGTACAGGCGTGTCTACAGAACACGCGTTTCCATATTATCTTCGTCATATTATTGATACTGACTCCTCTCTGTTACAGGTGGCGCTGCAGAGTCCAGTGTACAGACGTGTCTCCAGAATACGCACGTCCAGATTATGTTCTCCATGTTGCTGATTTTAGCATTTTTTTGTTTTATGACTGCCGTCTGCTTCTGTTGTCTCTTCAGACGACACAAAAGAGAACAGAAAACAAATACAACGTATTATCATGGATATCGGGGCAGCAGGAAGTCGTTTTGAGAGTGTGTTGTCGTGCCTTTTGTTAAGTTAACTCAAAACTATTGATCTTTAAACATTACCAGTTTCCATAAAATACGATTAAAGCTTTTCACAAACAAGACGGCACACATTGTAAATTGTCATTTAAATCTGATTTTTTGTGTTGCTGTGCATTGCGTTGTGTTGCGTTGATGTGCTTCGCTGCGCTGCATTGCATTGCGTTGCATTGTATTGTATTACATTGCATTGCACTGCCATGTGCTGTATCGTTACTGTACTGTATTGTTACTGTACGGTATTGTTACTGTGCCGTGTTGTTACTGTGCTGTGTTGTGCTGTTCTATGTTGTGATGTAATATGCTGTGTTGTTACTGTGCTGTGTTGTTCTGTTCTATGCTGTGATGTACTGTGCTATGATATGCTGTATCGTAACGTATCGTATTGTATTGTGCTGTATCGTTACTGTACTGTATTGTTACTATGCTGTGTTGTTCTGTTCTATGCTGTGATGTACTGTGCTGTGATATGCTGTATCTTAACGTATTGTACTGTATCGTTACTGTTCTGTATTGTTACTATGCTGTGTTGTTCTATTCTATGCTGTGATGTACTGTGCTGTGGTGTGATATGCTGTATCGTTACGTATCGTAACGTATCGTATTGTATTGTATTGTATTGTATTGTATTGTATTGTATTGTATTGTATTATATTGTATTGTATTGTATTGTATTGTATTGCATTGCATTGCATTGCATTGTATTGTATTGTATTGTATTGTATGGTGCTGTATCGTTACTGTGCTGTGTCGTTATTGTGCTGTATCGTTACTGTGCTGTGTGGTTACTGTGCTGTATCGTTACAATGCTGTGTCGTAACTGTGCTTTGTCGTTACTGTGCTGTGTCGTTACTGTGCTGTATCGTTACTGTGCTGTATCGTTACTGTGCTGTGTCGTTACTGTGCTGTGTAGTTACTGTGCTGTGTCGTTACTGTGCTGTGTCGTTACTGCGCTGTGTCGTTACTGTGCTGTGTTGTTACTGTGCTGTATTGTTACTGTGCTGTATTGTTACTGTACTGTGTTATGGTGTTATATGCTGTGATGTAACGTGCTGTGGTGTGATATACTGTATTGTATCGTAATGTAACATATCGTACTGTGTTGTGTTGTGGGTAACACTGCTGTCAACAGGCTTCAAGTCCCATCACGACGCTTTTACTTTAAATAGCATTCTAAACTTTTGATCTGTGTGGCACAAGGGACTTATTATTAAATTCAAAGCTGCTGGTATCACATGAGATCTTCTCAAATTGTTTTAACACTATCTAACTGATAGAAATCAACGTGTTGTACTACCAGGTGCCCAATTAAATTGGACTTTTATTAAAATCGATGTTCTGCAAGACTCTATTTTGTTAACTTACTTTTTTGTATATTAATGATATGGTTGAAGAAATCGATTCGAACATTGTTTTGCAGACGACACGTGTCTTTTTTTTAATACAGTTTATACCCCATACAAGCTGCGAATATTCTAAACAGTGACCTAGTTAGGACACCAAAGTGACTGACAACCGGCTTGTTAAATTTGACCCTTTACCAATGACCCACCAGTATATATGAATTCTCACAACATCACAGAAGTAGAACATCACAAACATATTGACAATTATCTATCCATTAATCTATCATGGCATAAACATATCGATTATATAAAAAAAACAAGGCTTTCGAAAAGAATTAACATCATGAAAAAAATTAAATATCAGCTAGATCAAACGTCTAATGAAACCATTTATATGTCTTCCATAAGTCAATATATACCTTAATTCCCGTCTCTTTCGAAAACATTTTGACTTTGAGTCAAATATTAGAATTTTTGATGCAAGACACACTTTTATAAGAACACTAAACGGTTCAAGTAGATCTCCTAGTATTGTTGAGGGTGTGTCATAGATCTCCTAGTATTGTTGAGGGTGTGTCATAGATCTCCTAGTATTGTTAAGGGTGTGTCATAGTTGACATCCCCTTAACCTCTAACTCTAACATTTATTTGTAGTTTTCTTGCAAATTCATGGTTATTTCAGTTGTCGGGTATGTACAGTGTATCAATCATTTGTAACCACCTTTGTGATAATATATTTCTATTTTCATTTACTTCTTGTCTTAAATGTGTAATTTATAGGGAGAAGAATTCCCTAATCATTATGTATTCTTTCTTATCCCCATTTTGTTATTGCTCACTAATGTTTATGTAAACACACTGTGTACATATTGAGAAAATATTGAAAAATAAAATATGTTTTATTTAACTATTCTAAACATTGTATGATACCTCACCCATTCATATTATGTTGACACAGGGCCAGACAGACGGACGGAAGGACGGACGTTCTCACGAATGGGTATTTAAGTGGCTTCTTTGCGTCAATCGTATATTTGTAAAAGAAAAAAAGCCACATAAAAGCTGTTTTTAAGTGGCTAGAAACAGCCACGTAATTATTTTTCATCTGCTTTTCAACTATCCATAAAAATTACTAACCCTAAACCTTATCCACTTAACTACCCATTTGTGTGTACGGACAGATAGACAGACAGACAGACAGACAGACAGACAGACAGACAGACAGACAGACAGACAGACAGACAGACAGACAGACAGACAGACAGACAGACAGACAGACACAGAGAGAAAGAGAGAGTATGGGTATCGCCATCAGTTGTATAAAGAGCCGTTAATTTTAACATGGCGTTGAATTAAGAATTAACAGAACGTTAAAGTTAACAAGGCGTTAAGTCAACGTTTGATTTTTAACACAATGCAGAAATTTTATCATTGCATTACTACGCCACAAAATGGCCACTATCTAATTGCGTTAGACACATGATGACGATGATGATGATCATGATGCTAATGATGATGACGATAATGATGATATAAGTGGTGACGTTGGTTATGATGTCATTATATGAAGAACATATGTGCCAAATTATAGCGTTGTATACAGTGTACTAGCTGAGAAATAGAACTGTAACGAACATCGATGGTGTGCTGGGGATTGAATTCAAAGTTGTATTTTTGTTCCTTATTCTATAGTTTATGAGAAATGTTTGCATGCTTGTCATCCATGTGGAGTCTTAAATTGTATTGTCTGTCAACATCTGCACTACCAAAATATGATAAGAAAAGTGGGGACCATGTATTATCCCACGATATTTTATTCTGCTCAGTGTGTATACTGTTGACAAAGTGACAGTAGGCTTCCGAAATAATGTATTCCTACCCCAATTTCGAAGCATCAAGTTCTTTTCTGAATTCACAGTTCAAACATGACAATGCTTGAAAAACGTTAAAAGTACATCAATAATGTCATTCAAATATAAAAATTAGGGTTAAAGTCAGGAAACAGCGTTTTTAAATAAGAAGAAACAATGATTATTTATAACCGCCATTATGCGACTACCCCGCGTAAGCGTTTCCTGTTTCTAATGGCGGTACTATGTTTATATGTACTGGGCATTGAACATACTTATTTTGTTAAAACAACGTTCGTGCTAAAACTCCTTTGGACTACTCACCTGGGCTTCCGTTTCACTAACGTTCGTAAGTTTATTAACATCTACATGTACGTGTAACAGTTGAAGTGGCGGGAAAAATCGCGAATTTCATTTGATGTTGCGCTTTATCTTATGAATTTTCGTAAGTCTTGTAAATAGTTTTCTTTTGAAAAAAAAAATAAAAAAAAAAATGAAACGTTCCTAGGTGTCACAATTTATTCGTACGGAAATCTTAATACTTAGTGAAAGGTGTCCCAGGTTATTGCGCGCGACACATCTTTTCTAGCCATGGGCAATATATTTGTGCATTGACAAAGGGATTACAACATCGGCCATACTTTGTCTTCAGTTGAAGGTATGGACGGATGGACGGACATTGATAAACCAGTTAACCCCCTCCGCCGACACACATACACACACACACACACGCACGCACACACAAACACACTTACTTCGTAACGGGCTAAAATGAAATACAATCATGACATTTTGTTTAATTAAGGAGCATATACTGTACGCCTGACTTGATTGTTTGAATATTTAGAGTCAATTGTATGCCGCCTAGGCCGAATATCCATATGGTTTACCTAACCACTCTGTCCTGGAGTCTTGGAATGTTAATCAGTGCTCATACGCACTCATCTCCGCAAGTAACTGATGACTTTTCCACTTGCATCAGAGGTGAGAAACGAATGATGAAAATGAGACGCAAGGTTGAATATCAATCATCACATTTTACAAAATGATTTAATTTTGATGGAACAAATTAAATGCAAATTTATCCCAGATAGCTGAAAATTCATTTAGTCTCAATTCAGAATGTTATTAATTAAGTCATGAGTTAGGATGGGGTTTTTTTTTGCTTTTTTTTTTTTTTTTTTTTTTAGAAAAGGAAGTGTTTTATTTACCATCAAGAAACTACTTGACTGGTTTATGTAATGTGTTTAGCGCAGTCTGTTACATCCGTCCCAAATCGACATGTCGGCCAGGGTGTAGTGGACTGGCAATAACATCTATATCGTCATTATAATGACAATGATTTATGCTTCTGTGTAAAATACATTCAAACATGTATATTGTTGAACTGTTGTATCCTTGAATGCATTTCAATGAGTTATGAAAAGTAATAAACACATTATCAATCCTTTCTACTATGTGATTATGTCAACCAGTAAAAGTATTATGTCAATCAGTTAAAGTATTATGTCAACCAGTTAAAGTAGTAATTCGCTCAAGTAGTATAGTTATATACTTTAGATTTGCACTTTATTAAACGTTAATATAACGAGTATCGCGATATTTCGGAGATTATTTTCATGTCATTTATTTCTGTAGTTAATGTTATCAATTCCTACCCCAAGTCCTGAACCCTTTTATGGATTTATTCTTCTTCTTTGGAGACAACTCCGCGTTCGAATCTCGAGATTAACGTTACCGTGGTTCCGAGACCGGCTCGGCCCAAAAACGTACGTGAGGGACGGTCGTTCTACTCAGAATCATTCTGAAATAAAATTGGATGAAATATATTATCATTTTGTGTTGAAATTGTCTTAGACTCCTTTCTGCTTCGAACCACATGGAGGGGAAAAAAGTGTTACATTTATTGCCTGATAAAACACATGCGCATATCACCGCAGATACCAAGTTGTTGAAGTATATGAATTTGATATGTTGAAGTATATGTGGTATGTCGAAGCAGTCGATCGTCGGTAGTTGAAGCAGACGTGAAATGTTGAAGTATATATGATATCTGGTCATGGTAGAGTTTATGTGTACTCACTATACTAGTACATCATTGATCATAACAAGCATAGTAATGTTTACACTGTTTACAAGTAGCCGTTCAGGAAAACACTTGTGTTACAGTAAGGGTTTTCATTTGTACTCTTGACCACTTGAAAAGTCAAAACAAAGTTTGCTTCAAAGCAGTGAATAGCTTCTATGCCTATTTTTTGTTTTTTGTTTATCTTAATATTTTATTATGAAATAAATATAAAAATATATACAATTACTGGAATGTTTTGATATAGTTCACGATAATCATTTTAGCAAGATAGTCTCTGATATAGAGATTCTGACTGGAAGTAAGAACTCCCGACAAATATAATTTCCCTTTTTTTTTTGATGAGTGGGTGGGGGGGGGGGGGGGTCGATTGTTTCATCTTTGCACACGACTGTTGTTATTCGCTTGCACGTCATATTTATATAAACTTCCCCATCATTATAATGTCCACCAGGCATTATAAATATAAAAATACATGTAGATTTTATTCGTTGATCTAATATTTGCAACTATAAACAAAAGAAAACACATAAATATCTGTTTGTTAGAACATTCGTTTGTCCGTTCGTTCGAAATATACCGTCATTGTCCAGTTTTATTTCATTTTAAGATTTGTTTCAATTTATGTACATATTCAATAATGGGTAAATAATATGTCCACGGAATGATTCGACCCACCAAGTATGAATTGAATCAGAATTTGCCAGAAATATTATATAACTTAAATATTTGAATTTCTAATGTCTCTTTTTAAAATAACGTTTTAAAGGGACATGCGGCAGTTGTAGTAAACATAAGGCTTAGCAACGTTTGTGAAAATTGTACGGGACACAAATATGAAATTAAAACTTCTCAGCATAGATGCAAGTCCATCATTTCTTCATTGTTTTGGAAAGGATCATAACACTAGAAAACGTGCGCGGGAGACATTTTATTTTGTACATTTATGGTCGTCTTTCACAAAAAATGAATAATTTCGAACATTTATGATCGTCTTTAACAAAAAGTGAATAATTCCGCACATTTATGGTCGTCTTTAACAAAAAATGAATAATTTCGCACATTTATGATCGTCTTTAACAAAAAGTGAATAATTCCGCACATTTATGGTCGTCTATAACAGAAAGTGAATAATTTATGAAAATGACTTTATGGTCGTCTATGACAAAACGTGAATAATTTATGTTAATGATTTTAATCTTACTGGTGCGACATTCCAAGGAAGTATCAATTTGTATTTCTTAGTTTTACTCAAATCAATAAAAATTAGATGATCATGACACTGCTAGTTTCACCATAAAAAACTTAATGATTTCTTAAATTTGAAGTTTGATTGAAAATAGCTCCGTAGTTATGGTTATATGTACATAGGGGGTAAATATTGAGCTCATGCATAAACATGAATGTACTCCATTTCAACATTGTCTTGTGTCCTTTTAATGCGTGATAGACACAGTAGAAGTCCTGGAAAGTGATGAAAACATTAACTATATTTCTACCTTTACCGCCGTCATGTACGTGTAAGTCCGGAGTATTTGATTAAGGTCTGAAGTATTAAAGGGCAATACTAGTACAAGTGTCATATTGCTGTTATTCCTTTTATAGTCCTAGTCGTCGTAATTGTTGCTGTTGCTGCTGCTACTACTGCTGCTACTGCTGCTACTGCTGTTGGTGATGTTGATGGTTGGAGTTGTTGCCGGGGTTATCTGTATTCTATAAGTTTTGCTCAGTGTTTATAACGTTTAAATAGTAACCAACCGCTCAATGACTGCTGCTGTATCAATTCTTGAATACATCGCCATTGCTTGCATAGACTGTGCGGACAATCGCTGTCAATATTAAACTGTTCATTGCCACATAAATAACCAGTTAATGCGATACGGAACACTTTGACTGGCGTGTTTGCTTTAAGTTGAATACTTCAAACAAACACCACCGAAACGGTCAATATATTAGGTAACGTTAATAAAGACAGTTATAATACTATAGGTTTCCCAATACATTATAATGCCTATTTAACAAGGTTATATTTATTTAACGATAGTTTGCGCCTTAATGCATAGTTAAAGTTCCGCATCACATATATTATACAATATCGAACTACATCTAGACGGAGATATCCGTAAATAGCCGACTAGTCACGGATGATTTATAGCTACCAAACTATGCATCGTTAGTCAACCAGTTTTTGTGATAAAAATAGGCTTATATACATAAATGCGTTCATAAAGCTTAACCTATATACACGTACATGATAAACGTCTCTCTATACAAACATAGGGTGCGGAGGTCATATTTCATGTTATACTGCTTCATACAAGCCAACAAAGGTTTTTTTCCGATTAACAGGTGGGAAGTTAGCGGGATATTAAGACTATTTAACTAAGAGGAGTTTCTCAATATATTTCAGGTATGTTCAACTGCATTTATATGAAACGTTTATTTTTATATAAAATTATCGTCATCTGTTCGCACTTATATGTGCTAGCCATAATTTTGTTAACGAAATATTGACAATAGTTTACATAAAATATACAATTGTAGAAGTTGCTCAACCGTTGAATATATAGTATAGAAGGATATACGCCCTGAAGTTGCATACGTGGCAACTAATGGGAAAATGATAATATAGGCCAACTACCAAATATGACTTTTTGAATGTTAAATAAACGAATGTTAATTGTGATGATTTTGTATTGCGTAGCATATGTGTTCTTAACATAGAAATATTCCTATTTGCCTACAGTGTGGTGGGGTCTCTTATACAATAGATAATGAAAATAACATGTTCATAAATTATGAAGGCTACATATATACATAGTGACAGAAAGTTCGGCCGTCTCTATAACCAGTTAAATTGTCAGCCAGTAAATTGATTTTACCGTTGTACTAAATAAATAGATTGTTGATACAAGATGACCTGTCCATCTGTTGACATTTTCATACTGTGTTGTCATTTATATGTAGTATGCAGGCGTCTCGATTCATGTAGTTTTAGTGTGTCCAGAAGATACAAATTCTGTTGTTAGTGTTGTGCATTTAGTTTGTTCGATATTTTTTTCTCGTATAGTCTGTGTGGTTTGACTGAAAAATATTGAAACAAAATTTAAAATACATGCATTATAATGCTTTATCTTAGTAAAGAAAGTTCCCAGATGCATATAAATGAACAAATATAAATGGAAATAATAAGGCTGCTGTTGTCCTCATATAAGTTGTTGTCACTTAAAATCTGTGACCAGAACTAAGTGTCTCCCCAACCCCATCACCCCCCCCCCCCCCTCTACCCTCCCCCTCCCCGATCAACTCCGAGGAATGACAAAATAGCGAAAATCGAGATAGTCCCTAAGACATGTTGACCATTAACATATAGTTAAATATGTTCCTGAAGCTCTATGCTCTAATTATAAACAGCCACAAGGCCCCGTCGTCAATTATTGGTTTATTGTATACTGAATTTTCTGCATTATATACAAAGTTTACATATATTTTTATGGTATTCTCTTCAGTACACATTCAATCCGGACACAACTTGGTCAGAGTGATGATAAACATGACAGTCCATATCCTTACGTTTGTTTTGATATATCAATAATGCATTTGGGGGTTTTCTACACTGTCGTGATATTCTATATTATCGTTTCTTCAATGTTGGAGAGCAGTATAAACGATCGTATATATCACAAAATAACGATATAAATGAGGAATTTCTTATTAAAAATTATCCAAACAGATGTTTTTTGTTGATTTCAGTTTTAACAATTTAAAAACGAGACATGAATCTCCGAGGATCGGGTGGCAAAGCGACTACGGTTTCCATGGCAGCGGGCGTGGCAGCTGCAGAAGGAGCCAGTATTTTATATTACATGTTCACACCATGGTTTCTGAGTCCCGGGGACAGATCCCTGTACACATCAGTTGGATTTAATCTCCTCATATTTCTGTTGATTAACAGAATAGTAGAGTAAGTTATTTCCTACTCTTATAATTCTATGGTCGGTCAGTTTGTTTCAGCAAAGATTCAAGTTTTGGCCAGCAGTATAAAATGATTGAATAACAACAGAAAATAATAGTCCAACCAAAACATTTAGCTCATCGTGTTAAATTACCTTTCACAGAATTATTGACATGTTTCATCAATGGATTTTACACATGTTATTCTGAGCATATTTGATGTTTAACGTCTCATATACAAAACTATGTCGAAGATTTATCTTACCGAATACCGCACGACTCCCACTCGGTGATCGGAGATGATTTATGCGAAATGTATACGGTGATTTACTTGTGTTTAATGATACGAAAAGTAATAAGCATATTTTTTCTAGAATGTCAAAAAATACAAATGCTGTACTCAAGTTAATATGATAATATATGTAAACTTTCTCAAAGACAGATATGTCGTCACAATAAAAAACAAACTAAATGGTTTTTACATGATGGTAGTATCTAAAGAATCACCTGATACATTTCAGCCTATAAGACACTAACATCGTATTCATGTCATTATTTGCGTGTTGTGTTTTTTTTCTATAAAAGTAATAACTGGTTCAGCATACAAATGCATGTGTGTATACAGCTGCTAGTAAATGCGCCTGAAAAAAGTTCCAAATTTAAATGATGAAATTAAAACAAAACACGTGTTTAAATAGAATTTGTTCGACTCAGTTATATTTATAAGTACATATTTATTGACATCATTAACAGTTTATCAACGGTCGAAAATAACTTAAACGTGGATTTAACGCAATGCAATAACAATGACGTGATCTGTGTCTGTGCTGCTGCAAGATAACCCTTCCAAGTTTGTCTTATTCCCGATTTATAATGCAGAATAGTGAATACTGATATGATAAATATGTATACAACTTTTCAATGATTAGTGATACTAGTATTTATTTAAACTTTGACATGTTCTAATGGGCAATCAACAATGTGACCATTATCACACCCGATCTTTACATATATATATATATATATATATATAATTATATATATATCATATAACTATGTATTATTCTACGTAATAAAGCGTGGTATGATAAACTTTTGCTTTATCGGCATGGAATCACACAAATTGATGACGTCATTGGTTTTGCGTTGTGTTAAACCCGCGTTACCGTTGCTGAACTGTTAGTTATGTTCATAAGTATAAATGATAATTATAACAGAGGTGTACAGCTTTCATAAAAAACTGCATTTGTTTTATTTTTTATTTCATCAATAAAACTTGGAACTATTTTCAGGCGCATTCGTTTCTTTGCCGGATATAATCAGTTGTTGGTGTTTAAATAAAGATAGATCAACACGCAAATAAAGACATGATCAATAGAATAACATGTAAAAATTTGATAGTCTGAGATTTATCAGGTTTGGCTCGAAAAAATAAAGCACTCGCCAAGGCTCCTGTCTGTTTTTGTCCTCTACCCCACCTGATAAAGTTTAGACTATATCAGGCACTAACGTGGTATTCTCTTTATATCGGGTGTGATAATGGCCATATTGATGATTGGGCATCGGGCACTAACGTGGTATTCTCTATATATGGGGTGTGATAATGGCCATATTGATGATTGGACATCGGGCACTAACGTGGTATTCTCTATATATCGGTTGTGATAATGGCCATATTGATGATTGGGCATCGGGCACTAACGTGGTATTTTCTATATATCGGGTGTGATAATTGCCATATTGATGATTGGGCATCGGGCACTAACGTGGTATTCTCTATATATCGGGTGTGATAATGGCCATATTGATGATTGGGCATCGGGCACTAACGTGGTATTTTCTATATATCGGGTGTGATAATGGGCATATTGATGATTGGACATCGGGCACTAACGTGGTATTCTCTTTATATCGGGTGTGATAATGGCCATATTGATGATTGGGCATCGGGCACTAACGTGGTATTCTCTATATATCGGGTGTGATAATGGCCATATTGATGATTGGGCATCGGGCACTAACGTGGTATTTTCTATATATCGGGTGTGATAATGGGCATATTGATGATTGGGCATCGGGCACTAACGTGGTATTCTCTATATATCGGGTGTGATAATGGCCATATTGATGATTGGACATCGGGCACTAACGTGGTATTTTCTATATATCGGGTGTGATAATGGCCATATTGATGATTGGACATCGGGCACTAACGTGGTATTTTCTATATATCGGGTGTGATAATGGCCATATTGATGATTGGACATCGGGCATTAACGTGGTATTCTCTATATATCGGGTGTGATAATGGCCATATTGATGATTGGACATCGGGCATTAACGTGGTATTCTCTATATATCGGGTGTGATAATGGCCATATTGATGATTGGACATCGGGCACTAACGTGGTATTTTCTATATATCGGGTGTGATAATGGCCATATTGATGATTGGGCATCGGGGCACTAACGTGGTATTTTCTATATATCGGGTGTGATAATGGCCATATTGATAATTGGACATCGGGCACTAACGTGGTATTTTCTATATATCGGGTGTGATAATGGCCATATTGATGATTGGACATCGGGCACTAACGTGGTATTCTCTATATATCGGGTGTGATAATGGCCATATTGATGATTGGACATCGGGCATTAACGTGGTATTTTCTATATATCGGGTGTGATAATGGCCATATTGATGATTGGACATCGGGCACTAACGTGGTATTTTCTATATATCGGGTGTGATAATGGCCATATTGATGATTGGACATCGGGGCACTAACGTGGTATTTTCTATATATCGGATGTGATAATGGCCATATTGATAATTGGACATTGGGCACTAACGTGGTATTTTCTATATATCGGGTGTGATAATGGCCATATTGATGATTGGACATCGGGCACTAACGTGGTATTCTCCATATATCAGGTGTGATAATGGCCATATTGATGATTGGACATCGGGCACTAACGTGGTATTCTCCATATATCGGGTGTGATAATGGCCATATTGATGATTGGACATCGGGCACTAACGTGGTATTCTGTATAAATCGGGTGTGATAATGGCCATATTGATGATTGGACATCGGGCACTAACGTGGTATTTTCTATATATCGGGTGTGATAAGGGCCATATTGATGATTAGACATCGGGCACTAACGTGGTATTCTCCATATATCGGGTGTGATAATGGCCATATTGATGACTGGACATCGGGCACTAACGTGATATTCTCTATATATTGGGTTGATAATGGCCATATTGATGATTAGACATCGGGCACTAACGTGATATTCTCTATATATCAGGTATGATAATGGCCATATTGATGATTGGACATCGGGCACTAACGTGGTATTCTCCATATATCGGGTGTGATAATGGCCATATTGATGATAAGAAATCGGGCACTAACGTGGTATTCTCTATATATCGGGTGTGATAGGCCATATTGATGAATGGACATCGGGCACTAACGTGGTATTTTCTATATATCGGGTGTGATAATGGCCATATTGATGATTGGACATCTGGCACTTACGTGGTATTCTCTATATATCGGGTGTGATAATGGCCATATTGATGAATGGACATCGGGCACTAACGTGGTATTTTCTATATATCGGGTGTGATAATGGCCATATTGATGATTGGACATCGAGCACTAACGTGGTATTCTCTATATATCGGGTGTGATAATGGCCATATTGATGATTTGACATCGGGCACTAACGTGTCATTCTCTATATATCAGGTATGATAATGGCCATATTGATGATTGGACATCGGGCACTAACGTGGTATTCTCCATATATCGAGTGTGATAATGGCCATATTGATGATTGGACATCGGGCACTAACGTGGTTTTCTCTATATATCGGGTGTGATAATGGCCATATTGATGATTTGACATCGGGCACTAACGTGTCATTCTCCATATATCAGGTATGATAATGGCCATATTGATGATTGGACATCGGGCACTAACGTGGTATTCTCCATATATCAGGTGTGATAATGGCCATATTGATGATTGGACATCGGGCACTAACGTGGTATTCTCCATATATCGAGTGTAATAATGGCCATATTGATGATTGGACATCGGGCACTAACGTGGTATTCTCCATATATCAGGTGTGATAATGGCCATATTGATGATTGGACATCGGGCACTAACGTGGTATTCTCCATATATCGAGTGTGATAATGGCCATATTGATGATTGGACATCGGACACTAACGTGGTATTCTCTATATATCGGGTGTGATAATGGCCATATTGATGATAAGACATCGGGCACTAACGTGGTATTCTCTATATATCGGGTGTGATAGGCCTTATTGATGAATGGACATCGGGCACTAACGTGGTATTTTCTATATATCGGGTGTGATAGGCCATATTGATGAATGGACATCGGGCACTAACGTGGTATTTTCTATATATCGGGTGTGATAATGGCCATATTGATGATAAGACATCGGGCACTAACGTGGTATTCTCTATATATCGGGTGTGATAGGCCTTATTGATGAATGGACATCGGGCACTAACGTGGTATTTTCTATATATCGGGTGTGATAATGGCCATATTGATGATTGGACATCGGGCACTAACGTGGTATTCTCTATATATCGGGTGTGATAGGCTTTATTGATGAATGGACATCTGGCACTAACGTGGTATTCTCTATATATCGGGTGTGATAATGGCCATATTGATGATTAGACATCGGGCACTAACGTGGTATTCTCTATATATCGGGTGTGATAATGGCCATATTGATGAATGGACATCGGGCACTAACGTGGTATTTTCTATATATCGGGTGTGATAATGGCCACATTGATGATTGGGCATAGGGCACTAACGTGGTATTCTTTATATATCGGGTGTGATAATGGCCATATTGATGATTAGACATCGGGCACTAACGTGGTATTCTCTATATATCGGGTGTGATAATGGCCATATTGATGATTGGACATCGGGCACTAACGTGGTATTCTCTATATATCAGGTGTGATAATGGCCACATTGATGATTGGGCATAGGGCACTAACGTGGTATTCTCTATATATCGGGTGTGATAATGGCCATATTGATGATTAGACATCGGGCACTAACGTGGTATTTTCTATATATCGAGTGTGATAGGCCATATTGATGAATGGACATCGGGCACTAACGTGGTATTTTCTATATATCGGGTGTGATAATGGCCACATTGATGATTGGGCATAGGGCACTAACGTGGTATTCTCTATATATCGGGTGTGATAATGGCCATATTGATGATTAGACATCGGGCACTAACGTGGTATTCTGTATATATCGGGTGTGATAATGGCCATATTGATGATTAGACATCGGGCACTAACGTGGTATTTTCTATATATCGGGTATGATAATGGCCATATTGATGATTAGACATCGGGCACTAACGTGGTATTTTCTATATATCGGGTATGATAATGGCCATATTGATGAATGGACATCGGGTACTAACGTGGTATTCTCTATATATCGGGTGTGATAATGGCCATATTGATGATTGAGCATCGATCACTAACGTGGTATTCTCTATATATCGGGTGTGAAAATGGCCGTATTGATGATTGGACATCGGGCACTAACGTGGTATTCTCCATATATCGGGTGTGATAATGGCCATATTGATGATTGGACATCGGGCACTAACGTGGTATTCTCCATATATCGGATGTGATAATGGCCATATTGATGATTGGACATCGGGCACTAACGTGGTATTCTCTATATATCGGGTGTGATAATGGCCATATTGATGATTAGACATCGGGCACTAACGTGATATTCTCTATATATCGGGTGTGATAATGGCCATATTGATGATTGGGCATAGGGCATTAACGTGGTATTCTGTATATACCGGGTGTGATAATGGCCATATTGATGATTAGACATCGGGCACTAATGTGATATTCTCTATATATCGGGTGTGATAATGGCCATATTGATGATTAGACATCGGGCACTAACGTGGTATTCTCCATATATCGGGTGTGATAATGGCCATATTGATGATTATACATCGGGCACTAACATGGTATTCTCTATATATCGGGTGTGATAATGGCCATATTGATGATTAGACATCGGGCACTAACGTGGTATTCTCCAGATATCGGGTGTGATAATGGGCATATTGATGATTGGACATCAGGCACTAACGTGGTATTCTCTATATATCGGGTGTGATAATGGCCATATTGATGATTGGACATCGGGCACTAACGTGGTATTCTCTATATATCGGGTGTGATAATGGCCATATTGATGATTGGACATCGGGCACTAACGTGGTATTCTCTATATATCGGGTGTGATAATGGCCATATTGATGATTGGACATCAGATCAAGTCAAAGTTTACATAAATATCACTAATCATTGAACATTTTTACCTATGTTACTCGGTATGACGTATTATCTGGGCTTATATAGCTGAACTTACTGTCCATGTTATTGTAGTAATAATGATAATAATAATAATAATAATAATAATAATAATAATAATAATAATAATAATAATAATAATAATTATAATAATAATAATCATCATCATCATATATACTGATGGTAATAATACTAATTATAACAACAACAACAACAACAACAACAACAACAACAACAACAACAACAACAACAACAACAACAACAACAACAACAACAACAACAACAACAACAACAACAACAACAACAACATCAACAACAACAATAATAATAATGATGATAATAATATTAATAATGATAAGACAATAATAATTATTGACAATAATAATAATGATAAAAAAAAAAAAATAATAATAATAATGATAATGATAATGAAAATAATAATAATAATAATAATAATAATGATGATGATAATGATTCAAGAAATCATTTGAATATATTCGACCTTTCATGAGGCCCTCAACATATACAGAACAACATCAGTTTTTACATGTTAACTGTGTATGTATCTGTTGTTATTTTCAGTAAGTTCTGGTCTTTACGGGGCTGGCAGGATGCTGTTCAACTAAGCATCTGGGTAACTATGATTTACATCTCAATCCAAGGACCTTATGTGATCACGTGGTGGAACCCTATGAGCTACACATATCTCCTCGGTCCCACGGTGCATACGTTCCTGCAGATCGCCGCCATGACAGTTTGTATGTGGTATTTTAAAAACAAGAAGTAAGGAAGAGCGACCAGTGTTGTAACCCTTGCACGAATACTCCATTATAAATACGGATCTGACACAACCATAAATCACAAACTCGCAACTTATACAAGTATCTTTAAAAACGTGCCATGTATTAAAGAATATAAAAATATATAAACAAAATAAAATCGCTAATGGAATCACCATGTAAATGTGATCCAATGATCTCATAATATTTATAATAAAATGTCGTATAATTGGGAGAAAATGATATCTGAAATCAGTGTGTTGAGTTATAGGCAAAGTTGCATTTTTTGTTAAAATATCTATGTTCCAACTGTGATTCTGTGGTTTCAAATATGTTTGAATGACTAAGTTTAAATTCTTGAAAATGTGTCATAGATAAAGTCAACGAAGAATGCGATACACGGTTGTGTTTATTAAAAATAAAAAAACATGTACGGAATGAACATCAACCAAACGGTTGTTTATAATGGCCTAACAAGTCATTATTATGCTCTTTTTTTCATTTTCTCATTATTGATTATTGAATAATGAATTCACAGTGAATTGTTTTTCATAATATCACTGTTTCAGCTAGTTAAATCATAAATAGTAATTTCACTGTTTGTAGTACATATATAATGTAAATCTAATAAAAAGAAAAACAAGTGTTAGTTTCAGGGATACATCAATTATATTTCACTAGTGAACACTGAAACTTGTACACGATGAAATAAAAATCATATTTTCACTGAAACTAATATTTTGTTCTCTATATTCTTTATTAATATTAAATGTTCAATTATCATATATTGTGTTTGTGTTCATTACGTTTATAGATTAAAATAGTTATGTGTCCTTCATGCTGCAACATTGCAAGCTGATTTCTTTTAAAATACGTCGATCTTATCGAATTAACTAGTGTCATCTTTTTCATCCATATTGCTGAATGAAGCGTGTCTATTATAACGTTTGTCCTCAGCATGTGATCTAAACTTTATGGGAACAACCACAGGCGACAGTACCGGTGTTTGGATAACCCAATTTACCTGACTTCCTAAAGAAACACAAATCTTACCCCTCCCACTCCCACCTCCACACAATTATATTTTTTTATTAAAAAAAATAAATAAATAATGATATGTTTCATATATATATATTTCTAAAAGTGAAATTAGGGGTTATAGTTTTATAGATTTATATATATATATATATAGGCAAGTTACCAACTCGACACTGGGCCACGGTCATACCAACTCATTTCAATCAACTATTCCATTGGTCAAATTTAGAGATTTATCCACGGACATGGGATGGTTACCACTACCAAGGATGAGTTTCCGAAACATAAAAACGGTTCCCTTCAAAAGAAAATATGTGGAGTTGTGGGGAGGGGGTACTCGGCGTGTGTGGTGGTGGAGGTCAGGTTAATTGGATGGTCCAAACTCCGATACTGTCGCCTGTGGGGACAGCCCTAAAACCACATAAGCATGTAGACCTGTGGCAACAATTGATATACACAGTTTTGTGTTTTCATGTAATTTCATTATATGAACCGGTTATAAAACCAAAGTAACAGTAAAAATACGGCTGGTTTTATAAAAACAATTCGTATATATATAATACTGACACGGTCTTTAAAGGGAGTTTATCACGAAAAAAGTGTCTTAAAAATATATAATTAGTTTTAAAATTGTTGCAAAGCATCTCATTATAATAAATAAATAAAATCTGAATCCAATATTGTTCGAGGTCGTTGTGTCCTTCCTTATTTTCTCGAAACTCGCTGGTAAATTGAGTGACACGTTCTTTTAAGACTGAAATTTCGTCATCTTTTTACGGAGCCTGGACGATGCTACATGTTTTCACCACAGTCTCTTGTAGTTTTTTGTTGGATTGATTCAGTACGTTTATTCATCGCAAAGTCGATGAAAGGAGTGATTTTATCTGACAATGTGGGGGCTGCTTGTTTAATAATTTGTTAATCATTGAACGTTTTTACAGTCATTTTAGAGAAAGATAAAGTTTTGTTTTGCATTTTACTTGAGTAAGATCTGGCGAGGAGTTTTGTCTTTTGATAGTGGGTGTTTTGATGGATAAGCTTTTTCGTCTTTTTGCCGGGCTAGTTTGTGCAGTTACGCTCCAAACATCCAAAAATTTGCCTCCGTCACTTTTCATGTTAACTGATGTAAACACGGGTTTAGATACAAACACTCGCTGATTGTCCAGGTATGCGAAGCAGGGGCCCGTTTCCTTAACGTTCGTAAAGTCGAGAAATTTGTTAAGTGTTTCGCTTACATCATTTTACAAACTTTCGTAAGATTTGTAAAAAGTATTCTTTTTAAAATTATACAAAAAATCTGGGCAAATGAAACGTTCCTGTGTGTCACAATTTGTTTGTACGAACATCTTAACACTCTCGAATGTGATACGGGTTTGTAAAGCGTATCGAATGTGACACGGGTTTGTAAAGCGTATCGAATGCGATTAATAGCCGTGCGCTTTACACAATCTTATTGGATATCTGTAAAAGTGCTCCCCCAAACATGTAAATCACCCATAAATCTTTCCAATTTTAACAAATAGTTGCAGAAATTAAAACTCAATTGTCTTATTTAATCAAATAAGTGCGCTGTATACATATTTCGCTAAAATACTCAATAAATGTCACTTAGCTACAAAACACGTCCGCTTAATTAATGCGTTTTTTTATCATAATAATTTTGTTTTTATTATCACGACCGTATTTTTATTATCGTCCAGTAAATTTATGATGGAAAAAGTCGGGTAATTACAATGAAGTCATTTGATAAAAAATGGCAGAGCGTCCGCCTAGCATGCAGACGGTCAACGACTCGATCCCCCAGCCGGTTCATACATGATACTTGAAAATGGTGCAACAAGCTGCATCGCTTGATGCTAAGAATTTAAAGATTTTTTTTAGGCCTGGTCGATCCAGTGGTAGTATAATGTGACTGGGTGGGTAGCATACTTCGTGTCTGAGATACGATTCTCCAGTGTTGTGCTTAGAATTTAGAGGACTGTTCTAGGCCTGGTCGATCCAGTGGTCGTATAATGTGACTGGGTGGGTAGCATACCTCGTGTCTGAGATACGATTCTCCAGTGTTGTGCTCAGAATTTAGAGGGCTGTTCTAGGTCTGGTCGGTCCAATGGTAGTATAATGTTAGATTGGGTATCACACCTTGTGTCACCACTTATACCATTGTCTCAAGTAGACACTTTCGTAATATGACAGAAAAATTGTTGAAAGCGACGCTCAACACCATGCAATACAATCGTTTGATAAATCAGTAAGGAATAACAAAACATTATTTCACAATAATTACTTATAGAATATAATTTAAACTTTTTTATTTTACTTAGTTTTTTTATTTAAACTTATTTATTTTACTTCGATTGTGAAACAAGTTATAAAATCACGCTGGAAGTCTTCCTTGACATTATATATATATATATATATAAGGTATCTTGCTCAAGGACACCACACATAGCCGCGGGGAAGGATCAAACCGACGACCCTCCGATCATGGGTTCGATGATGCTCACAATTTTATTTTATTTTACGTCGATTGTGAAACAAGTTCTAACAACTCAGCAAATCTCGCTAGAAATCATTTATGGATAAAGTGTCTTGCTCATTTTTGAACATATATAAGCAGCAGATGAGAATGTTTCATTATACCTTGCTGGCGTACCAACGCTATGCATGTTTTATGCGCGTCGTTCAATTTTCTATTTACTATAATGCGATTATTCGAATCAATAGCTAGATCAAATCAAATGACATTCTTCAATGCGCTATGATGATATCGATCAAAATCAATCAATCCTCATCATTTGCCACTTTGTGTCTAATTTACTGATTTTTTTAAGTGAGCATGCGCACTGACGCCTCCCTGACAGTTTAAACAAACGAAAATGACAAAGTCTGCATTACCGAGACGCTTATCTTTCGTCAAACATCTGCATAATCCGGATTGAATGCGAACTAATTTGTTTGGAAGGAATCAATTACCATCGGATGACTGAAATGTTAACAGTAATACTAAGAAAACGATATTAGAATAAAAACGGCACGCGACACTGTCATATTGTTTTCTTTTGGAGATCACACCTCTCTTTACAATTCGTGAAATTGTTCGAAATAACCCCGATATGTAATGAATATCAAATAGGATTAAGAAAACCTCAATGACAATTCGATTCGTTTAACGTGGATGCTGACACATATATCACTGTCGAATCAAATTAACAACGAGAGAGCGACACACAGAGAGTGTGCGCGCACTTTTAAGAAAAAGGTCGCATTCAAAACGCTGTAAGGGTTTTGTTTTAAACATTTTTTTAGATATATCACCGACATAGAGCCAGATCTTTTAAATTCTATATTTGTTTTTAAAAACAAATCAATTCTATAAAAAAAACAGTTTATAACAATAAATAAACACAACTCCCGCGTTGTTCGTTCAATACCATGAGTATATTCATCAGGAGGCGATTCAAAATTTTCAGGTGGGGATTCGCAGCGAATCGCCAACTACCAACCAGCTGCCAGTTGGGGATTCTGATTGTATATTAATGTACACCCGTTTTCAATTGATTATATTATTAAAACATATACACACGAGTACATTAAATAGTGATTATAATAATGAATCCGAATCCCCAACTGGCAACTGGTCGGTAGTTGGTTATACGAATCCCCAATTACCAACTGCCAACTACCTCCTTACTTTACACTCATTGTTATTCTATGTATTTCAAATAAATTAAAAATATTTTTCGGAAATCCATATATTTCTAAATCAATATAAAAAATCTTAAAAGTTATTGAAAATTAAAAACTATTTTAATCAAATTTGGTTAACATATGTCAGTTATAAGTGCATTGTTTCTTGCACCTGATGAAGACACTCAAGTCAGCTAAAGTATTAGTCTGTCCAGGTTCAGAGCCTGCTGGATATTAGTGGCCGACAACAAATGACGACATACGGCGGACAATGATTCGCTGTCGTCTAAACTGCTCATGGCCCAAATGCCAAAAGCACTGTTGGCTTAACGCAACGTTAAGATGATTTTTTGAATAATGGTCCTTGAAATTTAATACATTAAAAGTAACAAATAACTGGCAATCGTAACGCAATGTCATTTCTACTTCTATAACCCCCTGTACTTGATATGGACATTTTAACAGAGGGGTAGAAATCCTCCGAATGGGTGTCATGTTCATTTTATCATTTTTTGTCATGTTCACTACTATGGTTAAATTATCAACCCCTGTGTGGTTCCAGGGAGCCATATGAGTGGTGGCAAGAAAAGGATCACTGTGACTCATGCATATCATAAAAAGCGTCAATTTGAGTTATACGATAGAATTTGCTCTAGGTCATTTGTTGATGTGATTTGTTGTTAATTAGTTATATTTTGTACATGTAGAGTGAACCTGTAATCTTCTTTCCTGTTGGCGTCGATAACTTATTATATGATGGTACGCCGTAAAACCCCATTCATTCATTCATTTAAAATTTTAAAGATATCGTGCATGCAAGATTTCACCTAACGGTGTGTTAAGCTGACAGAAGGTTGCACAACTCGGCACTCGCCAATAAAGCTGTGCATGTAAGTAAATCATCATCACAAAAACTTATGTTTTTACAAACTATAATTTTATTCCATTTTTTCAGCAAAATATCACACCAAGTTTGAATAAGCATGCATTACTTATACGGTTACGCCAAGCCAGAACAAGCACTGCTGCATTAGGTAAACACAACTACAATATATACATTTGATGATATATAAATACTTGGTAACACTATATTTAAGTAATAAACTAACATCGGCTGAATAAATAATAACACGTAAACTACAATTTTGAGTGTCAGTCCTTATAAAGGAAAGCATTTGTAAGCAAACTCAAATTGGGGTAACGTATTTGTAAGCGAACATAATGTTGAATTATGTATGTATAAGTCAGATACACGCTGTTCTTATAACGAACTTGTAATTAATATAGGTTCTGTTTTATAATACAAGCGTAAGTGTCTTCGGCATTATTGATAAAGCACCTGTATGTGATATCGATCGGAAGTAATGTTTCTGTGAACTATTTTAATGAGAAGCGTTTTTATACGCGGCATTAGTTTTCTTCAGTGAAGTGTGTGTATACGCTATACCAATCTAGAGTTGTTGTTGTATGGTGTTTAACGTCGCTTTCAACAATTTTTCAGTCATATCGCGACGGTGTCTACTTGAGACAGTATTCTAAGCGCTGTCACACTGGAGTATCATGCTGCAGACACATGGTATGATACCCCACCCAGTCACATTATACTGACACCGGGCCGACCAGACCTAGAACTCTCCTCTAAATGCTGAGCGTCAAGCGAGGAAGCTTCTAATACCATTTTTAAAGTCTCTGATATGACCCGGCCGGGGATTGAACCCACGACCTTCCGCATGCGAGGCGGACGCTCTACCACAAACATATTTGAATGATGCATTAATCTATCTCAATTTTAAGTGACGCATTTTTATGTGATATCGATTTTGCAGTGACCCATATTACATTACATTGATTTTGTGTAACGTATATATAGATTGTATCGTTTTTAGTAACGTATTTGTATGTGATATCGATTTTGCAGTGACCCACCTTTACATTACATTGATCTCATGTAACGTATATGTAGATTGTATCAATTTTAAGTAATGTATTTGTATGTGATATCGATTTTGCAGTGACCCATATTACATTACATTGATTTCCTGTAACGTATATGTAGATTTATCGATTTTAAGTAATGTTTTTATATGTGATATCGATTTTGCAGTGACACACCTTTACGTTACATTGATCTCATGTATTGTATGTGTAGATTGTATCGTTTTTAGTAACGTATTTGTATGTGATATCGAATGTGTACGCGTAAGAAACAAAGTTTAGCAGACGTAAATACTGTTATGCAAATAATAGGTCATTTCAGTTCTATTCGCAATCAATAAACTGATCACAATATGACATTGGTGAAGACATCTCAGACGAACCATTTGACAGTGCCCGGATATTGTCCGTTTCCATAAAATCATTGTTCACTTGCTTTAGCACGTGCTTGTCATCACCATGTTGCCGAATGATGTTGCACGAATCACCTTGCTTTTTAGGAAATGTTTGTTTTTCTTGGAAGTCCACTACATTACTAAGAAGATTTATGTATTTTATTGCAAACCGCAATATTTCACTTTTACTTAATTTTTTATCGGGAGGATGTGTCGGTAGCAGACGCCGCAATTCATTAAAGGCACTGTTCACGTTTTGTTGCCGCCATCGTTCACGTGTGTTTGTGTAAACACGTCTGTGGCAGCCTTTACGTTGAACTCCTACTTCCCCGTCAATGTCGACCAGTTGTCTGCCACAAAGTTTGTTCTGACGCAAGTCAAGTGGGATATCTTGTGAACTTATTTCTGACGTCGAACTTAGACAAACAGACCGTGGGGAGAGGAATGGATGGGGTATACGATCCAAGCATATAAAGTTTGAAGACGTTCTGTCGGTGTCAAGAAAAACAGAATCATCATTTTCGTCGTGCTCTTTGCTTTCAAAATCCTCGTCTGTAACGCTGTGTGAGTCCAGGGATACCAGTCTTTGCATGCGAAGTCTGTGATTGGGTGACATCAAAGATTTTGTAACATCATCAGACGACATGGATCTACCAATCATTACGTCATTTTCAGTAAATCTGCTGTCGTCTGCGAACTCTACTGGGGAGACACAGTTGTTCACTTCCGGACTTTTTATAAGCGTTGAAATGTCCATGACCTAGAAATATACAAAAAACATAAAATAATAATATAGCAGTACATATATAAGTTATGATTTACACTTAGATTTGATTTTAAAAATAGGCGGTTATCTGAACATTTCGATTATGTGGTGATCACACCATGTTGCCGAATGGCCGATCATAATACGAGGAAACCACACAATTACGTAAATAAACCACATCGGAATATCATTTGACCACACAAGAATGATAACGAACCACATTATAATGTAAATTGACCACATAGGAATGAAAAAAAAAACACATCATAATGTAAATTTACCACATAGGAATGAAAACAACAACAGCAGAATGTAAATTTACCACATAGGAATGAAAACAACCACAGCAGAATGATACCATAATGTCAGGTAACCACATCACAACGACAGGTAACCACATGTGACATTATAAGAGAAAGTGACCATTTCAGAATGACAACGAAAAACATCAGATTCTGAAGGGAAATATCCAAAATAAAAATGTGAAATAACTTTATCAAAATGGCAACTAATCAAATTAGAATTTAAAAAAATACCATAGCAGAATGGCAACTAATCACATTAGAATTAAAAAGTAACCATATCAAAATAGCAACTAATCCAATTAGAGTCAAAAGTAACCATATCAAAATGGCAACTAATTAAATTGGAATCAAAAGTAACCATATGAAAATGGCAATTTATCAAATTAGAATTAAAAAGAAACCATATTACAAACCAGATCGGAACGACAACGAATCTTATCAGAATGTACTTTATTTATGTACATAAACGCTGCATTTTCAATATGTACTTAAATATTGTACATAATACTGTACTTTATGTATGTACATTAACGCTGTTTTTTTCCAATATGTACTTAAACACGGTATTTAATACTGTACTTTTTTATGTACTTTAACGCTGTTTTTTTAATATGTTCTTTAATACTGTACATAATACTGTACTTTATGTATGTAGTTTAAAGCTGTATTTTCAGTATGTACTTAAATACTGTATTAAAGCTGTATTTTCAGTATGTACTTAAATACTGTACATAATACTGTACTTTATGTATGTACTTTAACGCTGTTTTTTTTTAATATGTACTTAAATACTGTACTTAATACTGTACTTTATGTATGTAGTTTAAAACTGTATTTTCAGTATGTACTTAAATACTGTATTAAAGCTGTATTTTCAGTATGTACTTAAATACTGTACTAAATACAATACTTTATGTATGAAGTTTAACGCTGTATTTTCAATATTTACTTAAATACTGTTCTTAATACTGTACTTTATGTATGAAGTTTAACGCTGTATTTTCAATATTTACTTAAATACTGTTCTTAATACTGTACTTTATGTATGTAGTTTAAAGCTGTATTTTCAATATTTACTTAAATACTGTTCTAAATACTGTACTTTATGTATGAAGTTTAACGCTGTATTTTCAATATTTACTTAAATACTGTTCTTAATACTGTACTTTATGTATGAAGTTTAACGCTGTATTTTCAATATTTACTTAAATACTGTTCTAAATACTGTACTTTATGTATGACGTTTAACGCTGTATTTTCAATATTTACTTAAATACTGTTCTTAATACTGTACTTTATGTATGAAGTTTAACGCTGTATTTTCAATATTTACTTAAATACTGTACTTAATACTGTACTTAATACTGTACTGTATGTATGTAGTTTAAAGCTGTATTTTCAGTATGTACTTAAATACTGTACTTAATACTGTACTGTATGTATGTACTTTATGTATGTAGCCTTTATAATGTAATTGGATACTTTATTATATGGTATGCACTTTAATTATCTTTTTGAAAATCTTTATAACTATAAAGCCGGATACTAACGATTTATAAATACTAGACCCCTGCAGGGTTAATTTAACCAATTTAACACATATATTGTAAACTTTTATGTGTTTATTAAATCATATTGGACTCACTCGAAATAATTAGATTTTTTAAGAATTTTTTTTTTTTTTTTGCTTTTTGACCCTTTACTTCATATAGACGCCTTTGGTCACCTCTAATATAGACGCCTTTGGATACCTCTAAATAGAAGACTTTTGAATTATTGGGTGAATTATGTTTATATTAACTGACAGAGTAATCTGAACTCTTCCTGCACTGTTTTCAAAGGCCTTTTTTGGTATCTATGGAGTAAAGGGTTAATTTGCCAACTAAGATATTATGCATAACGGATACGACACCATTCTCTTTACACAATTTTACCCGGCTTCCCTTTCTAATGTCCCTTGTACTCCCCTTGATGGGAAGTCCTTTTCATAATATTCTGTTTTATTCTAACATTGATTTCGGTTTGTGTGATGTTATAACGTTCAAACGTGCGACGTGCGTTTTTAGATTCTTCGTTTGTAGCCATTTCAGGTAATATAATTCCTAAAAATAAATATTCTGATAACATGTTCCCTCATGATTTATAACCAGTTCCCTCGGCATCAGTGTCTGCACTTCTGTTTTCAAAAAATATAAATAAATGTCAATAATTTTAGAAAAACATGAATAAATATTTCTGTTTTAGCGTTAAGTTATTACATCGGAGTGACGCACAGCTCTTGATGCGGATCATAAACATAGTTACATTTTAACAAAATGACGTTGTATTTATAAAATCGTTTTTAAAGATGAAATAAATAGTACTGATAAATCTCCCGAAATCCAAACAAATATAAACAATAGACAAGGGTGAGAAGACTAGAGAACACTTGTTCGCTGTTCGAGAGATGCATTTCCCATCTGCGTGCTGCACTCGTTATCCTGATATCGCGTTATCTTGACGTTGATTTAAATCAAATAATAATTGAGAGTGTTGATTGGTCCAGGACATAGTAGATTATGAAAGCTTTCTTTTATATTTTAGTTTATTTTTTTAATATTTACGCGTTTTTTTTTTGTGTGTGTGTGAATAAGCAGACGGCGATATATTGCATGTACTTGAACAGATACCTTTTTGTAAATACATTGACGCCAACAAACACGTACAATAAACACAAATCATGTAAAGAAATAAAATACAATATACATTCCATATAGTATTACAAAAAAACTATCACAGGCAGAATCAGTATATCCCATCTGACTTAAATTCTTTATTAAATCGTAGGAAGAAAAGTGACTATAATCCTAAATTATACTTTAGGGAGAAAAATAAATATATTCCTATATCAAATTATACTCTCGGGGGAGAAAATGACTATCATCCTATTTTAAATGACTATAATCATGTATTCTATTATAGGAAGAAAAATGACAATAATCCTGTATTTTATTATATGAAGAAAAGTGACTATAATCTTGTATTGTATTATGGGAAAAGAATTGACTATAATCTTATTTTAAAATGACTATAATCATGTATTCTATTATAGGAAGAAAAGTGACTATAACCCTGTATTCTATTATATGAAGAAAATTGACTATAATCCTGTATTGTATTATGGGAAGAGAATTGACTATAATCTTATTTTAAAATGACTATAACCATGTATTCTATTATAGGAAGAAAAGTGACTATAATTCTGTATTCTATTAAAGGAAGAGAATTGACTATAAGCCTTTTTTTAAAATGACTAAAATTCTGTATTCTATTATAGGAAGAAAAATTACTATAATCCTATTTGAAAATGGCTATAATCCTGTATTCTATTATAGGAAGAAAAGTGATAATAATCCTGTATTCTATTATTGGAAGAGAACTGACTAAAATCCTATTTTAAAATGACTATAATCCTGTATTCTATTCTAGGAAGAAAAGTGACTATAATCCTATTTTAAAATGACTATAACCATGTATTTTATTATAGGAAGAAAAGTGACTATAATCATGTATTCTATTAAAGGAAGAAAATTGACTATAATCCTATTTTAAAATGACTATAACCATGTATTCTATTATAGTAAGGAAAATGACTATAATCCTATTTGAAAATGACTATAGTCCTGTATTCTATTAAAGGGAGAGAATTTACTATACTCCTATTTTAAAATGACTGTAATCATGTATTCTATTATAGGAAGAAAAATGACAATACTCCTGTATTGAATTATACTCCCGGGAAGAAACAAGCATATACTCATTTATCATATATTATATTATAGAATGAAAATTAATAAAAAAAAATCTAAATTATAGGAAGAAAATGAATATAATCCTGTATTAAATTTACTCCCAGGTACAAAAATGGCTATAATCTTGTCTTATAATTAGTATACTCTGAGAAAGAAAACTGACTACAATCCTTCATTAAGTTCTAGAAAGTAAGTAAACGAATAAATCCAGTCATAGATAATATTTCTTATAACTGTTTTCATATAAGAAATATGTCAGTGTTAGTAATAATATAATCACGTTTAAATATTTAGGATTCCAACCTGATAAATTTAATTATATCAGACAATAACGTGATATGTTTGATCAAAGTCGTTCCATTTAATTTATATTTTCCTCTAAACGAAAAAACGCAACAAAACATTTTCAATAATAAATATATGACGTCATCACTATAATGTGCACTTACTGATAATGTCATCAACCTGATAAAGGAAAGTTACCATAAATAATCACCTTTAATAATGTCGGTGTAATCTTAAAATTTAATCTTTTTAATGTATTCGTTATTTTTCTTGTTAATAACCATAATACTTTTTATTTGGAAACCTTCATCTCACTGGCTCGCTCATCCACTCGACTCGACTCCACTCGACTCCACTCGACTCCACTCGACTCCACTCACTCACTCACTCACTCACTCACTCACTCACTCACTCACTCACTCACTCACTCACTCACTCACTCACTCACTCACTCACTCACTCACTCACTCACTCACTCACTCAATCCACTCACTCACTCAATTACTTACCACTCACCCACTCACAGCCAGCCAGCTATTCGTTCATTCATTCAAGCAAAATTTCAAAAAATAAATTACAAATAGATCGTCTATATTTATGTGTATGTGAACTTGAGCAGTGTGCATACTTATGTAACTTTATTCTAATTTAATTGTTTATATATTTACTTGCTATTTATCTGTTATATCTAGTTTGAAATGGAATACACCAGCCACGTTCAATCTTTCGTGGCCAATGCCAGGTACAAAACAATCTTGTTTTTGCCGGGACCAGATGTCAACCAACATTAACCGTTACACAGTACAGTTGTTCTCCATAACCATCTTTAAATTTGATCGATGTAGTTTGCTGGCGAATTTCGCCAAAATCGTTTCCACATGAAACGATGGGGATGAAATATGGAGGCGATGTAACTAGAGATTAATATTTCGTGCAGTAATAAATTTGACAAGGTTTGTTGAAAGTAGGAAACCAGTTGCTCCTACTCAGTCAACTTGATAGGGGTTTACCGTAACACTTATGTATCATATCGCAGAAACTGAGTGCGCAAAGGTCAACTTTTGTCTGCCACGTGATTGAGAATGATTGTCTGTAATTAAGACTAAAAGAAAAGGTTTTCGCAATATGTACATGTTGTATTAATAGAAGCGTATAGTACTTGTGTACGCGCACGTGTATGTACGTATGGCCACCAAAGTTGGTTGTTCTTATAACTTAATGATATTTCAATATATAACATTATGCAAACAGTTTTTGTGGATAAATACTGAAGACAAATTAAATAATCCAGTGAAAATCCGGTCCGTCCTCTCAAAAACCATGGCAAACTGCGTCGCCTAAATATTCTAACCGGGCGTGACACTAACCGGACATCCGGGTAAGTGATCTTATACTGATTTTAAACTACTCCGCCACAAAGGACCAACGGTGACCCATACTGAATGGTATAATGTTATATTTGAATTAGCCACAAGTGAAATATGTTTTCATGCATAATTATTATTATTATAATCATTATAATTTAGGTCTTCAACTGTTCTAAAACCTCTACGAATATCGCCTATGCTACTAATCATATAAACTCAACACGGTTTAACACTCAATCACTCAAATTATACTGATAGCGGATTGACCTCCGAGGAATCTTCTAGTGTACTAGTATCACCAGGACGAGGATCGAACCAGACGGTCTACCACCAGAAAACCGCTGTGGTTATCACCGTACATCCGCGAGACCTTCTCAGGGTGTCACTTGTTCCTGAATCTCTTAAAGTAATGGCCGTTCTTCCCCAGAACCTCAAAAGTATTTGCCATAGTTCCACAAAAGTATTTACCCCAGATCTCTAAAATCAGGACTTTGATCTCTGGATCCCTGAAAGCAATGACCAATGTTCCCAAGATCTCTAATTGGCCATGTTCCCCAGATCTCCCAAACCCCTGGGAGGGCCTCACCTGTGAGAAGAACGCGGTGTGTTACCATCTTAACCATATTTATAATTGTCTTTAGCATCCATAATATAATTTTCTCACCGAAACAAAGAGTGAACGGATGGGTGTACAATGGAGTCTACAGTTCAGTGACGTTTAATACCAATGCAGTTAAGTGGTTCCAAGTGGATGACATCAATGGTAAAGAAGAGCTGACATAGTGGCTGACCACAGACCCGGAATTAAACTGAAAACGATGACAACAAATCCTTAACAAAATATGTGATATTTTAGCGACTTGTCTCACTTGACTTCTCACTGTACGATATGTGAAGTGTTTGTTTCTAAATCATATGTTCATTGTCTAGTATAACATCTAAATAAAACTTAGATGCTCAATTGAAATTTCTTTAAAAACAATTAATGGCGGGAAGTCAAAAATAATTTAACACATCGGACGTCCACGTGCGTAATTCTGTGTTTCTTTATATACCATTCAATTTCATGTATTTTTATGCATTTTGTTGTAAAAACTAGGTCTTAAGGTGGTTTGTGAGTCAACAAGTACGTCTTTAAACAGAATTGTTTAAAGATCAGTTCACTGCTACCTAAAGTAACTATTGATATTAAGCCTGTACCCGTTACTTGTACCTTGTATGTTGGCACCTGCCACAAGTGCAATGAATTTGATCTCAGAGTCAGAGATAAAGAATTTTGCAAAATCGCACGTGTCACATGTTTACGTGTTAATAAGACCGACTTGATGGAAACTCTAACCTACCAATTAGTCGGCAATTAACTGTGTTTACACACTATTTATGATTTTTATTTTGATAATTCTGGTGTAAAACAGTTAGAGAGACACCTGGTACCCCGCCTTCATCACCTATAAATACAACAAGCCGACAACGTGAGCTACAGGGCGGTTATCAATTAACAATATGGTTTATATCTCAAGATATTTCAAAGAAAACAAAGAATGCATATTTGTTGAACTACGAGTACGTGTTTGGTAAAAGACGTATACACACGTGTGACATCTTTCTCCAAATCGAAAATAATTTGTTTAGTGACGTGCCCCGTTCATTAAAACAGTCTACTAAGTGACATGCACGTTCATTTAAACAGTCTACTAAGTGACATGCACGTTCATTTAAACAGTCTACTAAGTGACATGCACGTTCATTTAAACAGTCTACTAAGTGACATGCACGTTCATTAAAACAGTCTACTTAGTGACACACACTTTCATTTAAACAGGCTACTAAGTGACACGCACGTTCATTTAAACAGTCTACTAAGTGACACGCACGTTCATTAAAACAGTCTACTAAGTAACATGCGCGTTTGTTTAAACAGTCTACTAAGTGACATGCACGTTCATTTAAACAGTCTACTTAGTGACATGCACGTTCAATAAAACAGTCTACTAAGTGACATGCACGTTCATTTAATCAGTCTTCTAAGTGACATGCACGTTCATTAAAACAGTCTACTAAGTGACATGCACGTTCATTTAAACAGTCTACTAAGTGACATGCACGTTCATTTAATCAGTCTACTAAGTGACATGCATGTTCATTAAAACAGTCTACTAAGTGACATGCACGTTCATTTAAACAGTCTACTAAGTGACATGCACGTTCATTAATACAGTTTACTAAGTGACATGTCCGTTCAAAAAAAAAGTCTACTAAGCGACATACCCGTTCATTAAAGCAGTATTTTAAGTGACATTTGCGTTCATTAAAACAGTTTACTATTTATATAGCGTTCTGCCTTTGAAAACCATGTTAACTTAAAGTGACCTTGAATCATTCGTTATAAATGCCGCTTGCAAAACTTAAAACTTGAAAACTCATTTTCCCTATTCAGCGCCGAGTTGTCTGCGCTTGTAAAAATGTGTGATGTTCAGACATTTTTAACAAATGCTATACTTCAGATGGTGAAACACACACATTCTACTTGTACGTGTTTGATATCAATTATTTTGTCAAAAATATGTAAAATTATAACATTTGTGAAAATTTTCAAAAAATTAGACATCCGCGTACAGGATTATCGCTTAATCACTTGATAATGCAAAATACATAAATATTCTCAGAATTACATTTTTAGGACAAACCTATCTCAGAGTTAATTTCATTTCCCATAACTATGAAGACCTTTCGATTTATTCTTGGTAATGAGGTCAGTTGATATTTGATAACATTTGTCAACAATATTTGATAACATTTGTCAGCCGTATCCGACAACATTTGTCAACAGAATTCAATAGCATTTGTCAACAATATTCGATAACATTTGTCAACAAGCTTCGATAACATTTGTCAACAGTATTCAATGGCATTTTTCAACGTATTCGATAATATTTGTCAACAGTATTCGATAACATTTGTCAACAATATTCGATAACATTTGTCAACAGGATTCAATAGCATTTGTCATCAGTATGCGATAACATTTGTCAACAATATTCGATACCATTTGTAGAATTTGTCATTAGTATTCGATAACATTTGTCAACAGTATTCAATAGCATTTGTCAACAATATACGATAACATTTGTCAACAGTATTTGATAACATTTGTCAGCAGTATTCGATAACATTTGTCAACAGTATTCAAAAGCATTAGTCATCAGTATTCAATAACATCTGTCAACAATATTCGATAACATTTGTCAACAGTACTCAATAGCATTTGTCATCATTTTTTGATAACATTTGTCAACAGTATTCGATAACATTTGTCACCAGTATTCGATAACATTTGTCAACAATATTCGATTATATTTGTCAACAGTATTCAATAGCATTTGTCATCAGTATTCGATAACATTTGTCAGCAGTATTCGATAACATTTGTCAACAGTATTCAATAGCGTTTGTCAGCAGTATTCGATAACATTTGTCAACAGTATTCAATAGCATTTGTCATCAGTATTCGATAACATTTGTCAACAGTTTTCGATAACATTTTTCAACAGTTTTTGATAAAATTTGTCAACAGTATTCAATAACATAAATTTATCATCAGTATATGCTACATTTGTAATCAGTATCCGATAACATTTGTCATCAGTATTCCATAACATTTGTCAACAGATCACATTTGTCAACAGTATTCGATAACATTTGTCATCAGTTTTCGATAACATTTGTCATCAGTATTCAATAGCATTTGTCATCTGTATTCGATAACATTTTCCAACACTTTTCGAAAATATTTGTCTTCAGTATTCAATAGGATTTGTCATCTGTATTCGATACCATTTGCCAACAATATTCGATAACATTTGTCTTCAGTATTCAATAGCATTTGTCATCTGTATTCGATAACATCTGCCAACACTATTCAATATAACAATATTCATTAGCACTAATTTTGTTAACGATCCCAATTGCCTATAATTTACTACACAGATTTATACCGATCAATACATCTAAACAGATTCTTGGAACTGTAAGTATATACAACAATTGTGTATCATTTTTCACCAAAGCTACTAAAATTTTATAGAATTGATATCAATCCTAAAACTGTACTAAAAGGAAGGTACGCCGGAGGCACTTCAGGTCTGCATTATTAAACTATAATAGTGTAAGCGATATTTACAGTTTTACAATATAAGTGTGTATTTACAGTTTAACAATATAAGTGTGTATTTACAGTTTTACAATAAATGTGTATATTTACAGTTTTACAATATAAATGTGTATTTACAGTTTTACAATAAATGTGTTTATTTACAGTTTTATAATATAAGTGTGTATTCACAGTTTTACAATACCAGTGTGTTTTTACAGTATAAGTGTTTATTTACAGTTTTACAATATAAAACTTAGTGTGACAAATCTCATAATATAGACATGACATGTCTCATTTATTTGGAGTTTTACATGCGTTATATTTAATCTAACTGCAAACTATATGCAAAGTATGAAGGAAATCTATATTCAAATAAAGCAGTAACACGTATTTCAAACATGTCATGTACGCCTATCTGCCGCAGGCCTGATTTACGTTACTCCGTTGCGACGTCTATTTAGTTTACAAGTAATTTTCCTATTCTTACTCGTCGCTCCACTCATACTCTATAAGCACCAGCACTCGGATGCATTCTTTATTATCATGTGCACTGTATTATAACTTATACATAGTTTGCAGCATAGTTCATGAATTGAATTACGGCAATCCTTATTGAGGCACTGTTTACCACGGTGACGTGACTTTGCGTGATTTTGACAAAGGGCGCCACACTTGTTATCATCATTAATTGTTTCTCGTTCCTCAATGTATCGTTTGTGTTATTTGTAGACTACACAATGCACTACAAACAACTTTCTGGGAGTTTACTGTTCATATCTATCGTTTGATCAATGTTTGTCTAATATTGACAAAAACTGTATTGCTGCTCGTTGTTTCATCTTTTCACCAGATATTTGCATATGAATAAGTCTAGCTTTGCCATATAAGTTTATTTAAACTCCTAACACCTGCGCCCAATGCTGGAATGACACATGCAGACATTGATGACGTGTCTTCAATAATATATGATTCACCGCTGGTTTTACAAAGAAATGATTGTTATTCTTCACATATTTAACTGTCGAATTGTTGAACATTTTAAGCTGCGGCACTAATTATGTATGTATGTTGCTATGGAAACCACAACATTATTACTGACAAAAGAAATACACTAAAACGCCACACCAATACTTAAGTTATGAAAAATATAGCTATGTACTTGCATACATTTATTTTATTAAATTTGTCCACGAACTTTTGGATAACCCCTCGTGTCAACAGTTTAACATTATAAGTGTTTATTTACAGTTTAACAATATAAGTGTGTATTTACAGTTTTACAATATAAGACTTAGTTTGTATTTACAGTTTTACAATATAAGTGCTTATCTACAATTTTACAATACAAGTGTGTATTTACAGTTTAACAATATAAGTGTGTATTTACAGTTTAACAATATAAGTGTGTATTTACAGTTTAACAATATAAGTGTGTCATTACAGTTTAACAATATAAGTGTGTATTTACAGTTTAACAATATAAGTGTGTCATTACAGTTTTACAATATCAGTTTAACAATATAAGTGTATATTTACAGTTTAACAATATAAATGTGTATTTACAGTTTTACAAAATAAGTGTGTATTTACAGTTTAACAATATAAATGTGTATTTACAGTTTTACAAAATAAGTGTGTATTTACAGTTTAACAAAATAAATGTGTATTTACAGTTTTACAAAATAAGTGTGTATTTACAGTTTTACAATATAAGTGTGTATTTCATAATATGATCATTATTATTAACAAATCGTTAATGCAATATATTCACACCCATGTAAAATCGCTTACCTTAGTTTGATAATCAGCACTGAAATTCACCCGGCGTCTTTACCCCTTCAGTATACCATACTTATTGACTTATTTCTTGAAAAGGGCATGTATACATGTATATAATATATATAAACTCTGTTTCAAATAATTAGACATCCGCATACAGAATTATCGCACAATCACTTGGTAATGCGAAATACATAAATATTCTCAGAATTACGTTTTTAGGACAAACCTATCTCAGAATTAATTTCATTTCCCATAACTATGAAGACCTTTCAATTTATTTCACGGTAATAAAGTCAGTTGATATCAACACTGGATGAATGGGCGCATAGTTCTATGATTTGCCTACGTAACATGAGCCATGCAAAATCCATCAACAGCGTGCATGGTGAGTAGGACAATTGTCTTATACACGCACCTAGTATAACTTTAAAATGTATCACATTTAGATAGACAAGTCAGTTTTATAGGATAAGAAGTTTTATGGATCAAAAAACACTACGACGGCTTGGAGCATAAAGTGTCTATGTATGTTTTAACTGAAACAGTACATAATGCATTTATGCTCTCATGAGTTAACACATTATTTCGCTCTTTATACATTTATAAGCATGAAAGAAAGACAACCGCCCCATAACTGGATTGATTGTTTTGGCACGACTGAATGTATATTAATAACAAGGAATTATACACAGACATATATACATACAAGTCCTTGTTGATAATAATAAGTAATAACACTAATTAACTATGTCCTTATAATAATAATGATAATGATAAATAATAATAATGAAATGATGATAATAATAATTATGGCCTAATAATAATAATAAATAATAATAATGACCTAATAATAATTCATTTTATTATAATTATTACGTATAATAATAAAAACAATGATAATTATAATAAAAATTATAATAATAATTATTATAATAATAAAAATAATAAATAATACAGACTCTATTTAACAGAGTAACTAATTTGCATGAAGTCAATCTTCCATGAGGCTCTCAATTTAATGATATTATAATCATTATTCTGTTTCATAAAAGGGACAAGCTACAATTTTGCTATTCTTAATGACATATATACATGTGGTTATAATTCAGTTAAAATGTTCCAGCATGTATCCGCAGAAAACAGCATATACATCTGGTATCATATTTTGCTGCATTTATTGTCATTTTTAACAAAAGGGTAAACTATATTTACATTTTATACGTTTTGACCGATATGATGACAACAATTTCAAGGAAATATCAATTTGTAGTTTTAAATAATTGTTACAGAATTACATAGTTCCATGGTATGAAGTCCAAATTAAGGACAGCGTCATAAATTACTGTGAACTTTGAGGGGTAGGGGTCAACATTGAATCAGGAGCGTTACATAATTCTGCGGGGCTCCTTTGTACAGAGACATACACTGAAGCATGTTCGCATGTTCGGAGCTTGTTGGGGGTCACAGGGACATGTTAGGGTCACAAAAGGTGAAATGCTCACAGCCTAGGTATACTGAAGCATGTTCACAAGTCATGTTCGGAGTTTATTGTGGTAACAGGAGCATGTCGGGTTCACACGAACACAGAGAAGAATCTCAGAGAAATAGGAGTTGCTTTGTTTAGAATATGAATAATAAAACCGTGTAAAAAGTATGTAAAAGAGGGAGGAACTTTCCTATTGTGTTGTATATATTTTCATTAAACTAGAACTAGACATTTAGTATAGAAATAAACATTTTATTACAAGCGGTGGGATTTCCGAATTTTAATAATTTCACCTAAATTCGTAAAAGAATTTTGGCACATAAAATCACTACGCTCGTCCGTCCATGCGTTCGTCCGAAATTCCGTGCCCCTCTTAAATTTTTTTATACATGGAAGTACTGTAAAATAACACATGACAGAAAGGACCACTATGGCAAGATGACCTGTCGGTTCAAGGTCCGTAGCTCAAACGTTTCGGTCACATTTGGAGGTCAAACATACGACAAATACTTTGAAACTCGGATATTCATGTCCGATCTATAAATTTGTCATTTATTGAGTGATTTTGAAATAATTTGTTTTACTCATACTTAAAACACGAGCGTAACATCAGTAGTTTTAGAAAAGAACTGCTACTAATGTGTTTAGTATAAAATTATAGAACACTTGGAGATATGGTTAATATTTTCGGGTGTTTCTTTATCTTTGTTTGAAGAATTCGGACGGCAACTACATATAACCCAATCCAACGATAACAAACACAATCTGACGACAACAAACATATTCCAACGACAAAATCGACCCACATTCCGACGGCAACGAACAATTATTACAACGACAAACATCTAAAGACAATAATTGATTTCGAGGGCAGGAAACACTGTTATCCCGACGACAGCAAACACATTCCCGACGACAAAAATTTCTAGATACAATAAACACACCCATAACGATAACAAACACAATCTGACGACAACAAACATATTCCAACGACAAAACCCACACACATTCCGACGGCAACGAATAATTATTACAACGACAAACATCTAAAGACAATAATTGATTCCGAAGGCAGGAAACACTGTTATCCCGACGACAGCAAACACATTCCCGACGACAAAAATCTCTAGATACAATCAACACACTCATACAACAAGATTCCAACAAGACACACATTTCGACAACCAACAAATCAGACGGCAAATAACAAAGTAGATGCAGACAACATGTGTCATTTAAAATCCTAGACAACAATGTCCGCAATGAACTCAGATTGTTATCAGATACATATATATATAATTATATTGAATTACTGGAGAAGTAATACGCGTTAGTACTTCACGAAGGTCAATTAAGACATGCATTAAAACAGAAACTAAACAGTCTGAAGTGCCATTCTATCTACAGCTTCTATTAAATGAACGATGCCAACTTTACAAAGTCTTTGTTCACTATAGAATTGTTAAGTACCTTTGTTTATAACATTTCTTTTTCGACTTCATAAACAGTTTTTGTTTTGCAAAAATGAATAATTAAGAACTGTTGTTCATAGCAGTTTAACATTAATTGCTCTTGATAGTGTAAGACTTTTATATTCCTAAACTTTCCTAACCGCGTCTAAAATTATTGCTATTGATCTAGAAGTAAAACAAACTTAGAAAATAGATTGGATATTAAACGTGTCGTTACGTCACATTTATAGTATATCCAAAGTGAATACTTTTTTAATACTTGCATATTTTTTTCAAATATTCAAATAAATGCTCTCACTTATGTATGTGACGATGACGAGTTACCTCTTTTATACTCGCAAGGCTGCCTCGGTGAGTATAACTCACTACGGTGTCTCATGCAGTTAGATAAGTGTTTAATCAAACGAATTGCGATCGTATGTTTTAATAATTCCATACTTTATTCACAAAAAGCATACATTTTAATTGAATAAATTTCCATTGTTTTGTTCATTTGCTTTTATAGGTTGTGTGTGTGTGTCGAATGGGGTCGCCTCTTTGTCGACAGTATTTCAATCATAAACCTAGTTGAGGTTCGAGTCCATAATATTACCAGTCCTGTTTCCACTTTTAATCGCTAAATTGCATATATAAAAATGAACGAATACGTGTTATAACGTAATCTCTTTTTATGCTAGTTTGTATTATGTTTATTGTTTATTTGGTTAAGATTACAATTAAAAATCAAATTTGAATTTGACACGAAACATAATACAATCACTGACGTTTAAGACGCGTTAATTAATATTGTTTGTTTCTCTGTATAACAATACAAGATGAACATCCGACTGTACATAAATATATCAAATAATTATGATGTATGCTTGTATGCTTGTGTGTGTGTGTGTGTGTGTGTGTGTGTGTGTGTGTGTGTGTGTGTGTGTGTGTATAACTTGTTTTGTCATAAATGCACTTGATAAGTCATTATATAATTCAAAATATGCACATGCAAGTCGAAATGAGATGCGAATATTCTGTTTTAAATACGTTTTGAGCCGTGACCCCCGTTACAAATAGATATATATGTGGGTAAGGCCTGTATCCTGAAATTCCCAACTACAACCAAATTACGTCAAATCACCTTTTTATGATATCAACATTTTAACTCATGTATTTTTTACTACCAGCTTATATTAGTATAAGTATAATCTAAACGTTCGGACAATCAGTCATAAAATTATATAAAAAATACAAGTTCTACATAAAATAAAAAATATATTTTGAGATTGATATCTATATTTATACGTCAACTTTGGTGTATAATTAGCAATGTTTGACTTTCCTCCATACATTATTTCACAGTTTTAATTCTTAAACTGCAGAGTTGATCTCGATATCGAATCAGTCATTCAACACTTTACATATTGTTAACCTTTGTTGATAGTTTTAGTACTTTGGAGCTGTTTCTATCTTGAGAATAAATAATTTATGCTTTATCTGAATAATAAGCGTCATTTTCATACCATCGAGGGCTAACAGACAATCAGTTATCCTAACCACTCTTTCCTCGGATCCCGGTAGTTAACCAGTACTTAAACACACCAATCTCTGCAAGTCGCTGATAGCTTTCCCACTTGAATCAGCGGATAAAGACAAATAACAATGTATATAGCAATCATCACAGAGACTGTGGCAGAGCGACGATTCAAACTCACGACCCCTGGATTGATAGCCAGACGCGTTATCCACTGAGATAATAAACGGGCCTGGCTATGAGAATAAATGTAATCTGCCTTCAATATACGTTATGTAATGCCGTTAAACCTGATGAACGAGCTATAAAAACTTACCATGAATTAACATTTTGAAAGTAGAAAAAAACATTTCGAATATTTTAGTGAATTGTTCATTTTTGTTCAACTTTTTTGTTGCTGTATGTATATCGTACTCTGCATTTTGAGAATAATTCTTACTAATCCTCTGATAAGACACGCATATAAGTCACTTACGTTAATCCTTTAGGCAATTATACTTGCCAAAGTAATTTAAAAAAATACATTGATTGTTTAATGTTATTGTTATCCAAAAAAACTTTACTTCTGTCTATTGAAAATAAAGCGTTTATAAACCAATGTGCTTATTTCCCCTCAAATCAATTAAAAATATGCTACTTTTGTCGACAGTTTTAATATTCTATTTTCTATACTCGGTTTGGTTAACTGTGTCTAAGACCAGGGCTGGTATTCACCAACCATTCTTAAGAATAGTCTTAGACTTGAACTCAAGAATGCATTTTGAAAAATACACTTTGATACCATTTTTTAGACCAAAATTTGCAAGTACGTAGGGACACTTAATATATAGTCAATTAAACTCCCATAACTATTTTATATGTTATGGTAAACTAGATACCTAATGTTGAAATTTGGATTTACAAGCTTAAGTCTAAGATATTCTCAAGAATGGTTGGTGAATATGGCCCCAGAGCGCCTCGAACACAAGATCGACGGGCTGTGGCGTCGGCCCCCGCCAGTGCTATATGTGGTGTTCTTTATCCACATGTGTTTAGTACTGGTTCTACCCGGGAAGATTTCGCACATGATTTACCTTAAGTTGTAAGACCTGGTTTCACAGTCGATGTAAAATAATATAAATTTAAAACAAAACAGACGTATATCTCTTCAGTACTGAGTTAAAACGACATTGTCATTTGCCTAATTTATAAGTATATGATATGTACATTAGCGTACGTACAAAATATATATTTTTTAAACACAAACAATTATTTTAAAATATTTGTAGCAACTACTAAATTTATAATTATTTATAAAATGATTTTGCACCGTCATGCATAATTTCTTATTAAAAGAGATAATGAAATGTACTTACTTTGTCAAATCCTCATATTTAATCAATATTTTATTACTGATATTTGACTACAACTCACGTTAACTATTTCAAATTTTATAAAATAAACACCGTCTGCAGCCGACAGCACAGATATACGCATCCGCCACCTCGCTTCAGACAACCACTCAGCGGAGCTAATACAATCACGTGTCAAAATATCATAGCCAATCACTGCTATGCTGCTTTGACTGATAATTCATTCATAAACATTTGACGAGGAATTGATAAATTTGAGAAAGAAGGGAATGCAGCTGAAATATTTGCCTCTGCGAACAAATATTTCATTTTTCCAGATTGTATCAAGTTATTTACATGTAGTTTAAAATGAAATTGATTATGTTTACAATCATCTCATCTTGTGAATGATAAGGGACCTTCTATGATACAGTGATACAAAAATTAAAGCTAACGTCTACCAACAGTTTACATTTATTGTTATGAATGTACAGACTCCCGATCCGGGTTGTTTCAGTATGTTCAACTGTAAATGCTTATCGGTTTAAACAAGTGTTTTGTGTCATAGAAATAGTCAAGAATCAAGGTAAAACTGTGCCGGACCCGTTAAATAGCGCGTCTGAGTATCAATCCAGGTATCCGCCCATGAGTTCGAGTCCCCACCCGGCACAGTCTCCGTGATGATTGATATTCGACATTGCGTCTCAATGTCATTGTACTCTCACCGCTGTTTCAATTGGGAAAGTTAACTTGATGACGCTGAAAGGTCAATCAATGTTAAAAGAGAATTTAATTCTGAAAGATTCACCGAAGATCTTTAGTTTGATTTTGTCCGAGAAAAATGTCAACGTTCATTTAAATTTGAAAAACAAAATAAATATTCCATGAATACATCACATATGTATTTCAACATTCCGCAACGTATGGCTCTGTTCTAATACATAACTATAGTCAAGACTGCAGCCGATATGAACGTTACACAAACACCATTCACAATAACAATAGTTTTTATTGCTGCATTTATGTATGAAACAAACTAATATTTATCAAAAAAATTTTATAATTATTTATCATATCGAATACCAGGTTGTATAAAGCGTGATTTTTTGTTTTGTTTAGTGTCGTGCCGATAGCCACAAATTGTGGCTATTTGCACGCTGATAGTCTAAGTTAATTTTTTCATTAACTTTGTTCTATCGTAATAGTCGTTTTTATCGAACAATTAAGTAAATCTATACACAGAGAATTTGTTTTCTATTAAAATATAAACTGTTTAATCGTTGTTTACCATTAAAGGTTAGAATGAATATTTACGAGGAGGCACATAGAACACATTTGTTTATCAAACCAAGGACTTGTACAGAAGGATAGGAAACTTCTATCACTCTACTAAGTGTTAATAAAATAAATTGCAAATTAATCATTTATATTTCACAGGCAGTTGCTTTCTTTTACATGAAATGTAAGGTGTATGTAACCAAAGATGTTTTGTAATGTTTTGAACACGAAAAATGATATTGAATTTAAACTATTGCAGTTTTTAGTAAAAATTCAAGTACTTTTCTTGATTTTTTTTTAGTTGCAGTATACACATTTTGTAATCAGAAGTACTTAAACAATTGTAAACACAATTTGATAGGAATAGGGTCGTTTTGTGTGCAAAGAAAGAACTTTAGTTTGTATCTTTGAGATGAATGGAAGTTAAAATATTTGAAAACGAGATTTTGTGCGAATATGCGAGCGTTCATAACATCTGAATCAGTTGTTTTTCCTTCTCTATATAAGTCCTTGAATTTTATTGATTTGCTTTGTCTGATCTATATAAAAATAAAAAAATTGCTCCTGTTTCATCAATACATGTAATTTTGCACCTAAAGACTAAACAACTTAAATTTAAGAAAAGCACTGAGATGATCACGATTTTAGACTTGCTCCAGTTCATGGATACGTTTTTAAATATTTAAGCAAAACTTTAGAAAATGTTGGTGATTGGACGTCTCACACAACAATTCATTTTGTACTGTTCTACATATAAAGACATGCACTTCTGGAACACTGGATACATTACCAATGGTTCTAAAAGTGCCTTATTCCCATAGGTAGTCCTCTGTTGGTCCAATTATGCAGAAAAAAAAACTTGGGGTTGACCAGGTTGCTTTTTCACAATTTCGATGGTTTGATGGCATCCCTTTATTTTTTGACAATTCTGCCGATTTCTTACAGTGTATCACTACGCATCTTTAAACTGTTATAGCATCATCAAACAGTTCCCAATGCCACCCAAACTTTGCAGAAATCATGAAAATGTTCCAATGTTCCCATATGCACAAAGAAATATGACATTTTATGCTTTTTTAACAAATAAATTGCCAAACCGCTTTACACAGCTCTAATTTCTTTGGCGTAAGAATCTTGCTACCGTCATGTAAGAGAGGTAAACTGTTTACAATCTCACTATACAGCCAAACTTCCTACAATCTCACTATACAGCCAAACTGTCTACAGATTCATTATACAGTTTTACTTTTTATAAACTCACAGTACAGTAATATCGTCTATAAACTTATTTTATATTTATATTTGCAGATCCTGACGCGCTATCTGGACTGATTATTTAGAAATCAACATCTCAGTGTCTTTAAATTCACACATTAATACAGTTTTATTTCTAACTCAATACATGATAAAACTAACTATAAACTTACAATACAGATACACAGTTTACAAACTCACTATATAGTTATACTGTCTATAATCTCACTATATAGTTATACTGTCTATAAACTCACTATATAGTTATACTGTCTATAATCTCACTATATAGTTATACTGTCTATAAACTCACTATATAGATTTATGATGTTTATTGACTCACTATATAGTCATATTGTCTATACACTCACTTTATACATTTATAATGTTTAATCACTCACGATATAGTTATACTGTCTATACACTCACTTTATACATTTATAATGTTTATTGACTCACGATATAGTTATACTATCTATAAACTCACTATATACATTGGTAATGTTTATTGACTCACGATATAGTTATACTGTCTATACACTCACTATATACATTTATAATGTTTATTGACTAACGATATAGTTACACTGTCTATACACTCACTATATACATTTATAATTTTTTTTGACTCACTTTATAGTTACACTGTCTATACACTCACTATATACATTTATAATGTTTATTGACTCACTATATAGTTATACTGTCTATAGACTCACTATATACATTGATCATGTTTATTGACTCACGATATAGTTATGCTGTCTATAGACTCACTATATACATTGATAATGTTTATTGACTCACTATATAGTTATACTGTCTATATACTCACTTTATACAGTTATATTGTCTATACACTCACTATATAGTTATACCGTATATAAACTCACTTTTTACAGTCATGTGTCTTTTAACAAACTATAAGTTATATTGTATATAAATTCACTATACGACTATACTATCTATAAACCCGTGTGGGTCCGACTAAGGATAGAAGCACTGACCATCTCTGCAGATGGGTAGGAATCCTCCGAATGGGTGTCATGTTCATTTTATCATTTTTTGTCACGTTCATTATTGCGGTTAAATTACCAACCCCTGTGTTGTTCCAGGGAACCATATGAGTGGTGGCAAGAATAGGATCACTATGGATCATGCATGTCGTAAAAAGCGACAATTTGAACAATACGATATACTATGTTGAAACTCTGGAGTTCTGCAGGTATCAAGGTTCTAGGTTCATTCTGCATATTCATTTGTTGATGTTTCTTTTAAATCTGTGTATTGTTATGCTATTTTTGTACATGTAGAGTGAACCTGGAATCTTCCTTCCTGTTGGCTTGGAATAATCTATAATGTGTTGGTACGCCGTAAACCCCTATTCATTCATTCATTCATTACTATCTATAAACTTTGAGTTCAGGGAACCATATCAGTGATGGCAAAAATAGGATCACTGTGGCTCATGCATGTCGTGGGAAGCGACAATTTGAGTAATACGATAAAATATGCTGAAACTCTGCAGTTCTGCAGGTATCAAGGTTCTAGGTTCATTCTGCATATTCATTTGTTGATGTATTTTTTAATTTGTGTGTTAATTTGTTGTTTTTATACATGAACCTGGAATATTCCTTTCTCTTGGCGTTGAATAACCTATAATGTAAAACCCTATTCATTCATTAATTAAATAATTCATTCATTCATTCATTCATTCATTCATTCATTCATTCATTCATTCATTCATTCATTCATTCATTCATTCATTCATTCATTCAATTCATTCATTCATTCATTCATTCATTCATTCATTCATTCATTCATTCATTCATTCATTCATTCATTCAATTCATTCATTCATTCATTCATTCATTCATTCATTCATTCATTCGTTCATTCTATAAACTCACAATACAGTTATAATGTCTATTAAATCACTATGCAGTTATATTGTCTGTTAACTTAACGTACAGTTATAATTTTTATACCTCACAATACATCTCCGTTCCTGGCCTGATTCTCTAGTCACTTACACAACTATTGTTATGGGAGCCAATAGACAAGTCGAACTTATTCCGGATGTATATAACCTCTTCGGACATTAGGATAAGTACTCACATCCTACTTAAAACAAGTAGTTGCGGAAGCTACAAGGGCTGTGATGAGTATACTTCAATTGTATAAGATAGCAATTTATATATGAGTGTATGTATTTTAACCGTTATACCGTATACGGTTATATGAATGCTTTTTTCATATTTATTTGATTTTCAAAAATCAGTCGTAAGAGTACTGAAGTGAAATATCCGCGTGTTTGTGAATAAAAAACATAATACGAGAAAGGTAACAGAAAAACAAAGCTTGTATGCAAAGACTATGATAATTATGTTGTTGAGTTAGTGATGTTGTCAGCCAAATGTCGAAAATAGAACAGAACAGAACATGTGCCTGAATATGTGAATGCTAATATATATCTATGTGTGTGTGTATATATATATGTGTGTGTGTGTGTGTGCGTGTGCGTGTGCGTGCTTGCGCGCTTGCTTGCGTGTTGAAGTATGTGCGGTTTGTGAATGTGAACCTTTCACGTGTTATAATAAATTTGCATATAATTATGTTTGTATATGTCTATGACTATCAATCCAGGGGTCGTGAGTTCGAATCCCCGCCCGGCAACAGTCTCCGTGATGATTGATATACGAAATTTGTCTCATTATCATTCGTCTCTCACCGCTGATTCAAGTGGGAAAGTTATCAGTTACTTGCGGAGATGGGTTGTGCTCCAGTACTGGTTAATCCCAGGAAATAGTGGTTAGGTTAACTGATCGTCTGTTAGTCCTCGATGGCATAAAAATGACGCTAAATATTCAATCATTGTTCAAAGGCTCCTATGTAGTATCCTTGATAATTGATATACGACGAAATGTATCATTGACATTCATCTACCACTGGTGATTCAAGTTGGAAAGTTACCAGTTGCTTACGAAGACGGGTGTGCTCGAGTACTAGTTTACCTTTCAGGATCCCAGGAAGAAGTGGTTTGGTTAACTGATCGTGTGTAAGCCCTCGGTGGCACAAAGTTGACGCTAAATATTGAACTCAAATTAAAGACCTCCACTTCGACGTTTCAAAGGCACGTTTCAGGACCTTATTTGAGCTAAAATGATGTTGCGGTAAGCTCAGTCGGTACACGCCTGCCAACAATCCAGGAGGCCAACCCCCCCCCCCCCCACCCCACCCCACCCCACCCCACCCCACACACACACACACTTTTCGTAGAGTATGGAAGCTTAAAGTTGATCTGATTTTAATGAGATTGATTTCGAATTCACGCCTTACCACAATATCTTCGATAATTTATATACGGCATTGGGTCTCATTGCTTTTTTGTCTTCACCGCTGATTCAAGCGGGAAAGTATCAGTTACTTGTGGAGTTTGTAGTTAGAATTCCGGCTTAGTTTTTATAGCGGTTCTATAACTGTAGTTTTGTTACAGGTAGCCAAGACCGCGGCGTGGTCTAATGGTAAAGCGTCCGCCTCGCATGCGGAAGGTCGTAGGTTCAATCCCCGGCCGGATCATACCAAAGACTTTAAAATGGTACTAGAAGCTTCCTCGCTTGACGCTCAGCATTTAGAGGAGAGTTCTAGGTCTGGTCGGCCCGGTGTCAGTATAATGTGACTGGTTGGGGTATCATACCATGTGTCTGCGGCATGATACTCCAGTGTGACAGCGCTTAGAATACTGTCTCACGTAGAGACCGTCGCAATATGACTAAAAAATTGTTGAAAGCGACGCTAAACACCATACAACAACAACTACAACTACAGGTAGCCATTTGCACGCCTCAGTTTTTTTAGATATTTGCTTGAAAAATAACTTAATTTTGACTGGTTAGGTCAATATTCCGTAAGGCGACACAAAACTTTTTCTGGAACGTGACCAGTCTAAAATCAGGATGAACTGGATGCTTTCTTCTGATTAAAGCTTTTAAGTATTTAAGTATATTGGTGAAATAGGGTCCTGATATTCAACCAGCACATGACATTAATCTATGAGCACTATACACACCCACTTTAAGTTTAATACGAGTTAATTTCACTAAATACCACAACCACTGTCTCGGTCAGCATCCCCACGATAAGTGGCCCGCTTGTGGCGAAATGTCTCAACGAAGTACAGGATATCCCGGAATTAAAATGTCATTTCCTATTTCCCAGCTTCTGTTCAAAACGTTTACACCGCGTCCCAAACCCTTTATGATTTCCGTGTAAGAACACATAGGTACAGGATTATCCGCCCACAGTGATTGTCGTTTATTAAAAATCATTTATTTTACATCGATTGTAAAACAAGTTCTTACAACTTACAACTTAGAAAAAATCACGCTCGAAATAAAGTGTCTTTACTCAAGGACACCACACATTGTCGTGGTGGAAGATCAAACCCACGTTACTCTCTCACCGATCATGGGCCGGAAGCTCTACCGCTTGACCACAGCTCGTGCTTCGCTCCATTTTTTCTTGTCATGTTCATTATTGTGTTTCAAGTAACCAGATCAAATTTGGACAAAAGGTGACTCACCTGTATTAATAAAAACTAGTGTTGTTTTAGGTGAAACCGGTAGTTCAGACATCAACGCTCTATTTACCTGGCTGGATATAACTATTGATATTAATTAATTGATATTTCTAAATTATTGTTGACTAGTATAAGTTGCAAGATTGCAATGTTCATGACTATTGATGTATTATTTAATATGTATCATTGGAGTATATTTTGCAAACCTCAAAGAGTCTCCCAATTCAAGCATTGCGGTCCAAACATACTGTTTTTTATCATTGTCACTGCATACTTGTTCAATATTCGGGAGAACCCCCTCGCTGTTTTTAAATCCGCTCCTACATGTGATTGTCCATTTATTTGCCATACACGCACGTGGCCCTAATATCACTGCTGCCGATGTTTTGATGCACATGTTACGTCCTGGGAAAACTTTGATCATCGCTCGTGCCGTACACGCGTCACACATCATCGCTCGTGCCACACACGCGTCAAATCGATGTGATATGAATATATGCAACATTTGATGTCAATACCGGAAGCAGAATTTTAAGACTTCCGCCCTCGACTGTTTCTGCTTTCAGAAGTAAAGTAAAAAATTAATTACACTCAAATTAAAACATAATTGATTTTTAACACCAATTACTAGTTTGCTTATTAAAGAGATGGGTTTGTGTGTTAAGGGAGTTTGAGTTTCGGACTTTTTCTTTCTTTTGACGTGTTTTTCTTTATTTTGACGTGGTCCAGTGGTAACACATAGGACACAAAATTAGGGAGAAATACTTGGTCATTTGGGAGGGCTTTATCAATATGGTGGGAAACCATAGAGATGTTTAATTACTCAACACTGTTTATAACCAATACAACGATGTGCCGCTGGGAGCCATCGCGGCATATTTAATATTTTAAGTAAAGACGAAACAATGAACAATGAAACCGCGATGGTGCAAAAGTCGGAACAACGAAACTACAATGTGAAAAGTCGAAACAACGATGGTGAAAAGTCGAAACAACGATGTGGAAATTCGAAACAACGATGGTGAAAAGTCGAAACTACGATGGTAGAAAGTCGAAACAACGATGGTGAACAGTCGAAACAACGATGGTGGAAAGTCGAAACAACGGTGGGGAAAAGTCGAAACTACGATGGTGAAAAGTCGAAACAACGATGAAAACTCAAAACTACCATGTTGGAAAGTCAAAACTACGATAGTGAAAAGTCGAAACTAAGATAGTGAAAAGTTGAAACAATTGTTGTTTTGTTTCGACTTTTCTTAATTTAATTTAAAATTATGTCCGGACACCGTACAAAAATACATGTGCAGAGGTTAAGAGTGGGATATTATTTTATACTAATTTATTTCAGCTCGATTGCGAAGTAAGCTCAGAGCTTATATAAATCGATGTTTAGTCCGCTTCCCAGTACTGCCGGGATGTTGTTTTTAGGGGCCAACGGGCTGTGCTAAGGAACGAACCCACAACATCTAGTGTGAGCGAATAATAATCAATCCACTGCTGCAGGACGGGTCGAGTTAATTATGTAAAAACGTATTTGATGTATAAATGTGCTTACATACGGTTTTAAAAATGGTTAAATACATGTTTTTGTATAGTATATGATTTCAGATCATTGCCTATTGTACTTTTTTTTAAAGTTTTGTGCCATAACGAACAACTTATTTTGCTCAATACTTCGAAAAGGGACGCAACTCTTTTGGACTTGAGTTAATTAGACTAAGCGTCCGTTTGAAATGTAACCAAGCTGTAAAACCGGGAGGCGACGGCGTTTGTTTTATTTATTTATTTATATTATTTATTTATTTATTTATTTATTTATTTATTTATTTATTTATTTATTTATTTATTTATTTTATTTATTTATTTATTTATTTATTTATTTATTTCACTTGATTTGACGACTATAAATGAAATTTAAGCTAAAATACTAGACGAAAATTATTTTTTTCAAAGTTTATTTCCATTATTTTCCGACGCTCCGAATCCCATGAGGAATAATCATAAATATATAATTACAAATATGGCGACAACATCTTATAGATCTAATGAACTGCATATTACATAATTATATACGATATCATTTAGCACTTAATTCTTTGATATGTAGTTCTACATAGATTGGTTGAGTCTGCCAGACCAATTTTGTACAAATTGATCTTTAATTCTTTGTTAAACATTGCATAAAAAATAAATCGACATTTCGAACGTTTTGAAAAAGCCAAGCCTCATAAAAACCAAGATTTACAGAGTAAATATATTAATAATGAACACCAACTTTCCTTATTTGGGTTATTTTCAAAATCGCTTCTTTTGAACATTAAATAAACCTTACACCCACTTAACACCTTGCTGGCATTTTTATACATGGATGTATCATTTGCTATCTTCGCAATCCGCTTCTTTCTGAAAAAGGTTAAAAAGTATGGCTAAGATTAAGAGATTGGTATTGTTACACATTTTACGACTTGTAGAGTCATGACTACATGTGTAATAAGGCCTTGAGCAGTTACCGAGTGGTCTAAGGTGTCGTCTCAAGATCACTTACCTCCAATCGCTGAGATCGTAGGTTTGTGTCTCGCTCACTACAAAAATTTTAAGTGAGAAAGTGTGTCAATTACTTGCAGAAGGACAGTGGTTTATTCTGAGGTCTTCCTCCACAAATAAAACTGAATGTGTCATGAGTCGAAGATGGCGGTATTGAGTGTGTATAATATCAGAGACATCAACTTGATGTTTGTAACAGCAAAATGAGTAAGACTCTCGTTTGTTTTTTATATAAAAACCGGCAGTTGGACATTGACCTTGTCTTTGTTATATTTAAAATAATTAATTATTTAGTAACTCAGTTTTTTACTAGTTATTTCAGACTGACTGCAAAAAAATCTCAAAGCTCATATGAACCTATCTTGAGTCCGCTAGCTGTGTAGAATCAGTACGGAGTGTTGTTTTTTTAAAGGTATTGGGTCGAACTGGGGATCAAACCAACAACTTCTTTTTTTATCCACTACACTACCGCCCCGCTTCAAATGTTTATATTTAGGCCTAGTAACTGTGTCAAATATATTCCAGTAGTAGCCTGATTTAACTATGCGTGGGTTGACGGATTTTTTATTATTTGGATGTCCGATCTGTTGTCCATCTGCTGCCTCGGGAGACCATAGCAAAGAGACGTGCAATATTTCGCACTAATTCCAGCAGGTATTCCTCAGCTGCAGACTTATATGCATACATGCACTGTGCATCGGTTTTATTGTTATTGGTCAAGTTCGATTTAAAAAAAGGAACCGGAATCACCCATGTGTGTTTATTGGTTTGCTGAGTAATCGACCGTTATTTATAATGTTATTTAGATCTATATTGGTGGTGAACTAATAACTTCATTGAATTGAAATGAATTGAAATTGAACGTTTACCCGTCAACTAAAATGACATCATATAGAATATTATGACGACACATGACGTCACAATATCAACCTCGTGCGTTTTCACAGTTTTTTAGCAAGTTTCAGGAGTTTGATTTGTTGTAAGAGTGTCTTAGTTATAGCCGGTCAACACTGGTAAGTCCTTTTATTTTAATCATACTGTGTAACCAATGTCCGGCACTTGTTCGGAGAGGAGCCGTTGGCTCAACTGGTTCGAAAATGCGTTTGGTGGTTTTCATTGTGGTGTATTAAAGCTGGTCGTGTGGAAATGTTTAGATTTTCCAAGATGGCTGCGCATGATGACTAGGAATGGTATGTGTCTCAATTTTCATTGAATACATCGTTAATATAAGACCTAATGTAATACGATTGTAGTATTTGATAAAACAATACATATTCTTTCTCTAGTTACACGCGAACTGGTCCAAATCTGTTTTATTTGCTTGCAAAGGTATTTTGAACATGGACATATTTACGGCTGTCAAAAGTAGCGGAGAACCAATGGATTTTTGGCTTCGTGTCTCATTATTTGAAATGATATTAAGTTGATTTAAATCATTTGTAAAAAAAACTACAAAAGTGTACGGTTTTAGAGACCATGCCTGTTTGGCAAGTGTACCGTTTAAAGAATTTAAAACTCCACGATTTGGGGTTGGTTTCGATCGAGATATTGTATAAGGAAATTGAGACGCTTACCGTAAGGCCTTTCCTGGTCATCACGGGTCGCCATCTTGGAAAATCTAAACATTTCAACCCTACCAGCTTACACCACAATAGTCTAGTTAGTTTAAACATATTTTATTGCATAGTTCACATAGCAAACGGGTTGGGCCACAAGTTCTAGCAACATTAGAACCACAGTAGTTCTATGAGGAACATTATTATTCGGCTGCATTGAATCCGTTCAGTTTAATTTTTCAAAAGCTTTCTGCCATTTATATGTTTGGTTTAACATAGTTTATTGCATAATTCACATGATATCACAAGGAAACAAGTTTGGCCACAAGTTTTAGCAACGTTAGTTACGACCTCGCCGTTTCAATATAGATCTACACATAACATTATAATCAAAATGGCAATTATAACATTCTGATATTAGGGGTCAAAACTACCTCGTATGTCCAGAAAGAGTGGTCAAAACGGCGGTACATATGTACTAACCAAGCTACAGGGAGTGTTCCCCCTACCCCGAGGTATCTATCTTGACTACATTTTCCGGGTACATTCGTAGCTCGGAGACTATCTGTTTTTAAAACTCCTATATAACAATCATGTATTTTAAAACATAAATGGAACCATCGTATTATCTAACTGGTAGTCGTATTTTATCAGTTCTCCACTCTCGTTTGAGTAGTCACCTTAAGTTTGATAGATCTACTTTCTTAAATTATGTAGACTAACACTTGGCGCAAGATGTGACGGATGTAGTAATGAAAAAGAAGACGCCGAGAATTTCTTTTATGCAATGACCTATATATACCGATGAACAAATTTGTCTTTTTCGTTCTACACGGGTGTTTTTATTTGGTAAGAATACATATATCAGTGACAAATACATTTACACAGGTACAACAATTCATTAAAAACACGAAAAATTTTGTCAACAACTTACTCATTTTATGCATCCCTCCATTGCAACAGAACAATATTATGACAGACTTTAGAAAAACACATGTCATGTATTTTCTCTCTTTTTCTTATATCAAATTTTTATTATTTTCTATTTTTATCTTTCTCTTTTTTCATTGTTGCTTTATATCATATTGATAATAATAATTTAAATAAGTGATATCACCTATTCGAATCAGTGATATCACTTGCTCATTTCAAAGAAGGGATATCACCTAGTTGAATAAGTGATATCACCTATCAGAATAAGTGATATCACTTATTCGAATATGTAATATCACTTATTTGAACAAGTGATATCACCTATTCAAATAAGTGATATCAGTTTGAATAGGTGATATCATTTATTTAAATAAGTGATCACATATTCGAATGAGTGATATCACTTGTTCATTTCAAACAAGTGATATCACCTATTTGAATAAGTGATATTACCTATCAGAATACGTGATTAACATTTATTCAAAATGAATAGTGATATCGCTTGTTCGAAAAGATGATATCACTTATTTGAACAACTGGTATATGTTCGAATATGAATAAGTGATATCACCTTTTTGAATAAGTGGTATTACCTATTCGAATAAGTAATATCACTTGTTCATTTCAAATAAGTGATATAACCTATTCGAATAAGTGATATCACATTCAAATAAGTGATATCACTTATTCAAAATGAACTTGTGATATCACTTGTTCGAATAAGTGATATCACTTGTTCAAATTAGTGGTTTCACCTATTGGAATAAGTGATATCATCTTTGGGAAGTGATATCACTTATTAAAAATGAACCCATAATATTACTTGTCCGAATAGATGATATAGGTATTAAATCGTTTAGACACTGGTTCGATGGATTGAGCGGCCCCTTGTCCCAATGACTATATTCAAGCGTCACAAACCTGTGACATTTTAAAAATTTGAAACTTGAAGAAATATTCATAATCAGATGTTCAGTTTGATCGTATTTTTCTTATAATATACTACATTCCCCGGAATGTCAAATATATATATACGTTTGATTATATTAACTTTGAAAAGAACCTCAGACACTTGGGATGTTCACCAGGCAATACTTGAACCAGGTCAATGTTTTCACATGGTCAGAAGTTTCCCTTGATCCTTGCAAAAATTGAGAATATCTGGGTCATAAAACCACCAAAATGATAATCACTGTTATTTAGCTTAGGCGTTGCTGTGGGGGTTCGAGGAATTTGCCAAATGCACTGGTTTTGCGTTACGTTACGTCGAGACGCTGTAATTTTTTTGAATACATACCTGCAAATCGAGGGCTTGGTGTGAAACAGTTGTAACTGATGTTTTCATCGAAACTGATTTTTTTCCAGTAAAAATTATAACTTTGAATATTAAAGTTTGACCCCTCAAATTGTATATTTGTCCAATGGTTGTATCTCAAAAAGTCAGATTCCTTGGAAATTGGTGCGAAACGGTTGTAACTCAAGTTACAACCCTTCCACACTGAAAATCCAAATAATATCTTGGTGTGAAACAGTTGTATCTGAAGATTTATGTCCAAATCCTTAAAATGTAGAGTGAATATTTTAAGAATATTTGTTTTTATATGTATATTATAAACTAACATTTATATTTTCTTTGTTGTTAATTTTTAAAAGTTAAACTTCTTTATAAACTAGAGCTCTAACTAGTACAAATGTATTTCTTGATTCAGAAATGACATTGGTATGTGGTAATGCTTGTGTACATATTAACGTTGAGAATCTATGTACTGTTATAAGTTATTCAGCAGCCCCACTCAATTTAAAAGGCAATGTTTCCTTTGAAATTACCCATCAAGGATACAAGTGGCAGTATTACACTTGAAAATGGTATTGACCCTGATGCAGAATCTAATTTCTTGATTTGAGCCTATTTTAGATGGGAAATATATACAGTAGTCCAACATACTGCAATTCTCCAAGTAGCCTTTTGACTATTTTTTATTTTGTGCCTCCCAAGACCACCGGATATGCAAATAATGAAAAAGCCACATCCATCCACATCTTATTTAATGAGGCCAATACCTATAGATGCAAACTTTTTTATCAGAAGAGGCTATCAAGCATGCTGATTTCAGACGTGTATAAATTTAACTTTGTATCTGATTACCCAGTATGAACACTCAAGAACAAGTTGACATTTAAATTCATGAATGCATTGATGATTTAAATGACAGTGTTACATTTTTATAGCAATGATAGAAATGTGTTTGATGCAACTTTTGACTGTTGGTCTTAGTGTTTCTAGATATATACCAATTGTGAAAGCAAAAGTTTTCACTTGAAGCGTTTTAATCTGCTACAGTCAGTCTTTTTACACATCCATTTTAATCTATCTTCCAACGACCCAAGAAAGATCAAGGTGGTCTATGAAATGCATTTGAAAATGTCTCAGCAGGACAAATTTGGGGTCTGATTTAACCATTTATGAAGTGGGTTCCATTGCTAGTCAATAGCAATTAAAACTGCATGTGGAATCGCTTGTGTCTCTTTTATTTTTATTAAAACAATAATCAGAAGAAGACAAGACAATTTATAATTACAGTACCACCGAAAACAATAATAGGTTTTACAATGTCATGTCGGTTTTGCCTGCAGAGGTTCAATCTTCTTTCTATCACTCATAAATATTAAGAGAATGCACAGAATGAGGGAGACTCTATCCATGCTTCTACAGAGTGTGCCAGTAAAAATAGTTGTGCATAATTATACAACCTCACAGTGGGCAGCAATTTTGAGATTGAATGATCAAATTAATATTTAGCATCTTTTTTATGCCATTAAGGGCTAACAGCACAGTCGATCAGTTGACCTATTCTTACCTGAGATCATGGAAGCCTAATTAGAATTCAGAATACAACCATCTTCGCAAGCAATGATGTGAAGTACCAGTTCAGGAAACCCTTACTTTATTCAGGAAATATGCATGTTTAGTTTTTTTCATTTGATAAATCTTGCCCTTTTAATCAAAAATTTTAAAATTAACGCTGAAATGATAATATTTAGTGGGGATCAACACAAGTATTAAACTGTTTATTGTCTGCCCCCTATCAGTTCAACTATCAGTCTGATTATGATGGTGAAGTATTCACTTTTCCATAAATGAGTCGACCACACCTGGTCCATCAACTATTGAACTAGAACAGTTGAGGGATCATTTTATCCCAATCACACCAGCAATGTTATTGATGTGGATCTTTTGTCTCCATGACAGAAATTGTTATTCCAAGGGTACATAGTTTAATCCATTATACATATTGTTACCTTATCACATGTACAAGTAAATTTATAATAAAATACTTTTTGCATTGCTAATTTTAAGGTTTTAAGCAAGTGTTATTTTATAAATTTAGTTCTTGAAAAGATAAGTTATGGTCTGTTTAACTGTAATACAGTAAAACGCATTATTATAATGATGTATTTCAGTGGAGCTTCATAAAAATCACAACCAAATTGGATGGCAATGAGTTGATAATTTTAAACCTTTCCTGAAAGTTGTAACCAAACTACATTATCAATGCAAAATGAAATAACCAGTATGCTGAAGCACTATCATGGTCTTTAAATTTGTATGATAGCTTAAAGTTAACCAAAACCAAACTTTTTGCATTTTTGACCAGAATGGTTGCCGACCTGGGCCTGCATTTCATCACTATATGATTGAGAACCACATCCATTTCCTATTTTGTCAGAGAAACTAGCATTAAGGGTTCTTTTCTTATGCTGTAGCTCATTTCTGTTATTTTCTCTGTATTTATAATTAAAAAGTTATGAATAAGTTTTATTTTAGTAAAAATTATCAGTATTTTATCCTAGTGTTGAGTAACGTTCAAATAGAATGAATAGGGTTTTATGGCGTATCACACATTATAGGTTATTCGACGCCAACAGGAAGGAAGATTCCAGGTTCACTCTACATGTACAAAAACAACAAATTAACATACAGATTTAAACAAAAATACACCAACAAATGAATATGCAGAATGAACCTAGAACCTTGATACCTGCAGAACTGCAGAGTTTCAGTAAATTCTATCATATTACTCAAATTGTTGCTTCTTACGACATGCATGAGCCACAGTGGTACTATTATTGCCATCACTTATATGGCTCCCTGAAACCACACAGGGGTTGATAATTTAACCACAATAGTGAACATGACAAAAAATGATAAAATGAACATGATGGAGGATTCCTACCCCTCTACAGAGATCGGCAGTGATTCTATTCTTAGCCGGAACCACACGGGCTGAGTAACGTTCAAACAATGTCATGGTCTTTATCATACCTAATACTGTCGTTAAAAGTGCTAAAAATGTAGAATATATAAGAAATATTTATTCCTAAATAACCTGTATTTAATTTGGATATCCGTTTGTTACAGAAAGTGACTGAAGAAACTATATAATGGTCATTAGATTAAAGAATGTATTACTTTCCCATTGTTTTGTTATAAAATACAACAAAAAAAAAAATTGGTATTCAAGCTAAATTATTTTAAAATAGAGTAAATAAAAGAAATATCTATATATAATAAACACATGAAAAAGATGTTTAAAAATGCATTTGACATTTGCATTAATTAAGAACAAAAATCCAGATACAACCCTTTTGCACCAAGAAAAAATTTGCAAAATTTTGGTGCGAAAGGGTTGTAACTGGGTCTTCATCAAATATCTTCTTTTTTAAGCTAAATGACTATTTTCTGTCAGTCTCTATTGAAATCATCCACAAAATTGAAAATGATAGTCTTAAGACAATAGATATGAACAAAAAATAAAAGAATGAAGAAGTTCTTTGTCTTTCCTGAACAATTTAGGAATATTGAGTTACAACTGTTTCGCACCAAGCCCTCGAAATGGTAGATTGACAAATTCTTAGTCAAACTCGATGACATAAACGTTACATAACGAGTTTCTGATAGTTCGTGATTTTTTATTTCAACCCACCCACACACACACACACTTAAACACACACACACCGACTTCCATGTTAGTCAAGCTATTCTAAATTTAACCTCCAGATAATTGCCACAGAAAATATTTTCAATGTAATCAGTAGATTAACATAGGGTAAAAAACATATCAAAAGTCTAACAAAATATATTTAGTGGAACATGGTGAATTTTAACCTTGAAATATAATAAAAGTGTTCTAAAAAACATGTCCGCTTTAGACCACGCTTCAGTCATCCAGTAAAAAGCATCCAGTGAAACAGATCAAAGCAAATAATTCACGTGTTTGCAGACATTTACTCTTCACTTTATGAGGTGAGTTGCGCTTTATTGTTTTGTTCCGATATCAGTTTTCTATAAAGTAACAGTATATCAGCTAACATGACTAATAGTAATATTAATATTTGTCTCTAAAAGGTAGTATTAAGGAATAATGGTTATGTCATCAGTGTTTTCTCCAGAGCGCGTTTCTTGCGTTTTTGACGCAATAAATTCTCATCTGACGCAATCAACTTTGTTCAGTGCGTCCACTATGACGCAACCTTAAAAACACAGAAATTCAAATTACGCATATTTGTTTCGGCAAGCTGGTTTCAGAGTTATTTTTACAATGCCAGCCGATTTGACAGATCACGTGGTCTGATTCAGGGCAATCCCAGTCATGCAATTCTACCAAGTTAAATAAACGCTTTAATTGGTTACGAACGCTTTATTGATGCAATCGCATAGACGATTATGATCACATACATAATTTTCCGCGAAGCAATAGTGTAGTTTGAAGACAACATCTGTGAAAACAAACGTACCCTGCAACAATAGTACTGACATATACCCAGTTTTAGGTTGTTTGTATGTGGAAGCGTGAAACTTTTCATAAAAGTTGTTTAAATGTACGAAAGATACTCTATCTGAAAAACTTTTTATTTTGTTTTCTATAAGGTATCGAGACGCGCATGCGCGACATTTTAATACCAGTTTAAACATCGGCTGGTCCAAGTTTTACGGCAGTATTCCTGGCACCGTCTATGTTTCTGTAACGGACGATTAAAAGGTTGTTGAAAAAAGAAATTAATTTTATTTTGAAAAATGATTACTTAACTTCAAAAATTTAATTAATTTTTGTGAAGTTTCCATTAAAATGTATTTTATATTATTTTTTAAGATAAAATTTCTCTAAAATGAGTCTAGCTTTGAAGAGAAATGCTTTTGGAAAAAAGAAAAGAAAAACAAAATTTGTTTTCCAAAGAGTATAATGCTATACATGTAGTTCAGCAAATATAAAATATTGAAAGAATTTTAGTGTTTCTCATTAAAAATAGTTAGGGCCTTGGTGATTGAGCAGTGGCCATAACATTTGAAAAGTTCACGACCAAAGGGACAAAATCATAAAAACAACTACTAAGTTTCAAGTTGTTGTAACTTATTGCCAGAATTGAAACATTCGTTTGGAGTTAAATTGTTTTGAAGTTGTTATCTTAAGTTGCAGTTTTGATGGAGACATTCGTGTGAAACAGGAAGTAAAACTGTTTTAGTAAAATATGTATTTTTTAACTCCATTTATTCATGTTTATTAAATTTAAAACTAGTCAATTGATGACCCCCAGATTTTGAAAATGACCCCTAGATTTTTAGTCAGTGGGTCATCAATGACCCCCAAAAAATTAAAAGCTGGAGAAAACACTGTGTCATGTGTTTTCGTGACTTCAAAAAAGTGAAAAATGTAAGTTAATTTTTCTTTTTTCTTTTTATTGCAAGAATATTCTTTCAGCTTGGGAAGTAAAAGATATTTACAAATATATAGAATAAAAATTGAATTAAAAAAATATATATAAAAAATAATTTCCAGGAACTTCTGCCAATTTTTTCAAAGTACGAAAGCCCATTCCGGTCATTTTTTTTTTTTTTTATCTATACTTTTCGATAATGCTTCAAAACGTGGTGTTTAATTATTGTTTCTTATTTTTCTTTGCCAATTGAGTGAAATGTTTGTTGTTTAATATGTTAATTCATAATCTATTGTATTTATCATTAAATAACGAATACCTTTAATAGAAGCAAGTAAATTACATGGTGATGACCTGTGTACTAATCCAGGACAAGTGATACATACAGAATGCCGTCGATTATATTGCAATTCAAATGAAATAAAAAAGACACTAAAAATACAAACACAACGTCCCCTAGTCCTTTTTTCACTACGTTCAAGTATTGAACCCTACCATTGCAATGCACATTTTTTGTGGTCAGCTCACAAAATATCGTGGTAAAAAAGAGGTTGTGATGTATTTCCTGTTCGAACACTTGAATTTAAGAAAAAATAGAAAACAAACGTTTGCAGAGAAAGAAATGACCATTGGACTGAGCAAATAAATTATAGATAAAAGTGTGTACATGACCTACAAGCTGCAGATAAACTTACCATCAGTCATGCAGTATTAATTTTAGGGAGATACCACAAATATTTCAACTTGATGACAAAAAAAGCAAGAAACATTGTGGAAGGCCAATAAGCTATGACCAAGCGTCAGCATTTTTAGAAGTTACACAATACCTAAGTGATAATGATGATGAACAAATAATAATTGTAGATCTAGTAGAGCGAATGAAAGATTTATGTGGGGAACTTATTTACACGGTAACACACATGAGGACAAAACTTTGATTCCTCTATAATTATTACAGATATAAATGGCAAAAGGAATGGTGTAACATTCGGAAACAATGCATTACAAATTTACAGAGTTTTTACGATCGTCCGAAAACGCAGGATTCTGTATCTGAAAAGAACTGCAGCAAAGTTGTTGTTAAATGATATAAAAGCTATAGATGCAACTAAACTGAATTACCCAGATCCATCCGACTTGATGTCAATGGAAACAAATTTAAATTACATTCCTAATAGTTTGAAATTACTTTTGAGAATTTTGTTTATTGAAACAAATGCTGATATGAAGATTGCCTCTATTGGTCAATCGGTCATACAGGCTTTAAGGCCAAGGGTACTTATTGCACCACTACAGATTGGACTAGGAGTTTAAATGCACCATAATTTCTCATCGAAATTTTTGGTTGATACCCTTAATAGGTTGGGATTCTGCTCATCATATACCGAGATTAAAAATTTATAGTCAGTGCAGCAGCTTCACGAGGAACGGATGTCCCTGATCTTAAACATGGCCAATTTACACTACATTGCAGATAATGTAGATCATAATGTCAGAACTTTAGATGGACCCAACACTTTTCACAGCATGGGCATTATTGCTTGTGTCACACCTGGAACTAAAGAAACCAAGGCAGTGCCTGAGATTTCAGCAACAACTGACGATCTTATTGCAATCGGAAAAATTAAAATCCACTTTTACAGACAAGAAAACAATAACATGTTACCAAAAACTTTTGAAAGGCTACCAACATTTGAGGCTGATGATCCCACAGATAATGTAGATTTATTAGCAAAGATTACTTGGCCATTAAAGCCGCCAAAGCCAGAATGGTCTTGAATGATGCAAATGATACAGAAGGGACCTTACCCAGGACAGTCGTCTGTCTACTTTCTTCCAATGATTGACATGAATCCTAGTGATGTATCATGCGTCTACTCAACACTAGTTTATGTTTGCGAACAAGCCAAACGACAAGGAACTGTACCAAGTGATAACATTTGACCAGCGTCTTAATTGGAAAGCATTAACCATTATCTGTAACGAGGCATCGACAAGTGATTAAAAAAATCGTTCTCAGGTTAGGTGGATTTCACATTGAGATGAGCTACCTTGGTTGTATAGGAAAGATTATGGAATGTTCAGGAGTAAGTGAAATGCTAGAAATGGTATATATGCCTCAAATATTGATAAAAATGTACTTGAATATAGCTTTAAGAAGTCTAATCAAGCAGTTACTCTTGGTTCCAAATCTTCGGTGAAAGTTGACGGAGAAGCCATCGTCGTAGATCCACAACTATTGTTTCAACGTCTTATCGCAGCTGCTGACAGACTGTTTGATAATCAGAGATATTTTTCTGTGAGTTGTATAGTTTGCCCTCTTCACTTTTTTTTTGAAGCATTGGGTCTTATGAGAGAGGCAGATAAGCCGTTCCTTGCTTATGCAATCTGGTCATAAGGCGAATGCAATAAACAGGACACCTCAGGAGAACATGTACAATACGTTTTAGATGGTGGCTCACTGTTACACAACTTGTCATGGAATAAAGGAGATTCATTCTGATGTATTTGTGAAACATCTATTGATTATGTAACAAAAAGGTATGAAACTCCAGTTATTGATTTTGATGGCTACTCAACCGGTTCTTCATCCTAGGATTGTACCCACATAAGGTCAGCTCACAAAATATCGTGGTAAAAAAGAGGTTGTGATGTATTTCCTGTTCGAACACTTGAATTTAAGAAAAAATAGAAAACAAACGTTTGCAGAGAAAGAAATGACCATTGGACTGAGCAAATAAATTATAGATAAAAGTGTGTACATGACCTACAAGCTGCAGATAAACTTACCATCAGTCATGCAGTATTAATTTTAGGGAGATACCACAAATATTTCAACTTGATGACAAAAAAAGCAAGAAACATTGTGGAAGGCCAATAAGCTATGACCAAGCGTCAGCATTTTTAGAAGTTACACAATACCTAAGTGATAATGATGATGAACAAATAATAATTGTAGATCTAGTAGAGCGAATGAAAGATTTATGTGGGGAACTTATTTACACGGTAACACACATGAGGACAAAACTTTGATTCCTCTATAATTATTACAGATATAAATGGCAAAAGGAATGGTGTAACATTCGGAAACAATGCATTACAAATTTACAGAGTTTTTACGATCGTCCGAAAACGCAGGATTCTGTATCTGAAAAGAACTGCAGCAAAGTTGTTGTTAAATGATATAAAAGCTATAGATGCAACTAAACTGAATTACCCAGATCCATCCGACTTGATGTCAATGGAAACAAATTTAAATTACATTCCTAATAGTTTGAAATTACTTTTGAGAATTTTGTTTATTGAAACAAATGCTGATATGAAGATTGCCTCTATTGGTCAATCGGTCATACAGGCTTTAAGGCCAAGGGTACTTATTGCACCACTACAGATTGGACTAGGAGTTTAAATGCACCATAATTTCTCATCGAAATTTTTGGTTGATACCCTTAATAGGTTGGGATTCTGCTTTAAGAAGTCTAATCAAGCAGTTACTCTTGGTTCCAAATCTTCGGTGAAAGTTGACGGAGAAGCCATCGTCGTAGATCCACAACTATTGTTTCAACGTCTTATCGCAGCTGCTGACAGACTGTTTGATAATCAGAGATATTTTTCTGTGAGTTGTATAGTTTGCCCTCTTCACTTTTTTTTTGAAGCATTGGGTCTTATGAGAGAGGCAGATAAGCCGTTCCTTGCTTATGCAATCTGGTCATAAGGCGAATGCAATAAACAGGACACCTCAGGAGAACATGTACAATACGTTTTAGATGGTGGCTCACTGTTACACAACTTGTCATGGAATAAAGGAGATTCATTCTGATGTATTTGTGAAACATCTATTGATTATGTAACAAAAAGGTATGAAACTCCAGTTATTGATTTTGATGGCTACTCAACCGGTTCTTCATCCTAGGATTGTACCCACATAAGGCGTACAAGAGGCGTAACTTGTCCTAAGACACATTTCAATGAAACTACACCATTCAGATCTAAAAAGAAACATTTTCTTACGAATGTGGAAAATAAACAAGCTTTCATCGATATGCTTGGTCATCACCTTGATATAAAGGGTTGCAAAGCATTTCATGCAACAAGTGATGATGCTGTATTATTAGTCAAAACAGCTGTAGATTATGCTAGAGTTTGTGATACTGTTGTTGTAGAAGATACAGATCTGTTAATTTTTCTTTGCTATCATTGTAACATTGGTGCTAACAAGTTAAACTTTACATCAGATACAAAAAGAGTGAATGCAACGAGTGTAAAGAAGTGTGATATAACACGAACAGTGCAAGCAATTGGTCCCGATTTGTGTAAACAACTTCCATTTGTTCATGTACTTACTGGTTGTGACACCACATCACGTCTGTTTGGTGTAGGGAAAGGTGCAGCTTTCAAAAAGCTCAGATGTAACAGTTACCTAAAGGAGCAAGCAGATGTGTTCATGAATGACAATGTAACAAAGGATGATATTATTAAAGCATAATCTCAGATTTCGAAAATTTGCAAATAAGGTAATGACAAGTGCATCATTTGTCCAGGTCCATACCTTGCCACCAAAGAGTGCATCTGCTAGTTATCACAGTTTGCGTGTATATTTGCAAATTCAAGAGTGGAATGGTGGAAATTGTAACGCTTTGGATGCACTAGAATGGGGTTGGAAAACTGTTGATGATTTGTTACTACCAATAACGACACATTTGTAACCAGCACCTGGTGATCTATTAAAGATTATCAGATTTAACTGAAAAGTGAATTGTGACACCAAGCGTTGCACTTGCAGGAAACATGGTTTAGAGTGTCCATCCGGATGTGGAGAATGCCAGGGGATCAGTTGCTCTAATACACAGGCTGTGGTAGAAATTGATAATTTTGGAGACTTATAGATTTCAAATAAGTTTATTTGAAGTAAGTAGTACTTGTGTTTAAAAGCAGAGACATGTCTGATGACGTTTAAAGTTGATTGAGAAGACCATTAATTCTGACAAACTTCTTTTAGTGCTTTGATAAGTTAACCACTGTTAAGTTCCTTCATTGAAATATAAATTGCTGTACTGTAATATTCATATCCGACAAAAAAGATTCATTGGAAGCACATAATTTAACTTGTTTTCATTTATATACTAAGTTTAAATTCTAAGTCTTAACCCAAATTTATAGACTATAATAATGTTGTAAATCTACAGAAGATTTAAGTGGCCTGGGTGGGGTAATATTTAAAAGGTTTGGTTACACGCCCCCCAGTTTTTAACAATTGTTTGTGACACATTAAATATAATACTTGTTACCAACAAAATAAATGACTACTTTTAGGAGTAAGTGATAAAAGAAACACATGAATACTGTCTTTGGCAATTTTTTATAGCAAATATTTTGAAAAATAGAAAATATTTTCATATTTATGGCATCGTTGAAATAATTAAAATTCCACCGATGATGTTTTGTTAAGACTTTTGATATGATATCAGGTAGATATTAAAGTTATATGAACAACAAATTTCATTTCTGTTGCAATTAGTTGGAGGTTTAGCTTTCATTCTCATAGAATGAGCAGACTATAAAGAAATAATATTATACAATCATATTATTGCAGACAAGCTTTCGAACTGGCCAAATCGAATAGTTGATATTAATGTCATTGAATCGCACACCTTGTGTTATTTGTGCACTCTGGCTTGGGCATTCGCGAAACGTGCACATAAGTTACATGACCATGAAATCCACAAGCGATACTTTATGGACTGGTCTACTCTGATGATCAAGGTCAGAGATATAGCCACAAATCATTAACATTGTGTTGTGCAATCTTATGTAAAACTATTATTTATTACTGAATGTTCATAATACTAACACAGTTATTAAATTACCAAATGCTATAAAATCGTCCACAGCATTATGAAACAGTCCTAATTTGATGTTAAAAATGTCTGAGTTACACCACTTGAACTTCAACACGCAGATTTGTTGAAAAAAGATCGACCATTAAAGAGGTACATTGTAGTGATCATGAAAACTGTTTATTTTGCAATCTATCGGTAAGTAATTATTTTATTTTGATATATGTAATCTAATCACACGTACATTGTTTTGTTTTCAACTTGTTTGTTTACTCGTTAAACTATCAGAATATAAAAAGATTTGTGCTCATCATGTACTAACACTAACATGTCTTTACAAAATTGGTTGTCTGGTGGGTCTCCTAAACCCGGCTCTAAACACAAAATTGATGAAACTGATGATGTTTTATTAACTCCATCAAAACATAAATTTTCAAAAGAATTAAACCAGAATGCTTTTGACTGGTATATTTTGGACTCTGAATCTAAGTGGCACTGCTCATTATACCGGTCTGCTAACGTTGATAATGTCTATGCTAAAGATCGCGACAAAAGAGCAAAAACAACAAATCATACCAGACATTTTTCTTGTAAGTATTTCTTTAATTTGATTTTTTATATTAATACAAAAACAAATCTTTTTTCTGTAGGCATTTACCATTTCATAAATCTGACTACTTCAACATGTTAAAATGGTAAATGTAAAAAACATCATTGTAACATAAAAAAACAAAATTATATATTTATTCATTTATTATTTTTCAACCCAACAAACCTTGACAGTTGCTATTGATTTGATTTTTTATATTAATACAAAAACAAAACTTTATTCTGTAGGCATTTACCATTTCATACATTGTAACGTAAAAAAAAACATAACTGATTTGAGAATTTCTGAAACAGTATATATATTTATTCATTTATTATTTTTCAGCCCAACAACACTTGACAGCTGTTATGAAGTCAAACTTGAAACAACAGCAACCCATACAGAAAATTTTAGAGAAACGGCTCGATAAAGACGACAGCATCATGATAGATTATATGAAGATAGCATATTACATCGCCAAACGTGAACTTCCAAAAGAGGAATTCAAGCATCAGGTTGAGCTTGCCAGTAGCCTTGGTGTGTCTGTGCTGGGTGGTAGCCTCACCTATACTAGTCCAAAGTGTGTAAGTGAATTCCAGTCTTAAATTGCGAATGTCATTCTCGAGGAAACCATAAATTCAGTGTCTGGATTTTATAGTTTAATGATAGATGAAAGTACAGATCGTGGTAACAGTAAACGGCTTATGGTTTATGTCCAGTCTTTATCAGAGGATGATGTTCAGTGCAAGTTTTTGTCAAATGTGGAGATAACTGAAGGTACTGCCAACGCAGATGTAATAGTATCCAAAGTGCTAATGGAATTATGCAATAAGGGTTTAGACATACACAGGTTTGTAGGAATAGGCACTGATGGGGCAAGTGTAATGACTGGTAAACACAATGGTGTGGTTACTAAATTAAGGAAAGAATGTCCAGCTCTAATTGGTGTCCATTGTGCTGCACACCGATGTTCTTTGGCAGCATCACAGGTTGCAAAGAGTATTACACAACTGCAGCATTATACTAGAGTTGTAAGCAATGTTTTTTTTTTATTTTTCTGGATCTAGCTTAAGACTGAACAAGAAATTCAGAGTTTACTGAACTTGCCACAGTTAAAATATGTTGAGCTACACTCTGTCAGATAGCTCAGTCTGGAAAACCCAGTTAAAGTGATTTATCATACTTATGAAGCTATGTGTATGGCACTTTGTCATGAAGCAACCATCAACACATCAGCAAAAGGACTGCATGAAGAAGTGTGCCAGTTTCGTTTTATTGCCATCACACATATGTTGATTGATGTCTTGCCGTTTCTTGGACGTTTAAGTAAAATGTTTCAACAGAAAACAATTGACTTCAGTAAAGTTCAGCCAATGGTGCACAGTTAGTGTGATTCTTTAAAGGACCTAGTAGTATGTGAAGGTGTATTTGCTGCCAAGCTTAACAGCTTCATTGTTAAGGATGGAGAGAAGATTGTATACAAACGACCAATCTCAACAGTTCAGAGGTCAACAGTTCAGTTGTAAAAACATCCATAGCAGAGAACATTGAATTTAAGGGGTTCAGTATGGAAGACGAAAATGCTAGTGAAGTCAGTGATGGAGTACAGATGAAATACTACAAACAACAGCAAGACATCCTAAATACACTCACTGAAGAATATGTAGAGAAAATCACAGACAACCTTGAAAATAGATTTGTTGATTCTGGTTATATAAACTCTATGAAAGTATTGGTGCCCGACTCTATTGCTGCACTTGAGAATGGAGAAGTTGCACAATATGGAGAGCAGGAATTAAACAAAATTATGACCACCTTGAATAAACAAATAGAAATAGATGAAGATCAATGTATGGGAGAGTTTAGACAATACAAGCGCCTTGTAAGGGGAAACTACACAAACAAATCTCTTGTAGAAATTACTTGTATAATCACCACATCGTACAAAGACTAGTTACCAAACTTACAGAAAGTTCTTGAGTGTTGTGCTGTCATTCCATTGACAACAGCTCAGTGTGAAAGGGGGTTTTCCGCCCAAAATAGGATAAAGTCCATCTTCAGAACCAGCTTGAACAGCCAAACACTGAATGATTTGACGAGAATATCTGAAGACGGACCTGCCTTGAATAAGAGCCTTGAAATATTGGAAACAACAGAAAGTAAGAAGTATTTATAAACATTGAACTATCATGAGAATTTGGAAGGTTGGAAACAATTAGTTTAAGCAATGTGTAGACTGCAGTGGGGATCTAACACAGCATCTGAAATTTAAAAAAACGGTGTATAATGTATGTTTCATGAATGTATGATTATGTTTTGCATTTTAATAAAAAAAAGTGTTTATTTATAAAAAAATAAAAACAATATGTGAACAGAGAAATATGTTTTTGATTACTCTTTCTGAGATAAAGTTATAGAAAAATAGCATTTATCTTCTGCTTTCCCAGGTACTAGTGTTCCATGCTTTGCAAAAAAAAAAATTAAACAATAATGTGTGGCATGAAGAATACTCCTACCATGAAAAAGCAGATTGTTAGTGCATTAAGCTGTATCTTTATTCAAGGAAAGTTAAACTCCCTGTTCTTAAAAATATATCGCACAAAAAACTAGTTCCTTAATTACAACATCAGATAAAAGACAAAAAGGCAGTCAACCAACACATTTGATATAAATAAAAAACAATATAAAACATTATAAAAACAATATAAAACAAAAACACACATAATGACATAGCATTAATTTTAATGAAACTAAGTTTTCATCTAACCACGTGACGAAATTTACCACTTCTCCCTAAATTTTCTCCACTTCTCATTTTTTTGGATGAAGGAGAAGTCACTTCTCCCTAAAAGACCCAGTTTGAGCCCTGTTGAAGTATTTCTTAATACTATTGGGAGTCCTATGCCAACATTAGTGATTTCGATTCATTTTTTCTTTTCTTGATTATGTCATGTGCTTGCAAATATCTTTATAATGGATAAAATATTTATATGCACACCTAATCAAATAATTGTTATATTATACATGATAACATAATTGTATATACATATACACTTGTAACATGTTTTTCAGACATGCATAATCATGCTGCATTTAAGACGACTAGAGCCATGGCTACCTACGGTTTCCAACATGCTATGTACCTCAAGACAATTTCGTTGCTGCCCTTCAAAACCACAAATACAAACGTTTTATAATACGCCCGCCATTTGCAGACTGATATTGGTTTCGAATTTATTTGAAAAGAAAATGCTGTCTTTCAGCCCACCGATCTACAATAACCTTCTCACCGGAGAAAATGAAACAAGAAACACAAATTTTAACGTGCAATGTCAATATAAAACGATTGCAGACATGTGTAGCGAGCATCCTGATATCAGATATATAAATGAGCAGCTACAAAACATTTTAGAAGAATGCACAGACTCCGATGTTATATCGATATATCAAAGTTCACCTCGATTGAAAGATGAAAAGGTTATGAATGAATTTTTAACCAACCTCAATGTGTTGTACCGGCTAGGTTATTCTATCAGTTTTCAGAAACAAATGGCAAATCGTGGGGGAGGACTAACACAAATAATCTCCAGCGACTTAAAAGAGTTACTTTCCAAAAATATGGGTTGTATTACAAGCACAAGAATTTTATATAACCTAATTGCCGAACATGTTAGAAAGGACTATGTTGATAATATTCATCTCCTAGCCGATATTTTGCAAATAGATGTAGAGGAAGTTTATGCGGTTGCGCCTAAGTTTGTTATAAACGAAATTAAACAGTTGCCTGCATGCTTATTAAAAGAGAAAATAGAGTATTTGCTGTCTGAAGGAATGTCAAAAACAGATATACTGTACAATGTGGATACACTCCAGCTCAGTATGCAAGTTTATCAAGAGTACATATGTAAAACAAGAAATGAGTGTGTTGATATTTCAAGAGCATTGGAAATGGCCAGAGTAAAAAGATACAATGAAACCAGTATGAACATTACGAAACTAACAAAACAGGAATTCGAACACGATGATATAAAAGGCACATCAGAACAGTTTAAACGTATTTTGGAATGTACAGATTCTGATTTAATGTATATGCATCAAGTTTTACCACGTTTGAGACAAGCTGATATTACAGATAGGACTTTGAGCAACGTAAATATCCTTTTCAAGTTTGGAGCTACACCTAGAGATGTAAAATTATTGTTGCTACGTCAAAAAGGAACATTAATGCAAGTGAGCCCTGAGGAATTGGAAAAGATACTACCTTATGTAAATAAAAGTCGTCAGATGTGGGTACAAAATGTTTCTGCTGCAATTAATTGTCACGTTATGAAAGGTTTTATTGATAAATTAGATTTCTTAGCCAGTTTGTTGGACATAGACCGAGAAGTCTTCTGTGTGTATGCTTCCAACTATACACTTAAACAGCTTATACGAATGGGCCCTTGCCTGTTAAAGGAAAAAATATTATTTTTACTATCTAAAGGCTTTAAAACATCAGATATTGTTCGCGATTTTAAAATATTATTACAATCGATGGAGAGTGTATATGAATCACTGGTTAATATAAAAGAAGACATTGGTGATGCTCGTCCATCATTGAAAGAGATCAGATTGAGATTCCGACATAAGTCATGAAAAAAGATAAAATGAACTACATTGAACTGTATTATACCATTATCCAGCTTAACGCTGATTTTAGACATGGATTTACATTTAGATGTAGCACTTGTTTAGCAAGCTGTGCATATTTACCCTTTTAATCGTAGAAATGCAAACGTTTCCTGTTTTGTTTTATGAGGATAGAATATCGATTAAAGTGATTTACTTATTTGGTTTTATTTATATATCTAAATGATTCTAGTGTAATTGGACATCACATGACTTTTATTTTGAAGATGTCAATACAGACTTTTACCACTGAATGTAAGCGAGGTAAAGCATCCCACGTGGCAATAGAAATGCTTAAAACAAATCAATCGGTATAAAAGCACACATTTATCAAACCGACAACGGTGCAACTCGTCAATTTTCTTGAATAATTGAGGAAATGGTTATATATTCCTGATAAAAAACACATGATCGGTTGAAACTAAAATACATTGCCGCATTTCTGGTTAAGCACGTGGTTACAATCAACAGTTCTCTGGCAAGGTCATACCAAATACTTAAAAAGTGTTCTAGAAACGTCCTCGCTTGGCGATCAGCATTTAGAGAATAGTTCTAGGACTGGTCTGCTCGGTGTCATTATGATGTGTAATATGATAACTCAAGTTTGTTGAAAGTGACGCTACACGCACAAAGAATAGGATGTGCCGTGTTGCCATGCGTGTAGCGCAGGTGTTGAACGGGTTGAGGGTTTAGAGAGTATGAAGTGTTAATATTATTGTGCACGATACATGTTATATCGCTTAGGAAATAATTGGAACATGCAACCAAAAATCAAGACAGTATAGTATAATAAAATAAGACAACCCCTCTGACAATACCAGCGAGGCTGTCGTGAAGATATCAGAATAACTTTTTTCTGAGAAATCGAAAAAGCAAAAATGCAAAAAATGCAATAAAAATCGAACACCTAGGGGTAGGTGGGTGAACTAATTAAAGTAAACAAACCTTAAAACGTTACATTTATTATATGTTTCTTTAAATGTAAAACAGTGAACTGAAGGTTAATATTAAGGATAAACTGGCTTTTAAAAACATACACAATATACGCCAAAAAGCACCTACGACAGTTTAGCTGAATAATTTTCGGGTACCCCGCTGCAACTGTGCCTACACATCGTATTCAGCCAAGATACGCCCCTGGGTGCGTTCATTTTCTAGAATATCCCATTGTACCGACATGTCCTTATAATGCATATATTTTATTATCAATTTAAATTTTTAATAGATATGCCCGGATAATACTAAACCTAACCATATGGAGTACTGTCAGTTAAACGTTGTCTTCATGTCTGACCACCATTTGTACCCATCTGTCCTTCGTCCCCCACCTGGTAACCCTTACATTGCACATAGGTGACATTTCTATAATAGTATAAAACCCATCGTGTATTTTCAAAGACATGACCGTGATGTCCGATGAATGGGTACAAGCGTCTATCGTTCTGTGCTACAAACTGACCATGATGGGGTGTTGTGTCATTTTTTTTATCAGTCTATTCTTTTTTCGTATGAATTGATTAAACGACGATAATTATGCTCGTTTCATAATCTGTAAATTGAAAATAAACTTAATGAATAAATCGATAAACCTTTGGTTTGGTCACAATCCATGTCCTTTGGGTTTTTTCTGTATGTTTTTGGAACCCTGTTTACATTGATATTTGATGAAGTTAAAAAAAAATTTCTTGTAAAACAGTTTCTTTGCTATTTTATTGATGGATTTTACAGTTTTACTGTCTGTCACTGTATATTGCACGTTAAACGTGTCACAATATATTTCTAAACGCTTCTGAAACAATTCAAATGATTCGAATTCGCTTCCTTCCTCCATGTTTTACCACGCTTTGGCTGCTGGAAAATGCCCAGATATATACTTACACCCTTTGACTATCTGCCGTGACTTAATTCCTTTGTCGATGCCCTGTCGTGCGGATCAGAAAAGCTACTGGCATTACCGTCGTGTAGATAAGGAAAATAAAGGACACGACTGTCGTGCGGATAAGAAAAATAATTGGCAAGACCGTCGTGCCGATAGTTCCATTTAGAATATATAAACGTTTCAGAAATCTTAGTATGAACGGAAAATATCCAATTCTTAGAGACGGTATAATTACATTACGTCCGAATTCTTTGACTGCCGAAATTAGAAGTATTGTATCGATACTATAGACATAAAGTAGACTGTATTAAAACTTGTCATCATTAGAAATTAAGACGCAACGCTGACCTGTTTGATAAGCCATAAATGCAGATATAGACTTACAATTAAACGTGCGAAACAGGTGTACACTATCTAAAAGCATAATCTTATTGCGGTCTAAGGCTACATAATAAAGACAGAAATAAGAAGATGCAATTTACTTAAGGAATTAATGAAATGTTTAACTTGATAAAATCGACAAAGAATAATAAGCCTTTGAAGTTATATACAAAATGTTCAAGGCAGAGTAACAGCCTTGGAACATTTGTATGTAAAACTCCCAAGTTTCTTTGCATGAGGCCCCTATATGCAATAGACCCTGGACTCGCTGAAGCTTCAACACCCATTAGGCAATATTATATCAATTATGAACAAATATTTGACCGACTGGTTATTGAAAAAACACATTAATGAAAATTCCAAATATTAACCTTATTGACCCCATATGGAAATTCAATCCTCTTTATTGAACAAAATCTAATTCACTGTTTATTATGGAACGCCGGCGCTGTCTTGTGTTTAGCATTGGCATCTAATCATTGTCTTATCAGTCTTTGGTTAGATGGCCATTGTGTTGGCTTGTCCTAGCATTGTGTTGGGTCATATACACATTAGTGTTTGGTTGACATAGCATTATGTTTAGTTGTATTAACATTTTGTTTAGTAGTCATATTATGTTGGATTGTAGAAACATTGTATTGGGTTACGTACAGTCGTTGCTTTTGTTTGTCTCGTCATTATGTTAGGTTTTATTATCATTATGTTGGGTTGTCAAAGCATTGTTTTCGGTTATGTAATTATTGTATTGGGTTGTCATTGGTTTGTGTTGGGTTGTCTCATAATCGTGTTAAGATGAATACCCATTATGTTGGCTTGTCTCTTCATTAAGTTCGGTTGTATATCATTATGTTTGGTTGTCATGGCATTGGTCATTTCATCAGTATCGGTTATATTAATATTCACATGTAATTATGATCGGTCGACATCTCGTTATGTAAAATGCACATGTTATTCTGCTCGGTTGACTTGCCTTTATTGTTGTGCTTAAACCAAGGAGAACAAATGAATGAAATGTGTCGATGTGTTTCCCAAGATGACGTTACTAGCTCCGTTTGATCTGTGTGCTTTGACACATTACTAACCGATTTTGGTTAGTCATCATAGAGCAGGGTGGTAAGAAAACATATTTTTAACAGAAATATGTTCATCAATTGTCTCTTATTTCGTATTTCTAACCCTTGTGTTTCCGGGTAAGAAAGAATCACTGTTGATTTCTGCAGGGAGGGTTCGAATTTTCCGAATGAGTATCACGTTCATTTTATCAATTGGTCATGTTATTATTGTGGTTTTACTAACCCCTGTGTGTTCCAGGAAGCCATGAGAGTGATGGTAAGAATAGGATTATCGTTGACGATACATGGCGTAAGAAGTGACAATTTGAGTAATACGATTTTGCATGATTTAAGGGTCTCTCCGTTAAGGTCGTAGGTTCGAGTCCTGCTCAATCAAAAAAAAATGCGAGAAAGTTTGCCAGTTACTTGCGGAAGGGAGGTGGTTTTATCAGTCTAGTGAGGTCTTCTCCGCTAGTAAAACTAATTACGCCATATATAACCTGAAATTTATTCAAACTGGCGTTAAACCCCATTCAATTGTTGATGAGATTGTTTTAATATGTATGTTAATTTGTTGTTTTTGTACGTATAGTATGAACCTGAAATCTATATTTTGGTGTCGAATAACCTTCAATGTGTGTGTACGCCGTAAAATCCCATTTATTCACTCATTCTCATTTCCTCCACTTTACGTTAATATTTTTAATAAAGATATATATTTCTAAATAGTATATAGTCTATGGATATTAAATGAAATGTAACAGAAGATTTTAAAATTGTCTATAACTTTTTTCCAGTATATCATGCCTTTACATACGCAATAACGCCGTATCGCAAGAAGGATATCTAGTAGATATGCTCAATCATTTTGATTTCAATTTGATCCGGTATACAGGTTTACACGTAGTAAAAAATATTTCGTCTAAGAAAGAATCTGAATGACAATGAGAGTCGTCAAGCAGTATGTAAGTGCTGTCTATTTTTAGAATGGGGATTTTGTTTCAAGTGTACCACTCAAATTTAGATATTTATTTTGTGACGTTTTAGTCGGTTTGTCATACACAACCATTCGGATTTTATTGATAAATGTTAATGAGATGGTTTTTATCCATTTTAATAATAATTTTATTATTTGAGGCATTTATAGTGTTTTCCCCACAATTTAACAAACATATAAACTACATCCGAACCATTTTCGTACCGGAAATATTGCTGCCCATAACAGTTTTTTGCAAGGGACGGCATATCTTGGATTCACCAAACCACTTTAAAATTTCGGTGGAGTAAAGTGTCATTGTGGTACTCCTTGTTTTTTAAGGAAAAACTTCAAAACAAAATAGTTCTAATGAAAACAAGTGCCAGGGTTCATACGTTGTTCCGAGGAAAGATGGTACGTCTATGCTGAAAAAATATCGAGGACATAACCAAAGACAATAACACGAAACCCAATATAATAATACAATGACCCATTAAATTTCAGTACGGTAATACAGTTTTGGCGTTCCATAGTTTTTAATAGACATTTATTTGCTTTAGATTTCAAATTGAACATATTTACACAATGTTTTCCCATAGTATTCCAATATAAAATTCAAAAGCAGGGTCTCTGTTCATCCCAGTGCCCCTTGATTTCTACAAACTATTTAATCATACAGATAATCTATATCAAATATGAACATATTTGGCTGACCGTTTGTTGAGAAAAAGATTTTTCCATTTTAACAGTTTTGTGACCCCCCCCCCCCCTGGCCCCTTGTAGAAATTCAAATCTGTTTCTTGAACTAAATCTTATTCGTTATAACTAGTAGATGATGCTTTAGATCCCCAACTGAATAGTAACTCTGCATAAAAGAAAAAAAAATAGAATATTCTATTTCCCCATAGTATAACTATGCAAAACTCATCCAGGTCCTATAGATATTAGTCCTTTGTATTGTAAAAACTCCCAATCTCTACTCATAGCGATAATTAACAGGTTGTTGAGAAGATTTTTTTGAAAATACCCCCCCACCACCCCCTTATGGAAAGTTAATCGTCCAGATTGAACTAAACCTTATTCGCTATGACCACAAGATGGGTAAGAACTCAAACTGAAATAAAAAATCGCATATCGATGGGTTTGTTGTTTTATTTTAAAATTTTATGTTTTCCCATAGTATTCCAATGTAAAACTCAAAAGTTCCCTTACAACGCCCCTATAATTACTAGCCCTTTGATTTGTACAAACATTAAAACCCCTACTCGTAGGGATAATCTATGAACAAATTTGACCGGCTGTTGAGAAGAAGATTTTTGAAAATTTTCTAAATTAACCCTTTTGTGACCCATCCTGACCTTTACGGAAAGTCATTTCTCCTTATTGAACCAAATCTTATTTTCTTTGGCTTCAGAACTCAAATTGCATAATATTTTTGACCAAAGGGGCGGGGAAAAAAGAGTGTTTTCGTATTCCAATGGAATCGATATGTAAAAAAATGACACAGTAGGGTAGTTATACAATAATAATATTCAAGACATGTTTTTGAACGGGTCAAGTCCTAGTATTAGTGTCAGTGTGTGTATTATAGCACATACAGTTTTTGTTCGTTTTATACCAAACTTACATTCTAGTTCCCATGTATTTGAACTGGCCAAATCGGAATAACGGTCCTCAAATTGTCAGTCAAGTAATGCGTTTTTTTTACCTTGTGCTTACATCCGCAATTCTAACAGGATCCTAACCATTCATTCTAGTAGTAATGTAATGTTACCATATCGCAGACAAGCTTTCGAAATTGCCAAATCGAATAGTTGATATTAATGTTATGGCCCATGAATCGCAAGCATTGGCATTTTATGCACTCTGGCACTCACATTTTTGTAAGGCATTCATGAAACATGCACATAGGTTATATGACCATGAAATCCACGAGCGATACTTAATGGACTGGTCTATTCGGATAATCGAGGTCTGAGATATAGCCACAAATCATTAAAATTGTGACATGTGACTATATGTAAAACAAATATTCATTCTGGAATCTTCAAAATGTTAACACAGTTATTAAATTACCAAATGCTATAAAATCTTGCACAATATTATGAAACAGTCCTAAATGTCCGAGTTACACCCCTTGAAGTATCTCTTAATACTATGACTCATATGCAAACGTAATTTACGTTAGTGATTTAGATTCATTGCTTCTTTTCTTGATTATGTCAAGTGATTGGAAATATCTTTAAAACGCATAAAATTTTGATAACTTTCATACTTAACCGAATAATTGCTATATTTATACGTGATAACATAATTCTTGTAACATGTTTTTCAGACATGCATAATCATGTTGCATTTAAGACGACTACAGCCATGGCTACCTGCGGTTTCCAACATGCTATGTACCACAAGACAAATTCGTTGCTGCCCTTCAAAACCAGAAATACAAACGTTTTATAATACGCCCGGCATTTGCAGAATGACCTTGGTTTCGAATTTATTCGAAAAGAGAAGATTCTCTTTCAACCCACCGATCTACACCGGTGAAAATGAGACAGGGAACACACATTTTAACGTGCAATGTCAATATAAAACGATTGCCGAGATGTGTAGCGAGCATCCTGATATCAAATATATAAGTGAGCAGCTACAAAGCGTTTTGGAAGAATGCACAGACTCTGATGTTATATCGATATATCAAAGTTCACCACGATTGAAAGATGAAAAGGTTATGAATGAATTTTTAACCAACCTCAACGTGTTGTACCGGCTAGGTTATTCTATCAGTTTTCAGAAACAAATGGCAAATCGTGGGGGAGGACTAACACAAATAATCTCCGACGACTTTAAAAAGTTACTTTCTATAAATGCTGGTTCTATTACAAGCACAAGAATTTTATATAACCTAATTGCCGAACATGTTAGAAAGGACTATGTTGATAATATTCATCTCCTAGCCGATATTTTGCAAATAGATGTAGAGGAAGTATATGCGGTTGCGTCTAAGGTTGTTATAAACGAAATTAAACAGTTGACTGCATGCTTATTAAAAGAGAAAATAGAGTATTTGCTGTTTGAAGGAATGTCAAAAACAGATATACTGTACAATGTGGATACACTCAAGGTCCGTATGCAAGTTTATCTAGAGTGCATATGTAAAACAAGAAGTGGATGTGTTGATATTTCAAGAGCATTAGAAATGGCCAGAGTAAGAAGATTCGATGAAACCAGTATGAACATAACGAAACTAACAAAACAGGAATTCGAACACGATGATATAAAAGGCACATCAGAACAGTTTAAACGTATTTTGGAATGTACAGATTCTGATTTAATGTATATGCATCAAGTTTTACCACGTTTGAGACAAGCTGATATTACAGATAGGACTTTGAGCAACGTAAATATCCTTTTCAAGTTTGGAGCTACACCTAGAGATGTAAAATTATTGTTGCTACGTCAAAAAGGAACATTAACGCAAGTGAGCCCTGAGGAATTGGAGAAGATACTACCTTATGTAAATAAAAGTCGTCAGATGTGGGTACACAATGTTTCTGCTGCAATTAATTGTCACGTTATGAAAGGTTTTATTGATACATTAGATTTTCTAGCCTGTCAGTTGGAAACGGACCGAGAAGTCATTTGTGTTTTTACTTCCAAATGCCGACTCAAAATGGTTACATCAATCAATCCTTGCTTGTTAAAGGAAAAAATATGTTTTTTACTATCTGAGGGTTTTAAAACATCTGATATTGTTCGCAATTTGGAAATATTATGCATATCAATGGAGAGAATATATGGATCACTGATAAATATAAAACAAGACATTGGTGATACTCTCCCGTCATTAAAAGAGTTAAGATTGAACTCAAAAAGAAAGATAAAATGAATATACAATGAACTGCTTAAATGGATGACACCATTATCTGGCAAAACGTTGATCTCGGACAGATTTACAGTATGAAATATGTAGTTCGTGTTAGTAAGCTGTAATTACACGTTTGGTCCGTTTCTGTGGAGATACGGACGTTTGCTGTTGCATGAGAATAAGAATGTATTTGGAGTAACTGCTTAGTACTGTCGGTCTATTTGATGTAATTGTAGATCGGTGCCTACACATTGGAATAGTATCAATTAAAGTGAGGATTTTATAATTGACTTTTTGTGATTTGACTGATTTAATGATATTCAAATAGTCGTTTTCACTGTTATTCTTTTTAATTAACATTATCTTAGAGTAATTGGATATCCAATTTCTTTTATTTTGAAATATGATTTCAATATACGGGAATATATAGAGAAGTTATCTATTTATTATAATAGTTGTAGGTTCAGAACTTAAATTGACTTTTATTGAGACACAAAATTGTGAAGTAAGCTCAGATACACGTCCAACGTCTACGGTACATAAATGGCCATCACGTCGCTTAGTCCGTAACACCAGTGCTGACAATTCCCGTTTGTTGTGAATATTGAGGGAAGACAATCGCTCCATTGCCACATGCATTTAAAGAAGTTAATATAGCAGGTATGAGCAGGATTTAATAAGGTTTCAATCGGTCATGCCTTTATGGCCGGGAATGTAAACGTTTCCTGAATCGTTCTGGAAATGGTTACTCCGTCGATTATCCTAATTGATGAATGACGGAATTGACCGAGTATGCACGATTGAGTTGCCGAACATCAAAAAGTGTCGAGTGTCGAATTACTTATTTGGACAAGGAATAGTACAGTTATCAACTAAATTAAACTGTAAGAAAATTGCCTGTTCTTAATGAGACTATTTAATAAAAATTCAACAATGGTATTTTTTGAAACGCTAAAAAGTGGATATTCAGAAAAAGTCATTCAAAGCCGAAAAACTTTGGACTAACATCAGATACTGAAATCAAAATTTCCTAGTATATACAACATGTGTGTGAGGTGTATTTATTCTAACTTCTGAAAAATGTATTGATATAAAAAAAAAAAATACCATAATTATGTCAAATTTATTAATGTTTTTTTTAGCCTGACATCATTTTTGAAGGGAAAAAACGGTTTACGGAAAAAATCTTATTACAAAACTTATAAAAAATACTAGCCAAAATATTAAGTATGACAGCATAACTAGAAAACTTATTCATTTTACTTCGATCGCGAATTATTACAACTTAAACAATTCACGCTCGAAGTCTTTGTCAAACCAGTTATAAGCATATGTTTTGCCTAAGGACACCACACAGTCGTGGGGAAGGAACGGACCCACGACCCTCCGATCCTGGGTTCGGTAAAAATACCTTTTTGGGGACATGATTGATTACCGCTTGGAATAGCAAAATACGCTTTGGTCTGTGTTCTTAAAACTGTGACAGCATTAGGGAGAATTTCAATATTTTAGTTATGAAAACTCAAATCAGAGAGGGTTCATTTGTCTGAAATTGAGATATATAACATAAAATAATGGTAAATCAGGCGAATCGATCAGCTATATAATTATATATATATATATATATATGTATAACTAATGTTTAATGTGTTGAACAAGTATCTCATGCCGGTCTTAAATTAAAATTTGTATCTTGAATACCGTGTTTTAGTTCATTGTTTTTAAAAACGATATCTGCAAATGACGTTAATATTTCTGCTTTCAGAACTTCACTGTTCTGGTAACATTAACCATCCAAACGTTGGTCTTTTGCTTACCGTAGATGTTTAATATCCGGAAACCTATACATGGCCACCATCAGTACATGTATATCAAATATATGCGTGTGTCCGTTGACATTTTGGTTTGTTTGTATGGGTTTTACGCCTTATTTCAACAGAAGTTTAGTTATATAAAGGCGATCAGCGCACCTAATTCTCGTTCCTGGTTAACTATAGACACGCCTTATCTCTGCGAGTTACTTAATATATTCCCATATATTCATGGTTGTGAGATTTGTGGCCATAGAGAATAAAGTTTTAACGGTAAATACAGTAGTTTCTTGTCCATGTATGCTCTACAAGAGCGGGAGCTGAACATCTCGATTAAGCATGGTACGTATGATACTTGATCTTTTTTTTCAAAGGGTGCACCAACAAATCTGGAATACTGCTAGGTTTATTCTGAAACCCCAGGATATTTTCTGTAGGCATACATCCATGAAAATGGACATCGTGTTTTACATGTTTTACACTCCATGTACAATTTGATAACACAAATGTTAATTAAGTTAGAACAAGAAAAGTGTTTACGTTATTGCAACGTTTGGCCTGCCATACAATACAAAAAGGTTGTCCTGTATGGTGAGTCCCCCCAAGGGATCAGTTCTAGTGTCAGCATTCTTCCTCTTGTACTTAAGTGACCTACCGGACAACGTAATATCCTCTGTGCGAGTGTTTGCAGATGATGTCCTGTATAAGAATATATACAAAAGTGAGACAGATTGCATACTTTTGCAAGAGGGCAGTGACAAGCTAGCCGCCTAGGAAGAGACTTCAAGGCTTCAAAATGTCGCTCTCTAAGGGTTCAAACCACAATCCAAATACCCGATTTTTTGTTTATTTATACATTCCACAACCAAGTTTATGAGTGTGACTTCTACCAAATATTTCTAAAGGTCCCTCTTTTTTAACAACTCACCATCATGGGGCACTCACATTCAACCTTAATCTCCAATAGAATCTTGGGCCCTGGACCGCTTGTCCTGTCAAGTGCCAGAAATAAGTATTAGAACCCATATAGAATGTGCATTCCAAATTTAGAGCCCACGTGCCCAGACAGAAATTCACAGATTATAAATGATGGTGCGCCAGGTGATGTTATAAGCGTTGGTGAAATCGTAGTTCCACTCGTACCCAATCCTGGATATCCGGCGCCTCTCCAAAACGACCACGGAGAATCCGGTGTAACGTTGTTCACTGATCCCCATAGAATAATGACCCTCGGTCATTATTTTATATAGAATAATGACCCCTTTCCTATAAAATACTGACACCCCATATAAAATAATGACCCCCCCCCCCCCCCCCCCGATTTTATCTATAAAATATTGCCCCCCCCCCCCCCCCACCTAACCTATTACTAACATACTCTATATCAATTCAAGTCACAGTTGTGTTTCTATTGCTTATATTTGTTGTTGTTTCTGCTGCTGCTGCGGCGTCTACAGCTGTCACAACAGCAGTATAACTTAGAGGCCCCGCTAAGAAATAAACGTACATCTATTGAAAAATGAAATTTAAAAGGGTTTTCATTTGAATTATCAGTATTGTACTTAAAGAGAAGTATTACAATAATAGAAGATATACTAAGTCGTTTTAAGGTAACTATAGAAATAAAGAGAACCGATATTTAGGCTGGAGGATAATTTGGATTTGTTTACAAACAGTGTATTATTATCTTTTATTAGTCACCTGAAATGATTCTCGTCATGTTTTCTTGATAGAAATTGAGATCATTCTTTAGAAATAAAGCGTTAACGAAAATAGAAACATTTGGAAATAATATGAATATGAACAAATTTATGAAATAGAAAATAGGGGTCTTACCGTGTTTCTTTTCACAAACAGCAATTACATTAAGATTTTGAAACGTTGAAACTTGTGTTACGCCGAATGACGTGTAAGCTACTTAAATGATGCATGCGATGCAAATATTTGCTTCTACTGCATTTTGTGAAATATTTCACGGAAAGACCCCCTTTTTTATTTCATAAACTCGTTCGGAATTTTTCTAGCAAAATGACTGCGTAAGTCGTTAGTAAATTGAATCGTTTTCCGTCGACCAAATCGTTCACCGAAGCTCGTATGGTGCTACTCTAAGATCAAAAGAATCGCGCATTTTTTAAAACGTAACGCCCATCATAGTGACATTTTATGAAATTTCCGATTGACAACACTGACTTATATCGTTCTGTTTCCCTTGTCAACAGCATCCGAATGTTGTTTTTGAAATTAATCCAGCGGAAAAAATAAGCCATTTTTACTCCAGATACTTCAATTTTTCATTAATTAATTGTATGAAACAGCCCTTTGCTAAACAAAAAAGGAATAAAAAAGATGTGAATCGTACAAAATGAAGGAGAGGTGTCCTTGTATATGAATACCAAATATCAGGGCAGTACGATACCTTTACTTTTCGACCATTATTACGTCGACCGACGTCAAAGAAGACTGGCAAGCCACCTTAATTAACTCTATTCTTCGAATTGCGGTGGCATAACAACGCATCTTAAAAACCAGCTATCCCGGTTGAGGTCGAATTACGCATCCTCTTTCAAATACTTACCACATTTGTGAGCCTCGGTGGCGCAATGGTAGCGCGCTTGCTTATTAAAGCGGGTAGGTCTCACCAAACGGATATTGTTTCGCCGTATCAAACCTTTGCCAATAGAAACAGATGACCTATTGGAAGTGGGGTACATAATGGAATCCTTTTGCATATTGGAACCCCTGCAACTTTCAAGGTACACGGTAGAACATACTTAGAACATAGATCACGAAACTCCTGCTTTAAAGGTGCATGACTTTTTGTTTAGAACATGTTTTAGATCTAAATCTTTTCGTTACCTATAAAAGTTTCATGCTTCAAGTATTTCATCAGGCTTAAGTTTTATTTTTCCAAGATTTTTCAAAGATTCGGTGAGATAGTACCTTTAACAGCCTCGTAACTTTGTGACATCGCATTATATGCAAGGTATATCGTATAATTATGTTACGCATACATGTATATAATTATTTATTTACCTTCTGTACTATGTAGTGTAAGCATTCTGGAACTTATAGTAATGGTGATTTTGTCCGAAATTTTAGAGGAAACATCATTTCGTTATTGCATCCTACTTGTTGCACTAATTTCGTAAAAGCATGGACTTGCGGGCTCATAACGAAAAAATGCTATTAACGGTAAAAAAGTTTATTTTCTGGAGTGCAAGATTGTAAAAAGCCAATTTATACGTGGAAAAGCACAATGCTTTATGCCACCCCTGAAAGGGATGTCAAATACCCTTAACCTTCATAATGTCACCTATATGTCACTCATATATACCTATAAAATAGGCGAAACGGGTGTGTGGTAGCCCACTGGTTTTATTACTTGTGACGCTCCTCGTCGTTAGAAATTATTCAAAGTTCAGTATATTGTTGAAGAGACATCCTTCTTTGGATTTTGGGTATTGTTGTCACTTTTCAGGCGTTTTTAAGTAGAAAAAGTCAACAATTATATTAATATAAGGCATAAAATATGCAAATCGGTTGTGGTGAAGTCCCATGTTTTATAACCTGTGACACCCATGACAATAAGATGTTGTTCGAATTTCAGTATAATATTGAAATATAATCATCCCCTGGAAGTTTGGGTGATTTTTGTCATTTTTCAAGAGCTTTTAAGAAACACGTCTTGAGCAATAAGTATACCCCTTTATAACAGTCAAAGCCATTGCACAATATGTTAACTAAGTTTCTGTAACGATACCCGTTACGACTTATATATAAAGTTGTAATATGTTTTTAAAGAAACCAGGTAAGCCAGGACCACTTCTTAGAAAAAAAAACAACGACTGCAGTCGAATGACAGCCATATCTCCCACCGATGCCATTTGAAAAAAGGGCCATAACTCCCAAGTAAATCCATTTTTTTCTTCCTGCACAGCTAGGCATCGGTAGTAGTTATCCCTGAAAGTTTGAATCAATTCCGTCCAATAATGAATGAGAAGTTACGGTCACAAAAATTTTGCACGCACGCACGGACGGGTGCCATTACTAGATTCTCCTCCGATGCCTATCGGCGGGGGATAATTATGTTGTAAGTGTACCTTAGATGGGCTAGGGTTAGGGTTTGGGTTAGGGAGTCACAATTCTATGTGAGGGTCATTTTTCTACATATGGTGAAGTCATAATATTATTCTATGGGGGTCAATTTACAACGTAACACCGGCTCCAAAATTATCCGGCTCTGGTCGATTCGCACGGAAGTGTTGGTTGTATGACACCGACACGCAAAATAGCGAAAGTACGGCTCCGAAAGTACACACAACAACCAGAGACATTATGTCTCTGCACCAACTCAGCAAACAATGAAATAGGTTGGCATTATTTATGCTGCATTAACACCAACATAATTAGTGAGTTGATTAATTACATATAAACGATTATCTCTTGTATCTCGTTAAATGAGTTGCAATTCCACCCCATACCTCCTTGAGTGCGGTATGACTAAAGACCGGAAAGCGCTTTTCTCCACGGAAAGGGCCTACAAAAGACACCACGGAAAGGGGCCCTTTCAGTTGTTTAGTCATACCCCCTTGAGTGGCATGGCTTTCATACGTGGACTAGAAAAAACGAAACGTACCTAGATTTAGCTTTTTAATGTGAATATATCAGGAAAAATAGCTATAAATGTCTTAAAAAATAAAATAATTAGTAAAATAGATAAAAGCATATCATTATTATTATATTATAATAATAAATCAAATCCAGACAGTTTGGTATGTCAAATCCGCCAAAGCATAACAAAATCGATATCTTAATAGGAGCGGTAAACTTGAAACTAAATCCCCATTTTAAAAATAGACGGCACTTAAAAATGCTTGGCGTCATTAAGATAAAACAATATTTACTACGTGTAAGTCTGTATCAATGGCAGATTTACTCTTTAAAAAAATGGCAGTTTTGAAAGCAAATGTATAATTCTATATTTTTTCTGAAGAAAAGTCTATATTTGACTGGGATTCCAATTTTCATGTCCAGTTATTATGCATTAAATATATAATTGTTACAACGAAATTCTATAATGGCTGCGTCCAATCTTATTAAAATCATATCTTCAAAAATGCTTTGTCATTTGATTTGATGACAACGAACAGGTCGCATTCAGACGACCTAACTGCCAGCCACTGTTTTCAAGAACTGAATTAATTAAGAGAACTTCGATTATCCACCATATTGAAGGTTATGCTGAGCGTTAATTAAAAAGAGTACTCTGGTTGAAATAAAAATAGCGATATGGGAAATCCAGTTATGCTAGAAGAAGAATTTTAATAAATCATCATCAGATTTTACATACATTCTGCATTGAAATATTTAACAGCTATTCTTAAGTGATAGAAAACTTTAACCCTTGTTTGAGATTTCAATATCAATTATGCACAGCATATTGCATATAGATTTATTTAAATTCACTTCATTCTGTTCTCACATTAGAAATGATATTACTACCCTCCATCATGTTAAAAGGGAATGTGGGTTTCTGTAAGAGTTGACACTAGTCTCACATTCTCACATGGGTAAGAAGACATAAAATTATGCGTTAAAATCGGTATTTTTGTGTATTGTCTTGCTCAATTTACTGTTTCCCATGACAAAAATTAAGATCTTTTATATTTTTATAGGGACCTCATCTGTAGTCTAGGAGTAAATCATCTGCCTTGCATCATAGGCGTAGGTGACCCTTATATTCAGGTTCACTATATACTCTGGGGCCCGGAGGTACATACTCGTACCCTCTCTCCTTGGGCTGGCCCCCGAATAATTGAAATGCTCATGGAATTGATCCCCGTCCAAGTCATACCAAAGACTTGAAAAATGGTACTACTAGAAGCTTCCTTGCTAAGCGCTCAGCATTTAGTTCTAGTTGTGGATAAAGAAATCAAACCTCTGGGTCAAAATATACACAAAGGACTCTGCAGAGTTTAGTTCTTCGACGTATCTTTTACCCTTGGGTAGGATTTCCTAATCCATGTGGAATAATCATTTTAGATTGACTTTTTCTAACCCTAGGGTCAAGGTAAAAAACTCAAGCTGTGACTTTGGAACCTTATAAAAATATATGATGCATAATATTATATAATTTGATATCTTAAATCAAATATAATTATGATTTAAACTACATGTAATTCTATAATGTGTTTTGTATGAAAGAAAAAATCATTTATATGGCTTTTTCAGTTCACATAGTAAAATCCATGGGGTGGTAGTGTAATGGATAGTGTGTTGGCTTATTACGCTATAGGTTGTGGGTTCAATCACCAGCTCAACCCGATGCCTCTCATAAAGCAACACTCGGTACTTGTTCTATCCAGAATTGGACTCGAGAGCTCTGCGCTTTCATCGACATCGGGGTAAAATAAATTGACATAAACTAAATTCTGTACTTTGGGATAACTGTTTTTGCAGAAATTTGGCAGAGTTATTTTTACTTGGTTATATATTAATTATACAATATAATTTAGATATTACTATATGTAATAAATTATATAGTACTACAACAAAATGTAATGATTAAGTTTAATCGCATAAGTTTCGATAATAATAACTTTTATTCGCCCGTTTCATACTTGTAATATCTTCAGGACTCTCATTCTGTGCATTAAGTGACTTTTTTATGGGAGATTTGTGCAAGAATACTTTTTAAAGTATAATTTAGCATGCAGAACTTAATTAATAGTATAAAATTTGTGCAAATTTCAATAATTAGTTGGAAAAATCCTTAAATATTCATTTGTTCACAAAATATATATCTGATAAATTGATGTAACTATGAAAATGTACACGTTTTAGCAATTTGCATATTAAAGAGAAGTATGAAAAATAATACACGTATATCATACAGATTATAAAAGTGATGAATAATGATCTGTATAGTAAGATTAAGAAAGATAGTTTTAACACATCCAGGGGCTTAAAATAGTGTGAGGTCGGGACCTTTACTTTCTCTGTCAAACCCATGTAATTTTACTTGAACCAATTCCATCGGACCTTTTAAAATTAAAAACAAGTTTATCTTTTCCTGTGGCCGAAAAACAAACATCCAGTACCTTTACACTGTGTTCAACTCTTTTTTTTCTCATTTGATTCATTCATCAAGAATGATGTGCAATGAATGTAGGCTGTGATAGTCTAGACTCTGTTTTAACAATGTCATATAATTCCCTAATAGGTACAGATTGTTTCTACAATGTCATATAATTCCCTAATAGGTACAGACTGTTTCTACAATGTTATATAATTCCCTAATAGGTACAGACTGTTTCTACAATGTCATATAATTCCCTTATAGGTACAGACTGTTTCTACAATGTCATATAATTCCCTTATAGGTACAGACTGTTTCTACAATGCCATATAATTCTTTCTACAATGTCATATAATTCCCTAATAGGTACAGACTGTTTCTACAATGTCATATAATTCCCTAATAGGTACAGATTGTTTCTACAATGTTATATAATTCCCTAATAGGTACAGATTGTTTCTACAATGTCATATAATTCCCTGATAGGAACAGATTGTTTCTACAATGTCATATAATTCCCTGATAGGAACAGATTGTTTCTACAATGTCATATAATTCCCTGATAGGTACAGATTGTTTCTACAGGCGTGTACCAAAACTTACAGTGCACCTGTCCATAATAGTTTCTCACACGTAGTTCAAGGCTGAGTGCAAATTGTTACTATTGCAACATTGAGTTTATTTGACTTCAGCTTTACTAATGACAAAAAATAAACAAATTTTCTTCTCCAGATGATAAGAAATAGTCCGAAAAAAACAAGAAGTGTGGTAAAAAACATGTTCTTAGTGTCCAAGTACATTGGAAGAAGACATGACAGTCACCAGGCTTGTTTACAACGCAGCTACCGGCAACATCAGAAAACTGTTGTAGTTGCTGCCAAAAATACCCTCATTTGTTGACAAAACCATTGGACTGCATTGGGGCATAGCAAAAAGGACCCTTTAAAGATACACAATGAAAGTAATGACCATATTTCATATGAGAAATTAAGCATGAATGAAAGCATTAACAAAGTTGAGAAGTGACAAAAAAAAGGGACTTTTATTGTTGTTTGAAATTAGAAATAATTTGTGATAAAATGTTGTCAAAGTCAATAATTTTTTTTAGATATGCTTAGCTGAAATTTCAGTGGGTAGGTAACAAAGCTAACATTATTGATCTAAGTATGGCCTTAGAATCAGTGTAAGAACAGTGGAAATACCGGTACATGAACATGTATACAGAAGTAGTGACAACATGGTTCCATGGTGTTGGAACAGTCGTTAACTGAATCATATCTGGGGAGCATAAACCTGTGCTTCCAGCCCAACTCTTCTCTCCATCATGTCAGCAGTCACAACACAAGATTGTGTAAATCAAAGAAAATATATTTTTAAAATTAGGGTGTAAATGATATGCAGATGGCAAAATTAAATGTCTATAATTAAATTTGAATTCTGAAGCCAGTGGTGCATAAGAGGCTTTATTAGGCCCCAAAATTGTGGTTGCTATGGCAACAAAATATTGGTAAAATTACAGATACAACCTGGTTCCTGTGGTAACACAAAAAGCATTCAAGCTACATTTGTGAACTTGCCATGTGGATCGAGGGCAATAAGGAGATCATGCACACCATTTTATAACTTTGTCAGTCAGACAAAAATTATGGTAGCCATGGCAACAAAATTTGTAAACTTGTAGGGGACTTATGTATTGTTCGACATCTTCTCTCTCAGTTTGAAGTTGAATGGTTATACACATTTCTAGTTCAGTAACATCTCCTTGTTATTCTACATTTTTCATGATGGTTTGATAATTCAATCACGTGTATACAAATTTTAAAAAGAAAAGTGTCCTTGAATTCTATTCTTTTGTTAACCAAATAAATGGACTAAATGCATATCATTATGACTTTATTTGTAGAATAACGGATAGGCAGAATAAACTATTTATACCCCCGACAAACAAAGTTTTAGGGGGTATATTGGAGTCACCCTGTGGTCGGTCTGTCGGTCGGTCTGTCCTTTGCAATTTTTCTTGTCTGGAGCATCACTTGAAAAGTACTGGATGGAATTTCATCAAACATCATACAGTGGTAGAATATAATGAGAGGAAGTGCAGTGTACAAGAAACATAACTCTATTCTTGCTAATTACAGAGTTATTGCCCTTTGATATTTTTTCTTGTCTGGAGCATAACTTGAAAAGTACCAGATGGAATTTCATCAAGCTTCATACAATGGTAGAATATAATGAGAGGAAGTGCAGTGTACAAGAAACATAACTCTATTCTTGCTAATCACAGAGTTATTGCCCTTTGATATATTTCCCTTGTCTGGAGCATTACTATTAAAGTACTTGATGGAATTTCATCAAACTTCATACAATGGTAGAATATAATGACAGGAAGTGCAGTTTACAGGAAACATAACTCTATTCTTGCTAATTACAGAGTTATTGCCCTTTGATATATTTCCCTTGTCCGGAGCATTACTTTTAAAGTACAGGATGGAATTTCATCAAACTTCATACAATGGTAGAATATAATGACAGGAAGTGCAGTGTACAGGAAACATAACATTTATTGATTGCCATGAAAGCTTGTACACTGCACAATAATTAAAAAGACCGCTTTTAATTTTAACAAAACCATAAAAAAATTAACAATACAAAAAACTCAATCGATAACATTCTCTTTTATTAAGTTTTTTTTTTGTCTGGAGCATAACTTTAAAACTATTGGATATAATTTAATAAAACTTCATACAATGGTTAACCATTTTCTGTCATGGCGGCATTCGGGGGTATTCATCACCTTCAGTGATAGCTCTAGTTTATATTTGTTTTGTTTGTTCCAGGTGTATGCTTGCTATGACGATGACATCTACTCTGTGTTTGTTGTTATATAAGAGTTCCGTGACATTACAATTCCTCAGATGGAGTGGCATCCAATCATTGAGGTGCTTAGCAAAATACCAACACACTTCATCTCACCAATTCACCCTCCAAACTCGCTCTATATCTTGGACTCCTAAGCAAAGGCATGACAGTGGTTTTATTCAGCCAAGATGCTTCTACATTCTCTCTCAAAGCGGGATAAACTATAGTACAAATAGCGGACATGCAACTGATTTGAGTAGGGACAAAAATAATGCTCAAAATGAATTTGCAAAGTTGAAACAGATCCTAGACTGCAAAGATAAGGAGTTGATTTCAATATACCAGAAATTGCCACGTTTAAAGTATACACACATTCATGATCAGGTAGTAAACAACCTCATTGTCCTTCAAGAGTTTGATATCTCGCCAAGGATCTTAAGACAGCTGATGGTTTATCGTACAACTGCAATGGCACAAATCACTCCTGAAGATTTACGGTTTATACTGAATGCAAAGTTTGGGGTTAACAAATATTGCAATTCTATTGGCCACATTATAAACACCCATGTGTTGAAGGGCTATGATGATCAACTACATTTTCTAGCAGATCTGTTGGAGGTACCAAAAAATATAATCTGTGCTTTTCAATGTCAAAATATCTTGGACAGAGTTGGGCGTAGTTCATTAAGTGCTCATTTGATAAAAGAAAAAGTCGACTACTTACTAGATGAAGGATTTAAAAAACGAGAAATTGTAAAATATATAAAAATATTAAGTCCTACTATGAAGACAGTTTCTGAAGCCTTATTCCACACACGGCAAGAGTTTGGTGAAGAGGTGTCACTTCCATTATTAATGTTTAAATTAAAACTATCAAAAGGTGATGCATGTAAAGTCAAAAGTGGACGTGTCGTTACACGTAAGCTAGGTTGGGACTACATGGAATTTTCCAAACTAGAACGCAACCATCTCAATAAGATTGAACCAGTACAAGCTATAGAAATGGCAATGTATCTTATGAGAACTGGATATTCGGAGGATGACATTAAGTCATGTATATATGTCTTGGGTAATAGTTTAGAGACGTTCAGGAAAGCATATAAAGAACTGCAGGGAAATCCATGTGTGGATTCCATTATTCTTGAAGATAGAAAGAAGCTTTTGAATGCATTACAGTATTACATTGAGACCAGTTCTTAATTAAAACAAAAAAGAAATAAAATCATGTGGAGGATGTGTACAAAGGTTTGGTGGCAAATCACAAGATTGTTGATACAAAGTCCTTTAATTTGACCTCTTAGAAAAGAAAGCATAATTATACATTTTTTTTTTCAATTTCAGTGTAGACAACTGAAACATATAACAATTGAAATATAAAATGTCTCCATTACTTAAGTACTTTATATACTTTATATTAAACAAGTTTGTGACAGAAAGTATCTATTAAACTTATGAGATTAAATGTTGTGATACAGTGCAGGAATTCGTCTTCCGATTGTAGCAAATCTGAACGATATTTATATCTTGGAATGAAGAATGTGTGGCAGATGCATAACGGTTTTAACAATAAATTTATTTAATTATTTTACTCAGAGCTATTTTGAGGTTAACAGTTTTTTAGTCTTTAATCAATTTTAATGGTAATATGATAACAGATAACAGATTTTATTGAGACGTAAACTATACAGTTTTTTGTCTAACACATGTTATTAACATTCAAAATGTCACATGAAAGATACATTATATAACACATATGGAATGGAATATACATACAATTCTTAGCATTTCGAGATCTAACATACAAATCATAATATATTTTAGCATTTATAAAAGTTACATTGTATTTTATAAAAAATATAGCCAATACAAACTATAAATATAATCTTTGTAATGAGTTTAAACTTAACGATTAATATTTTAAAGCAAGTCTATATTTGTATTATATGTTGATTAAGTAAATTTTTGTGCAGGGCAAAAGATTCTTAAACATTGTTACCTAAGTTTCTAAGAACTAACATATTTTTTTACGGATTTGCATATATACAGGACACACAAGTACAAAATGATACTCATCCTTTATATCAAAACAATTATATAAAGTACAGTATCTCATATCTCTGTCGACCCTGTTTGGCATGTAGCGCATCGTTTAGATGCGCAGCTAATGTGAGGACAATCTTAACCTTGTTAAAGGTATTCTAAATTTAGAAGGTAAATTTATAATACGCTAAGGTAAATATCGAATTCAAATGACTGTTTAAAATGTTTGTATAAAATAAGTTTACCGCTGGTAGATATGTCATTACACCAGCATTGCTTGAATACATCAATAAGTCTTTGATTAAACATCAAGTGAAAACGTTTTAATTCAACCGCTGCTGGATTAATCCATACATAAGAAAATCTGTAGTTATCTTAAGAGTGATTTGACACTGTGAGCCCAATTTTGAATACCTGTTTTGCAATCCTCTAACAAGGAATTATATAAGTGAACAATTGATATATTATTAGAACAAATTACTTTACTCCAAAACTTTATGATCTGTGTATATCGTGTAACAAATAAAGGGTATCTTCCAAGTTCCCCGTAAATACCAACATTACAAGTAGAAGATTTAACATTTAATACAGCATTTAGAGGAGAGTTCTACGTCTAGTCGGCCCGGTGTCAGTATAATGTGACTGGGTGGGGTATCATACCATGTGTCTGCGGCATGATACTCCAGTGTGACAGCGCTCAGAATACTGTCTCAAGTAGACACCGTCGGAATATGACTGAAAAATTGTTGAAAGCGACGCTAAACACCATACAACTACAACATAACATTTAATAATGATTTGTAAAATTTAATATGTATTTTCTCTATAGCCTTTGATTTAACCAAAACCCCATATTTCACTTGAGTAGTAAATAATTGAGCGTACAAAAGCATCAAACAGTTGACACGTAACTTTTGTTTTTATTGTATATCTCTTTGTATTATATAACAGATAATTTAATGCTTTAAGACCTTTACCCACTACCGTTTCTTGGTTGAAAGTGAAATTTCCAGTGTGATTAAAAACTGTTCTGAGTTAATTGAAATCATTAACTGTCTCTAAAGAAACATTACCATATGTCCACTTTTCACCAGGACGCATATTGCCACATTTTCTGAAGACTATTATTTTTGTTTTTTCAGTATTGACTTCTAGACCCCACGTGTCACAATAAGATTTTAAAAGATCAATACTGTTTAGTAATTCACTCACACTCTTAACTAGAATTACCATGTTGTCTGCAGAAAGCATCAAAATAAAAGTTATATCATTAAAAGTGAGCACGCAACATTGATCACCTTGCAAAAATAGCTCCAAGTCTTCCAAAAAATGAGAAAATAAAACTGGCGACATTATCTCCCCTTGTTTTAATATATTATGAATTATTTATAATATGAATTATAAAATACCTCAAAATGGGCTTTTTCCAAAAATTAGTCCTCAATATATCAGTTTTAAAATATGGTTCTGTGTTCCAGATCTTCTACTTTCACTGTCAGTATAACATGTATCACAAGTAAGATGCTACAGCATTTTAATGCAGTTTTTTTTTTTTAAGGAAAAAGATAGATTACCTTTCATTAAAATTGAAATGATGGTGGTTCTACTTGGATTCATTCTTAGGTCTTCCTCCACTAATAAAACTGGTTATATAAATGCATTATACAACCTGAAAGGTGTTGACAATGGCAGTAAAACCTCATTCCTATATTTTAAGGTGTTTTTTTTTACTCTATGAATTATTTCTGTAGTTAATTTACTCCAAAAGGAACTAGTTGAGTCGTCTTATTGAGTGGTAATTAAAATACTTGAATATTTTTTTAAATATCATAAAAATATGAATTTGGAAGGAAAATTTCAATGTTTGATGGATGAAAACTATGAAACATTTTTTCAGAACTTATCGTTAAAACTTCTTCAATATATCTAAAATGGGTAGTTTTCTTAGTAAAAATCATTTTAACTTCATAATGCATCGTAAGGGTACAAGACAACTCGTCCCATCAAAAGACAAGTTGTACCAAACAATTCTTACACTTGTCAATAGGATTATCCTTTATAACACTATTGATTGGATAATTTGATAAATATGAAATACATTTGGTGACTTAATTACTCTGTGTGTGTATAGCTGCCATTAATTAATTCACAGGATTCATAGTGTGTGTCGCACTTCACTTATAATTTACACTACACAAATTATGATTTAACTGTGTAATATAATTTTGTTGTTGTTTATATAATTAAGGACAGATAATCATATGAATTAAGAACTAAGAAATAGTGTTAAGGGAATTGCAAAAATGTATGCAAAGTAAGAGAGATGAACACACTGACATTTCTGGCTACGAAAAAAGAGCTACTAACATTTGATATTAAACACATTTTCATTTAAAAATATATTAACAATTTCCTTTCTTAAAGCTTATTTAAGCACATTCTTTTTGTATTGAACAAACATGAAAATTACAAAACATTAAAAAAAATCCATTTAATCAGTAACATCCAAAAAATAAAATTAAAAACAAAATTGTATGATATATTGCCTGTTTTCCTATTATATTTATAACATATCTATCATAACTTCACTCTATACTGACAATATTGGATACACAGGGAATATTTTACTAATATTTTGTCAGGATTTTGTACGTCGTAGTTAACCCATGTATATGATAGAGTATTTACAAATTTTGTATATAATTACTTTCTTGATTATCCTGGTGACATATAGACCCAATGGGCCGGGTGCCAAATAATTTTGTCAATTGTATATATGTATAACTTAATGAATGTATGCACATGTCACAATAATAAACAATATCTTATCTTATCTTAATATTAACCGATATCACTTCATCAGTGTAATTAACACTTTCGGACAAATAACTTAAAATCATGACGCATTGTTTCATCCATTTTGTATTTAATTTTACTATTCCTTAATTAGATTGTTTGGGACAAATTTTTTCATGAGACGAGGTGTCTTTAAATATGGGATGAGTTGTCTCGAAACTTGGGATGAGTGTCTCGAAACTTGAGACAAGTTGTCTCAAAATGTGGGACAAGTTGTCTTTGGGTAGAGTTGTCCATTATGGCATAATACCATCTTAAGGTTTCGTATCAGTGATTTGCATTTTCATTCCTGAGAAAATCCACATGCTCAATAAAAAAAAACATGCCAAGGGTAAATAACTTGTTTTACTATGATTTATTCACCACCTATCAATTTTAACATCATATTAATTAATTGTGCATTGTTTAGGTCTAATTCCACAAAACAACAAGCAAACTGCATTGTCGGGCAATTTTTTTAATTTATATTAATTATCGGAGAGTCATCAGTTTGATACTCCTCCACAGCTATGGGTTGCGTCCCTGAGCAAAACATTTTATCCACATATGCTTATTACTTGTTCTCCTCCTTTCCTCCTTTATGTGCTTTATTTCTGATGTTTTCTAGTAGAAAGGCATCTCGGCAACATTTACAGTGTATCTAAACCTGAAAATATTAAATTTTAAGTGGCAAAAAGAAAATAGATTGCTTGTGTATGTAATGCTACTTTGACATTGCAAACATTGGTTTGCATATGTGGTAAATTCACTTTCTTTTTACTGCCTTTTTTAGCTTGAATTTCAAGTAAAATAGAGACTATTGTATTATTCATCCTGCAATGATTTTTAGCTTACATCAGCAAGGCTCAGGATGAACTATTCAGACCATCCAGTGTCCCAAGTGTAGGGAGTTAAGGCCTTTAAATAAAACTTTGTGTTGCTAGTATTCTACTTTATTGTACTCTATCACTCACAGTTTAGATTCGATCTTCACCAAACTTACACAGTATTAAATAATATAAACATAATATCTTCAACTGTCCCAATGGGATAATGAATGTTAGAGATGTGGCCCTTGAATCATCAAATATATGTTAGGCCATTATAATTAATTGCTAGATTATCATGCAAATTTTTCTTAAAAACTGGGAGGGCAAAAGGATTTTATTTTTTTTTTTTTTTTTCATTTTTAAATTTTTTTGATTTTTTAATAATAAAAAAAAACAAACTTTTTTTTCCTTTCTTTTTTTTATGAAAATAAAAAGGGTCGGGGCGGCATGAAAATTATGGGGCGGGCGGGGATGATCATCTAGCAATTAATTTATTACACAGTACATGTATATAAGACCATAATATGTCGAACAAGTTCTTGAAATTGTTTAATTGGATAATTAGTCTCGGAGTCAGTTGCCCTTGAATTGTCAAAAATTGCATTATTTGATATTGTGGGCACTTTAGCACTTGCAATTTTAATGACAGAAAAAAGTAATTAACAATGGAAAGAGTATTCCTCTTTAGAATGTGCTCAATACTCAGAGCTCTGAAAGCAAGGTATAAAAAATAATTTTGGTGTTATGTACATTATTTAAAAATTAATTTTGTTAGTTAAAAGGGTGTCTTCTGCATAGTGATGTGCCAGTAATTGATTATAATTGAAAAAAAATCGTTTTGTGTTTTATTTCGAGCATTCTATTATGGTTTAAAAATTTTGATTAATTGGGAAATCTTTTTTTGGATATGTAGTTATAAAAAACACACTTAAATCTGGTCGAAACGAAGATGAAATATGTACAGAGTTGTCTTTCATAAAATGTCTACACTGTTATAATTATAATTTTTTCACAAATTTATCACTTACATGTATTATATTCACGCTATTAAATTTAAAGAATATATTTCTGATTAAAATAAGTTTAAATGAAAAATAATTATTATTGTTTTACGAATGAAGGCATAGTACCACCATTGGAAAAAGTAAGTGTTTCCGTGGGGTAGTCTCGTAATGGCGGTTATAAATAATCCTCATTTCTTCTTCTTTAAAAATGCAATTTCCTTATATTAATGCTCATTTTTTTATTTAAATGGCATTATTGATGTATTATGAACATTTTGATAGCATCGTCATGTTTGAATTGTGAATTTAGAAAAAAAAAAAAATTGATGCTTAGAAATTGGGTATGAATACATGATTTCAGAAATCTACTTTCACTTTGTCACCAGTGTACACACTGAGCAGAAAAAAAATCTCTTATATGACACATGACCCCTACTTTTCGCATCATATTTTGATAGTGCAGAGGTTGACAAACACTAAAATGTAAGTTTCACTTCTTTTATTTGGGCTAATTCTCTATGAATGTCAAGCCTTCAAACTTTTATTATTTACTATAGAATAAAGAACAAAAATCAATGGTGGGGTTACACCTAAAATAGCAAATACGATTTTGCGGTTCTGGATGTCGGCTGTTGTGATACAACAACAAAACGAATACAAAACAATATTATGTCATCCAATTCACTTGAATCCTTGGGCTTATAATTAAAATGTCGAGTCAACATACATTAAGATAATATTTTAATTTTATTCAGTAGTTATTATTATGCTCTGAATAACCTATTTCATGTAATTTTACACAAAAAGTAACACACAATTAATACATTATGATAAAGGCATGGTAATTGATTATCTGTTGATTGTCAGTTGATTGAGTAAAACCAGTAATCAGTTATGAACTTTCAACTGATACACATCACTACCGAGTGGTCTAAGGCACTTGCTTCAAATGATCGTACACGTATTTGTTGTACATCATGACTGACAGCGTGGGATCTTCAAACCCAAATATTTTAAGTTAGAAAATTTGCCAGTTTTTCAATCATTCTAATGGTGATTAAACTCAAATTCATTCTTAGGTCTTTTTTCGCAAACAAAACTGGATGGCATTTTATTTAAACTATGTGAATGTGTTGGAAATTATGTTTAACCAAATTTTCTTATCATTTAATATTAAGAGTATTATTGAAAAGTAAATACGAAAATCATCAATGTTTTGATATTGATATAAAGTATATATTTCATAATGATGCTACACACATTTGTATAAAAAATGGCGTAGTTCGTGGTTTAGTATATGTTATGTATATAACTACGCAATAGCAATTCGAGAAATCCTGCTGTCAATTTCGGTGAGTCAAGCTATTGCGGGTTGTATACTAGTTATTCCCCTTGAACACGTTTTTTAAAAAAGGAAACCTCAAAACGGTGTCGACTTCCGGCTAATGTAATATTGCCTGTGTGGCAAATTATAAGTCTAATTTTAACAAAGTGACTTTTCGCACACGACATTTGTATGCAAGTATGACAAAAATAGTGTTGTTGCATCCAGATCTTGGCATTGGCGGAGCTGAGCGAGCGGTTATTGATGCCGCACTTGCTTTGAAATCTCGAGGTCATGACGTCCAGTTTGTAACTGCTCATCACGACCCTGGACATTGCTTCCAAGAAACTCGTGATGGAACATTTAATGTCACTGTGGCTGGAGACTGGTTACCAAGAAGTGTATTTGGACGTTGTTATGCGATGTGTGCCTACATAAGAATGATATATGCAGCTGTGTATCTAGTCTTTTTCAGTGACATATGCTTCGACTTAGTTTTCTGCGATCAAATTTCAGCTTGTATACCAGTCTTGCGATTATCAAAGTCAAAAATATTATTCTACTGTCATTTTCCTGATATGTTGCTTACTAAGAGAGACAATCTTTTAAAGAAACTTTACAGAGCTCCTATTGACTTTCTTGAAGAAAAGACAACAGGGATGGCCCATCGTGTGCTCGTCAACAGCAAATTTACAGGTACAGAGTATATATTTTATAAGCTATTGACAACTGGGATATATTATAATTTTATGTTCCTTTTGAACTAGATAACATAATTGTATTAGTATATTCACAGAAATTTTAACTATTTGTGTGGGCTGTTCAGTTAGAAATAATATTACTACCTTTGACCCGATACCCTCTTGTCACGGTAGTAAGTCGATGCATATGGTTGTAATGGAGCAGTGCGGAAGCTATTCACTTCCACAAGGTTTTCAGGTACTTTGACATTTTTTAGCAGCTATAAAACATGGTTGCTACAATATATCATTTATCTCTAACCTGTAGCTGTTTACATAATCTGTAACATGTTTTTGATATTTTTAATTGACTGTTATTCAAAAAAGTTCCTAATTGTGTTGTGGTAAATGGAATAAAATGTATTCTTCCGTTAACATTCGGATACTTTCGACTTAAATTTGTGGGTGGAGCTCAAGAGTACCAATTAAGGAGATTGTAGTATAGCAAAAACAAAATGGCAGACCTAAATTTACAAAGAGTTTCAGAGAAACATTGCTTTGGAATCCAGCTTAAAGAAGATTTTAAGCCTCATATTTAACGGAAATGATGCTTTGAGCGTCGTACCAACTGGTTTAATAAATATTATGCGAGTTGTGTGTGTTTTTCCCCCATGTGTCAGATTTTCATTTGTAAACAACAATCATAGTAAACAAACCAAATATGGAAATCGGAATTCTCATTACATTCTCGCGAGATCCCATTATTTTTTAAATGGCTGTCATCGGAATGTTTTGACATGGTAGAAAATTAACTTGGTTGTTTTTTTGAAAGTTTGACGTTACTTTAAGAGTATTTAAACTAAATATATATATTTATATAGGTATGAATTCTTAGCGTGACTCTAAATTTTAGTCCTGTCAGGGCTAGAATTTAACTTTTTTGTGCACTGGCAATTTTGGCCAGTGCCTAAACTTTCAACTGGCCAAATTTGAAACCAACTAGCCAAACTAATTTTCGCAGAAACTTGTAGTCCTAAATGTCTAAATAAACCCGAAATTAATTGTTTCAAAGCCTGCATGTTATTTAAAATGCATTATTAGCTTGTATTTATTTTATAGACAATGGTATCAAGGTTATTATATATGTTACGGTATTTCAATTTCAAAACAGTACTTTACAAAACAAAATAATTTAAAAAATAAAATTGTCTTTGTTAATTATTATACTACCATAAATAAATGCATACAATAATATATCATAAATAAACATTTTTTACAAAATGATGAATCATCGATTTAAAAATAACAAGTGTACAGAGACTGAGATTGAGACTTAACACACATTTCTATTTATAGAATTAATATAGGCAATGGCCGTTAGTTTTAAAATAAGATCTAGATCTAGCCAAGGACGATTGTTTATCATGTGTTAATGTTGTGATATCATATAATATAGTTTAATTATTATGGATGATCTGTCGATCGCGCTGTTTCTACAATTGATACACCATTTTGTCATTGTCAAGTTTATAGCCCAGTGTGATATTGAGCTGTCGCTCCTGTTTCATTACGTAACAGTATTAACGGAAGGATTATTTAAGGATATATTTTCTTGTTTGGACTCACTTTCATTCGTCAGTTCAATGGAGAAAAAGATGTTATTTTATCAACCGTTTTAACAGCTGACAAACTATGTAAACAATAAATTTGACAGATTTCAACTTCAATTTTATTTTATAGAGTGAGTGCGCGATCGATCAAACTAGATGCAGTCTACTCATGTTGTTGACGGGTTTTAACTTTACTTCTGAACTTGAGATAAAAAACAATTGGATGCAGTCTCCTGATATAAAAATATTTAATACATGTCATTGACAATCGTGTTCCTTGGGAGTAATTTGGCGCGAGAAGCAAAAGAAATTTGGTAAAATAGACAAAAACTCGTTATTTTTACCAGGATAATACTTGTTTATTTTCAAAAATCAATAAAATGGATACAATAAGTAATTTTCTCAACTTGAAATCCACTCGCAAAAAACAAGGCCAGTCTAAGTAATTTCAACTCGCATTTTCAAAATGCAGCTCGCATTTTGCGAGTGGTGAGTGCTTAAATTCGAGCCCTGTCTGCTCCTACTTAATATGAACATCGAATTGAAACGTTAAATGGGAATGTGCGTTTCTATATTGAAACTATCCGTCGGTGTGACTTTAATGTCTGCGATTTCGGACAATGTTTTATGGCAATATCAAATGATGTTCACTTGACGCTCTCCAAAATCACAAGGAACGTGTTTTAATTCAAATTTGTATTTAATAAAAAAAGCTAGTGTGAACACCCCATCCCTATTTTTTATTCAGCCATATTATAGTAAAATGAACATGTATGTGAATATCAAGAACTTTTCCAGAGCTTTATTGCGCAATCAGACAAATCGTTGATTTTAAACCTGCATTTAAATTGACCCAGTCATAAAGAATAGATGTAAAGGTAACACAGTTTGTGTTGTATCTGTTCAAAAATATTATTTAATACAAGTTTGCATTAACATTGATAATTTTATAATGGAAAAACTGCCAAAATCATCCTAAATGTATGTACCACCAGGGGTATATAAATGAGACACTACGGTACTACATTAAAAAATGATAATGCTAGAACGTAAGGTGAGATTTCATAGTACAAGTGTACAGATTGTTGATAATTTATGCTGGATGTCAATATATGAGATGGGAACACCACAAGCTACCTTACACTTGAACTTGCCACTTTACTTTCATTGAGAACTATCAAAATTTTATTCTGGTACATACAAGTATTTTAACACTGTTTTAATAAATACTGTTTTCTGAATATTGTGATCTAATTATATTTTCAGCATCCATATTTAAAGAAACATTCTCATCTCTGAGCAGCTGTACACCATCGGTTCTGTACCCAATACCAGACTTCAAAGCATTTGAGAAGGCAATAGATGAGCCAACAGATGATCTCATGCCGAAACATAAGAAACTATTTTTCCTGTCAATAAACAGATATGAAAGGAAAAAGAATTTAGCATTGGCCATACAAGCATTTGGTAAGAATGACTTTTATTTCAACAACTGTTGTGTAATGTTACGATATCAATCATACCATAGTATTGATATTTTGTATTGGAATTGTTAAAGATTAATTTTTGCCAGGCCATCTTTAAAAAGTTGTTTGTTACTATTTTCATGTGGGTAAATTTGGCCAAATTTTTTTTTTTTTCATTTTGTAATAAAATTGACAGAATTTGTAAAAAAAATTATAAATGTATTGACAAAGTCAATCTCACCAATCTTACAGTTGTTGTATAACCATAAAATCTTTGGACAAGTTATAAAACTGGCCAAATTGGGTAATTAATGTCCGAGTTGTGGCCCTTAAATTGTCAAAAATCGCATTGTTTGACCATGTGTGCATTCTAGTACTTGAGACATTCACTTGGTGTTAACCAAACTTACATTGTAGCTGTATAACCATATTATCTTATTTTAAGTTCATTAATTTGATAAAGAAATATTACTTATTTTATAGGACAGTTGAAAGACAAGCTATCTAAGTCCCAGGGAGATATGATCCACTTGATTATGGCTGGTGGTTATGATGAACGTGTAACCGAAAACAAGGAGCACTTTGTGGAGTTGAAACTTCTCTGTGACAAATTAGGTGTTACAGATGACGTCACATTTCTACGATCATTCAGCGATTCACAAAAACTCACCCTTCTGCATTATAGCGATTGTTTACTCTACACCCCTGATAAAGAACATTTTGGTATTGTTCCCATTGAAGCAATGTATATGAAATGTCCGGTGATAGCATGCAGTAGTGGTGGACCGCTTGAAACTGTAGTAGAAAATAAAACTGGTTTCCTCCGGGAAGGCAGGCCAGATCAATTTGCAGAAGCCATGGATAGAATAGTTGAAGACATGAAACTCACTAAAAAACTTGGAGATGCAGGAAGAAAACATGTTGAGGACAAATTTTCATTTAAAACATTTACTGATCAACTGGATCAAGTGATAAGTGATCTGATGAAGTAATGTCTCATGTACAGCATTAACATTTAAACATAGTATTTAAAGGGTCATTCATGACACAAGTGACCTGTATATTAAGTGTCCTATATTTGTTAATGAGGCATCTGTCCTGTCTTATTTTCTATCCATTTGTGCCTGTTCATCAACTCCTAAATATATTTTTGACTCGTTCATGCGTTCTCCAAGTAAGCATATTGTATTAAATACCCCTTATACTACATATATTTGTTGAATACCCATACGCAAGTGAATAACAATTTTCAGCTATTTCGTCAAATGCAGATAACAGTCTTTCTATAAAATAAAATCTTTGTACTGTTAACCCTCTTACACATACAGCAGATAAGTGTTTCTATAAAATAATATCTTTGTACTGTTAACCCTCTTACACATAAAGCAGATAACAGTCTTTCTATAAAATAATATCTTTGAACTGTTAACCCTATTATACATACAGCAGATAACAGTCTTTCTATAAAATAATATCTTTGTACTGTTAACCCTCTTACACATACAGCAGATAACAGTCTTTCTATAAAATAATATCTTTGTGATTTAACCCTCTTACACATACAGCAGATAACAGTCTTTCTATAAAATAATATCTTTGTACTGTTAACCCTCTTACACATACAGCAGATAACAGTCTTTCTATAAAATAATATCTTTATACTGTTAACCCTATTATACATACAGCAGATAACAGTCTTTCTATAAAATAATATCTTTGTACTGTTAACCCTCTTACACATACAGCAGGTAACAGTCTTTATTATATAGAATTATATCATTGTATTGTTAACCCATCCAGCAAATAAGTCTTTATATTAATTTATATATTTGTACTGTTATCCCCCTCCAGAGGTTAACAGTATGTAAACTGCCATGTGTTTATAAATTTAGAAAATGAGGTATATGAATAAATAGATGTATAGCAGTGCACATAAAAAAAAGGACCCACCAGCTTTGTTATTGGTATTAATACTGATCATGGTATTTTAAAGACGTGAGCTGTGGTACATATTACATTCTGCTAAATGTGTTTATTGTCAATATCACACTCAGTAACCACACCGGTCTGACCCAGAATTAAATGACTATCCTCCAATACTGATCGCGATTTTTCAAGTTTTTGGTATGCAGGTTTTTTGGACTTCCGCACATAGGGCTCCACCACTAGACAACCACTATTATTTTACTTATATATTATTCATAGCATCTCAGAAAAAGAAAATCCCAAGTTCTTTTAAAGAGATGAAACTGAATAAAAAAATATGATAAGAATCTCATGTTCATTTGTCACTGAATTTATTAAACTTGTCGGCGGAACTTATATAATGTTTGATATATATAGAGCCTTTCACAATATATTTGTGCCAAATCAAGCTCTTGTGTAAGATCCTCTCTCTACATATATGTATTAACTATCTATAAGAAGTTGAGTTTAAAATTTAAAAAATAAAATGGTCTAAAGCGTCGTCTCAAGATCACATACCTCACCACTAAGGTCGTAGGTTCTAGTCAGGCTCACTCCAAAACTTTGTGAGAAAGTTTGCCAGGTACTTGCGGAAGGAAGGCAGTTCTACTCATTTATTATGTGGTCTTCCGCTACTAATAAAAATAGGATGTTGTGTTAAATGGCGTTAAACTCAGTTTTAAAAAAAAGTTTGACAATAAAAGGGTGCAGATAATAATATAATGTTTACGGCAGAGCATAATATAGTGCAATATTATTTGAGTGGTCTTTCTATTTCTACTGTGTTTTTGTTTCTTGCTAGTTTTCAATTTAGTTTCAGTTGGTGTTTGCCAACCAATGCTATCGGTAATAAAGTAGTTTGATAAAACAAGGTCACCTTGTTCATAGAATGTACAGGCGTGGTTCCAGAAGGTAGTCAAATATCATTTTTATATAAATTCAACTGTAGATTAGTTGAAAATATTTTGTTGGAAGTGAGTGGATTTTCATTCAGAAATTTGGAAAAATCGTGTTTATAGAAATGTAACAAAACTTCCTCTTCTATTTTGGTCCTTGTGTGGTTTATATTTAAATGTTCATTCATCTAGAGCCATGTTGTGCTTTGTTGAAAATATTTGGAAATTTAATAAATTATTTACAGCTATAAAAGTGTTTCATAGTTGTACAAAATACCAATTATTGTATAATGATTCAAGTCATTTTATTCAAAATTTTGGAATACTCAATTCTTCTATAAAAATCGTGTATAAATATGTTGAGCTAATAAAAGCATTAACAAAATGTTCATTATTTTCATCACATCACCCTGGGTTTGGTTGGCTCTTTCAATAGCACGTCTTGCTATCAAGTCAGGTGTAATGAGTTTGAATCCTTGTACAGCCAATAATATGGCTGAAAATATTGACACAGCATGTCCATACGGCTGAGAATATTGACAAAGTATGTCCATATGGCTGAGAATATTGACAGCGTGTCCATATGGTTGAGAATATCAACACATGTCCATATGGCTGGGAATATTTTCCAAAAGACCAGAAACTGAATGAACTGGACAATCACAGATCTGTCGAAATGGACCACATCTCAGTCAAATTCACATACCAGCCCTTGTCTGCAGACAATCCAGTTAAAGCTTGCATAACAAAAGTCATCTGACATTACATCCCACCATATGGTGAAAATCTGCCTTCTAAAAGATTATCTGCAGCATTGATACTAAACTCAGATCACCATGCTATCAATCCAGTTCCTGCAGCTACCATCTGTGATGGGTGTATATTTTTACGTGTTTAACCCAGACAGTTTGTGGCAGTACCTAGCCTGCATTCAGATATGTCCTCTGACTAAACTGTAAATGTACAAGATTTTGTTTTTGCTATCAAGACTTTTTAATCTTCTTCCAAGGGGGTTGGATATCATCTTCCACTACTTCCTCCTTCTGTTCCTGGAATATTGGTGTGGGCTGCGTCCTGGAAACGAAATATAAAAATGTCAAAATATATATGATTAATTTATATCCTGATACTAAAAATATCTTGGAGATAGCTTAATGGTCCAGTGGTAGAACATCGAACCTAGGGTCAGAGGGTCTTAGTTTCGGTCCCCGCCATAGTTATGTGTGGAGTCCTTAGCAAGATACTTTATCCATCTATGCTTAGTATTGATTAGAGCATGATTGTCTGAGTTGTAAGAACTTGTTTCATAATCAATGTTAAACAAATAAGTTTAAAACAAACATTCTCTGAACAGCTGCTCTGGCTCTGGAATATATTTATGTTGCATGTAAAAAATTGTACTATACTAAAAATATTATTTTAATGCCCCCAAAAAAATTTTTGGAGTGGCATATAGTAATTGCAGCGTCCGTCCGTCCTTCCATCCGGTATTTCGTTTCTGGCCTGTAACTTTGTCATGCATATATGGATTTTGTTGATACTTGCAACAAATGATCAACAGAACATGACAACGTTGTGCGAGTAAGACCCACACCCGTACCTCAAAGGTCAAGGTCACAATTTCAGTTTGTTTCGACAACACTTTGAGTTTATGTGAAATTTCGTTTCTGGCCTGTAACTTTGTCATGCATATATGAATTTTAATGATACTTGCTACAAATGATCAACATAACATCATGACATGTTGGGGGGCATGTGACACTTAACAGTGACATTTCTTGCTTTATATACTTTTTCATGCCAAATTTCCTAATTCTTCTTTCCAACAAAAGAAAAAAAATAGGACTCTAAAACACTCGAGGAAAAGAAAATTTCTCGAGACAACTTTCAGTAACAGTGGCCACTTTAAACCATTGATAAGGACAAATAAACAGAAATTGGAACAGAAAACAATCTTGTTCTCACGACTTCCATAATATAGTGAAGGAAGTTTGTCTTCACCATTTTGAATAGTTTTACAAGACAGAAAACATAAACTTAATAGGATCGTATATAAAAATAAGTTTTGCCAACAATGAATAGTGGGTTTTGGTGTTATGTAGTTTTAACTAACTTTAGCCAACCAACTGACCCATTCTTGTAATATTCATTATATATAAGTATTAAATATTAGAGTAATAATGGTAATATATTATTAAGACATGGTGAAATGTAGATTCCTACTTTTTATATGCTGGAGCTACATAAAGTGGACTTTCCTCTGCCACTTTAGCATGTCGAAGAATGGCCTCACGGGGGTTGTTTTCATACGGATCATCCTTGGCAACGACGAGTTGCTGGGCTACGTATTGTGACAAGGTGCCACCCTTGTTGGCAAGCCGCCCACCTTCACCTGCACACAAAGAAAGATTTATGTTGAAATCCAGACATATGGCTATATATGTCTACATAACAAAGACAAGGAAAACAACTACAATTATTTTAAGTTTAATACAAGGAACATGAATTCTGACCTGTTTGTGCATAACATGCTTTGGTTATTAATTTTAAATATAAAACTGTATTGAATATTCATATTACCGGTAAATGATCAAACTTCAATGTCTATTTTAAGCAATGATGTCCATTTTGAATGATGGATGATGAAAGATTTACACTAATTTAACATTTACACTCATTACAATAATTTGAAAGAAAAGGCATTTTTATACATTCTGGGTTCAAAATAAATACTGAAAGCATTATAAAAAACATGTTCCTTTCACTAAAGAGAGGTTGGCCCATGCAGTATTAAACTGGATCAGCACTGGAAAACGGTTTAGTTTAAAACATTTAGTTTATTGTGTACATACATCTTTGTGAAACAATTGATAAGCATACATACAATTTGAAAAGGATAGAATAAACTATAATTATAGCTCCTCTCCTTAAATGGTTTTGGAATCCAGTTATTAGACTGTAATACATTTCAACATCTTTACAAGGCCATCAATGTGTAATTAAGCATTAAAGTCTCATATTGTCAATAATGGTTTTAAACCAGGGCATTTTTTTAAATGGGTCCAAGGTTATGATAATTTATGTTTAAAACATTTTTCAGATGTAAGATTTGACATTTAATATATTTAGAGATTCAATACAAAAACTGCAAGTACAATATTCCTAGAACTAGGTTGCAAATTTGATCTGAATGTGATCAAGCTATATTTAGATATCAGCACACCAGAAATGTGATCAAGCTATATTTAGATATCAGCACACCAGCATTGTTATCAAGATATATTTAGATATCAGCACACCAGATAGACAATATCTAAATCAACTAAATTGCTGCATTTGGCAGAGAGACTAAAATCGTTAGAATCACACACACAGAGATGCTTTTCTGTTTCCTCATCTTCTGGTCAAATTATATTACTAATTCAGAAGTCTGTAACAACTTCAGCAAGAAATACCAGTATCCTGAAAGGTTTAATTATATTTCTTTTAATAGTTTACTATCAATTTAAAACATGATTTTACCTGGACCATATATTGGTAGATCTGGTCGGTGAGACTTGACTGGATCTCTTCTTGCTTTTTCTGCTTGTTTTTTGGTGCTTGATTCACGATTTTGTCTAAACATTGGCAGAGCATAGGCTGAAATTAGACAAAGAAAATTTTGCATCAGTACAGTATTGTAAAATGTTGTAGTAATACTATTATTAAATAATTACAGTATGTGATGTGTCCAAACCATAATGCCCACTCATTATCATATATAATAAGTATAGTGTAATGTAATTTTGTAAAAAAATAAATACATTGTCAGATTAAAAACAGCCATTGTTTAGAAAAAGGTAATACTTTTTAGTCAAATGTAGTCATAGTTGTCCAAGTGGAATAACACATATTAAATAAACTTGTTCATTGAATGACTGATTAAATTTTAAGTGTCATTTATATGCCATCCAAAGCTTACAGACGATCAGTTATCATCATTTCCTGGGATTGTGGAAGGTTAACCAGTACTTGAGCACATCCCATCTCCTTAAGTTATTGATAACTTTCCTACTTGAATCAGTGGTGAGACTAATGACAATGAGACACAATATATCGTCACAAAGAGTGGCTGGGCAGGGATTCAAACTTATGACCGTTGATTGATAGATTGCGCTACCGAAAGAGCTAATCAGACCCTTGTCTAAAAGAAACAATAAATAGTTTATCAATATATCTAAATAGAAGAATAGTTACAATTTGTCTAAATAGAACAATTAACTTTGTCTAAATGACACAATCACTTAGTCTAAAGAAAACAATATATTTAGTCTAAATCTACAAGTATCAATTTTCAAGTGATATTTTTTAATAACTCACGGGTGATAATCTGCCTGGAAGCCACAATCTCCATCTGTTTGACCTTGGATGGTGCCTTAGCAACACACAATTTTGCTCCTCTGAAAAAAAGAAAAAAAAAAGTAATAATTCCCTGATCAAAATATAATAAGGGAAAATGGAATAACATACTACTCCAATGGATTAGAAACAATAAATGTTGAAAAATCTCATTTGCATGGAAAAAGTTTATACATAGAAATATTACTCTATCAAAAATCTGTGAGTGGCCCTAAATATAAATCTATGTGTAATCTTAAGTAGTTTGAGAAAAGCTGATAAAACTCGACATATCAATGAATGAACAATACCCCCACATTAATTTAGTCAGCATTATAAATTTGTGTTATGTACATCCACACTTGATGTTGATCATTTGATCATGTATGCAAAATTTTAAGTTAATTGTCTTAAGACTGTGATCGTGCATACACGTCACAATAATTACAGTATGGTTCATAAAACAATGTTACAAATTGCAAGGGCAATAACTCTGAAAAAAATCACAAAATCGCATCACAAGCATCTACACTTGATGTTGATCATGTAAGCAAAGTTTCAAGTAAATAGCCTGAAAGCTTTGGAAGAAGTCCACTCCACAAGAATTGCAATATGGTAAGAAGGGCAATAACTCTAAATGAATTTAAGTCAATGTCGTAAAGTTGTCATCACACACATCTAATCTTGATGTTGATCATGTATGCAAAGTTTAAAGTCAATTGCATGAAAACTCTAAAAGTAGCTTGCTCCACAAGAATTTAATATGGTAAATACAACTAATTCCAAGGGCCATCACTCTGCATGGAATTTAATTAGTGTCACATTTGTCTTACTCACATATGCGGTTGATGTTGACCATGTATGCAAAATTTCAAGTCACTTGCCTGCAAACTGCAGAAGTAGTTCACTCTGTCAGTTGCTGACAAACCGACTTACTCCTATAAACCTCCCTCTCAAACTTTTGTTTGCGGGTGTTTTAATGACATGGCAGTAGTACAATAAGCACTTATATGTTACATGGTAAAATAAAATGATATTGCAAAAATGTATAAATCTACATGTACTATGTTTATACCATGTATACCATATGTATAACACATCTCTTAGTAAAACTAATATCTACCTGTGACTCTTCTTCTCATCATAGTAGAGTCTGGCAAGGCCGTCTCCAGAACCAACTACAAACTGATTCAACCTTGGATGCCAGATACACCGGACAACAGACTTAAATGTAAATTTAAGAAAAAATCACATTGACAACAGCTGTAGAAGGACAGTATGTTGGACTTTTGGAAGCTTACCTCAAAAACTGGACAAAAATATGAAACCTGTCTCAAAAATTCAACACACAATATGGTTAATGAATGCCAAGACAAAAACATGCTATATAGAATATTCTATAAAAAAAGAGATGTAATTCTAAAAAAATACAAATAAAAATTATGACACTTGTCTACATCAGTTTTATTCTTCAATACTGAAGAAAACCTATTAGTTTTCAATGACTAACAGTTACTGAGATGTAAGCTTTCTAAAATCAAAATAGAGTTATTTCATGGGTTCCCTTGAGTCCTTTTATCATAGTGAACACGCTTGAAGTTTCACTGCTGGATGATCAGCAAACTTGTTTTAGATTTATGAGATTCTCAAAACTGCATAATACTATGGGTCAACCTACTGTGTCTGAAACTTCCAACTCTGTCAGTATGTCCAGTGATTCTCTGTCCATAAAGACAAGTTTCCCGTTACCAGCTGCCTTTTTCACAGAAACTCCTGTTACAACCAGTCTGTCATCAGGGCTGAATAAACAGTCTGTCCTAGAATTGGGTAAAAAAAATTCTTTTATAAAAGACATGAATTAGAGAGTCAAATTGTAATATATACCGAAATGGAAAAGAAATGTACAGCTATGGTATTTTTACTTTCATAGATTTCCATCTTGCCTAAGCGATGTTAAGCATGGATGCACACAACACGATCAATCCGCGTTTATGCCAGTATGTCACAGTATTTTCCAGAGTTGACTTATTGTGGAAACTTTGGTCCCCAGCAGCCTTGTGACCTGTATTTTTATGGCACATTCTCTTTCATTTAAGTGTAGCCGTAGATTTTTTGTTCTCCTCTTTTCAATATATTCAAATTAGTCCATATATTAGGATATAGATAAAAAGTGAACCATTCTGCATATTGTCATTTGGGAAACTGCATAAGGAAATCCACTTTTCGTGCTGAGCATGGTATTATTTCAAAAGCGCCAGTCAACCATTACTGTTATACTTTATATTATTGGTCAAACACTCAATAGGCAAAACAGATTTTATAGTTTGTTAAGCTGTTACCTGTTTGTTTCAGTAAACTATAATTCAATAATGTACATGTATACAACATAATGTTTGTAACAAAAATTTCTTTCTTTTTTTCAGCTCAGTATAAAATTGAAAAGTTTAAAATTTCATGTTTTATCTGTGAATGAAAGGAAACATCTAAATACATATAATTTCATTTACTGGATATTGTTAATATTAAACATGATTTGTTTTCTACATATTTATATATTTAACAGTTTGTTCTTTTTGCAAAATTTTACTTGCTAAATAAATAACAGATTTATTCCACAATGACATATAGGAAAGACGAGTCGAAGCCATAAAAATTATAAATACACCTGAATTGTGAGTTGTTTTTTTTTAAATAAAATAATCTATAAAACAGGATGCCCAAATGTGCATTAGTTGCTCACCTAATTATCACTTTCTTTCAAATTGTGAATGGACAACAGACCCTGAACCGTTCAAGTACCAAAATTTTATGCAACGAAGTGCATTAAAAGCATACTATTAACCACTAACCAGTCTGCTGATGAAGTTTTTAGAACCAAAGCTCCAGGTTTGCTATAAAATTATTTGTGTTTAAATTTACTAATAAATATTAACAATACCACACAGCTAATTTTTCATCAAAAAAAGTAGTTTGTGTAAATGAATTCAATTTTGAATTGCTATAACTATTGTTGAAGAATCATAGCAAAATCAGGACCTTAATTTATCTGTTATATACTAAATAATATGTGTGCATACGTGATGTGTATGCCCTTTAAATGCTTTTGTTTTTGAAGAATTTATTCCATCATTTTCAGTGAATACCTTTTAGATTACAAAATAAGTACCTTCTTTACCTAGCTAAAAGGATGACAGGTAATAAGTGGACAAAACAACAAACTGTCAAAACAATTACTGAAACAATATATTTCTCATGGATAATTTTAATTATTGCTTCAATAAAATAGATTAATCATTATAACCTTGAAGATGGCCCACCTATTGGAAAGTGTGTGTTTCACTTTCCAATGGAATTTTGAGATAATTTCATTGGTAACACACAGGAAACTAAATTGAGCGATCTGTATGGGAATGCAGTATTAAATGAATGCTATATGTATATCCCTTTTTAGTACAACTAAAAAACATACTTACACTGGGAAGAAATTTGGCAAGTCCGTTTTCACTTTCAATGGCTGTTTAAAATTTCTAATATCCCACAGTTTTACTGTGTCATCACCTTGTAAAACACAATTGTAACAAAGTTAGTTATCAAAATAAAAATAAAACTCAAAGTCAATATAATGGACATTTTCTTTTTAAACAAAAGCTTAACTTTCACTTAAATGTTATGTTGTATACAGTTTGCTAGCTCTTTTAGTAATTCAATAAATGGTGTCATAGATATCTTAACTTATAAAAAACTTTAACCTGAAAGATTAAGTCCAAAAAAGGCCATAACTTTGCCAAAATGCAATCCAGACATATGGTTCTTGTCTCTTTGTGTTCCACTGATGATGGTGAGTACACATGCAAAGTTTCATTCATATCCAATGAATGGTTGCATAGATATCTTAAACTTAAACGCAACTAAACGCAAAAGTTTAACCTGGGTGTCTACAGACAACGCCGACGCGGTTATGGCAATACCTCTCCTTGGACATTCGTCCAGGTGAGCTAAAAAGCAAGTTGGTAGTGTTGTGGGTAGAGTGATGGTCAGTCATGCCAGATTAGATCCCATCTTGATGAACAATACTCATTACTGTTTCTACCCAGAAAGCAAACTCAAAAACAGTTGATTTTCTGTAGATAAAGTAGTATAAACTACATCTTGAAATTGTTTACATTGTGTTATAAATGCTGCTGCACTGATGTATTAATGCTGCAGATACATGGCATGATACCCCATCAATTCTTTAACAAAAAAACCCACAAATAACACTTACACCAAGCAAATACAATAGCTACTCCTTTCTTCAAATGATGAGTTAAAACAGACAAATTCACATATATGTATAACTGTCTGTTACAATCTGAAAATGAATTTTAATAACTGAATAGTTACCTCCCCTTGAAGCCAGCACTCTATCATCATAAGAGAAACATAAAGATGACGTGTCACTACCATTCATGTGAGCAGTGCGGTTGGTCATTGCTATATTTACCTGAGATGGAACAGACAAAAATAACAGATGTATCATCAGCCAAACTACAAATTACATGTAATTTTTATAATTATGTTGAACATAATGTAAATCTGTATGTTATGTTATAAATACCAGGGTACGAGGTTATGAAACTTTATTCCATGCTTCACTTTGGAGTTAATGTTCAACTCAAGAGTGAATACATTCAGTACAACAAAATGTGAATACCTGTGACATTCTACCTCAAATCAACATAATTACCTCTAAATTCAAGCCAGAGTCCAGAGTTTGCACTTTAATTTTTGTTTTTATATAAATTCTGGAAATTGTGTTTGAGTATGAATTTTAGTTGAGCAATGAAACTGTTTTATAACATAGATTTATTAAAGGAATGGTAAGAGACATAACATAAAAAAACATTAAATTAATTGTGATTCATAACTCATTCACTCTCTAAAAATTACTTAAATCCATTACAGAATTAATGTGATAATGAACGCTGTCTTACAAAAGGTTTGTTGTGGTCCCATATCTGTAATGACCCATCCTGGCATGCTGCCACCACCCATCTTCCATCATGACTGTACGTACACGCAGTTGGCACCACGCGACGACCTTGCTGTGATCGTGGTTTTAAAACGTAGCGCTGTTTCTTGCCCTCATCATTCACATCCCAAAGTCGCACAGTTCTGGTGGAGAGAATAATACTGACATTTAATTTCCTTCCAAACAGCCCTACATGGCCTTACTCAGCCAGATCCTAAAACTTTATGAAAGAAAGTTTAAGTGCGGAAAAATAGTGGTTTTACTTGTATTCATTCTTAGTTCTTCCTCAACCAATAAAACTGGATGTTATATAATAATGACATGACTGTAATGTGTTAAAAATGGTTGATGAGCTCATTGGAAGCAGGTTCAACAAAAAATGATGATTAAATAAAACTTAATTATAAATACAATTACAGTAACTGTGACTGTCAAAGGCATTGTAAAATTAATCCAATTCTATAACATATAGTTTCTTAGACTCTTGCATATACTAGTATGTAGCGTTTATGACAGCAATTGATAAATTATTGACATATTAGTTGGTGTAGTTAAAATAGATTGCATCAAGAACTACAAAAAAGTGTTTGTTCATTTATATAGTTGGAATGAATTCTTTATCATTTAAGATGCTCACGAACTAACATTGTCCCAGGATCGGGTACAGACATCCATATCTTCTTTATCAGTTAATTTCTAAATAAAATAGTTTTTATCAATCAAACCTCAATTTTAATGAACAATACCTACAAAGTCCTGTGTAAGATGAATTAGAGAAGTGTCAAGTAAACTGATAAATAGGTGTATCAAGAAAATCTTTATACTGACAGTTAGTGTAAGATTTGTCTTACCCATCATTGGAGCATGTCATAAACTCTGCCTTTACTTTTGGATTGAAACATCCTGAATTCAACATAGCAGTGTGACCCTATATGGAATATGAGAAGAAAACACACACATAACTAACCGTATTAACAAAATAAATCTTAATATCTTAACAAGAGGCCCATTATTCTTGATGACATGAAGCGTTATGGATATATTTTTCAACTTTTGTCCTTCAGGGGGTGGAAGAAATCCAAACATGGATTTTCAATGTCATATCTGCATCAATAAATCATTTTCTCTTTTATAGATTTAGTGAAGTAGTACTCACCGCAAGGGTCAAACGGTGAGATCCAGGGACATTAAATTCACAATTTTTATGATGAACTCATAGGTATAATTAATTTTGCTTACAATTTGTTTTCCAATGATTCCTATAATAATGAATCACACCAAAAACCATTCAAATGAGTCATTTTCTCTTATATAGATTAAGTAAAGTAGGCCACACCCCAAGGCAAAGTTGTGAACCCATGCACATGAAATTCATAATATTTATAAAGGACCAATAGATGTCAATAATCACAAAACGTTACCCAGTGCTTCTTATTATAAGATGAATATTTGAATATTTTTAAAGTCTAACTTGAATTTGACTTTTTTCACCCCCTGGGATGGGGACCATAAAATTCATATAGGTATTAACTGTCATGTCAGCAACAACAAATCACACAAAAAAAACAATCACATAAATCTATTCAGTCATAAGAATTAACATTTTTTGTCATTTTCTCTTATATAGATTTAGTCCCATTCCCAGGGTCAAACTGTGAGACCATGGGGCATAAAAATCACAATTTTTATAAAGGATTCATAGGCATCAATGCCTCATTCACGCTCACAATGTATATATATATGTTTTTGAATACTTCCTTCAATTAGAAGATTTTTAAAGTTTACCTTTATTTTTACCTTTATTTTACCTTTATTTTTTTAGTCCCCATCCCCAGGGCCAAACCGTTAGACCCAGGGACATGCTATTCATAATTTTTTATAAAGGACACATATGTTTCCATAATGAAGTTTACCATTTGTTTCCTAGTGCTTCTTATAGTAAAAAGAAGATTTTTAAAGATTACCTTAAATTTGACTGTTTTGGCACCCTGCCCCTAAAGTCCCAGGGAGGTAGGGACCATGCAATTCACAATTATGATTCAACAAAGCTGCATACAACATTTCATTATGATTAAGCTTATGCTTTTTGAGAAGTCGAAAATGTGAATTGTTTACAGACGCACGACAACAGACAAAAGGCGATCGTAAAAGATCACTTGAGACAAAGCCTCAGGTGACCTAAAAACTTGTTGAAGAACAAAAAATTGACAGGTAAATATGAGAGAGATTTATATCTTACTCTCCATGTTACTAAGATGGTTTGATACATACTTCTGTAAAAACTGTGTTTTGCTAAATCAGTGAAACTGCAGGTCAAACTATCCTTATCTCAACATGCTACCCATGGAGGATTGTTATTTCTTGCGTACCAGACATAAGACATGGATTTACATGTTTTCACATACTTATCCTACCCTCCTGTGATGTTGAAACCATTTAAGAGTGATGTATTAAAAACATTCGCTATAGCACATCCAATTTGACATCTCAAAAACCATCGTGGTGAAAAGTATAATGAAAATTTAAATTAAAATGATTATTTAATGAGTTTAATATGCAAGAAAAATAATTTTACATGGCTTTAATTAATTCAGATAGAAAATTTTGTCCCTTGGGTTAACAGTTAAAAGGGGACCTCAGCAGAGCCTCGTTCCTGTCAAAACAGTTATTTCTAAAGATGAAATATATGTATTCTATCAGAACCTCAAACACATGTAAGATTCTTATAATGTATTACCTTGGTTTGAGCCATGTCTGTGAGATACTGGTCTCCTCTCTTACACTCAAACTTTTCTATCCCATCTCTGTCCAGAACTTTAGCCTGACTGTTGCCAGCAACTACAAGAATCACATCTCCTGTGGAACTGTACTGCAGTTGTTTGATTGGATGGCTGCATAGGTAAACAGGGTTTGATTAGAACACTGTACAGGGAAAGTTTTGATTGGATGTCAGCATAAAAGAAATTGTTTAGAGGATTGCATAGAGAAGCTGGGTTTAATTAAATCACTATGTTTGAAAACAGTTTTGAGAAGATGACGGCATTAAGGAAAATGTTTAGATGACGGCATAAAGAAAGAGGGTTTAATTAGATCACGGTGCATGTAAACAGTTTTGACTAGGTGACTGCATAGAGAAACAGGGTGCAATTATATCACTGTACAGGGAAACAGTCTTAATAGGATTACTACATAGAGAAACAGGGTTTGATAAGATCACTGTACATGAAAAAAGTTTTGATTGGATTACTGCAGAGAGAAACAGGGTTTGATTGGATAACTGCATAGAGAAACAGGGTTTGATTGGATAACTGCATAAAGACACAATCCCGAAAAGATCCCACGACTGACCATTGAAATAAGGTTTGATTAGATCACTGTAAAGTCAAACCTGCCTTAAGCAGACAGTCAAGGGAAGGAGCAAAAATGACCTTTTAAGACAGGCTGTTGCTTAATACAGGTTACTTTGCCCAGAAAGCTAAGAAATGGGAAATAGAAAATGTTACTTAAGACAAGTGACTGCTTAATAGATGTGACCACTTACACAGGTTTGACTGTACTGTATATGGAAACAGTTTTAATCAGATGACTGCACTGCATCACCACATACAATGACTACATACACTGACTACATACAAAGACTGCATACAATGACTACATACACTGACTGCATACAATGACTGCATCCAATGACTGCATACAAAGACTGCATACAATGACTGCATACAAAAACTGCATACAATGACTGCATACAATGACTGCATACAAAGACTGCATACAATGACTGCATACAATGACTGCATACAATGACTGCATGCAATCACTGCATGCAATGACTGCATGCAAAGACTGCATGCAATGACTGCATGCAATGACTGCATGTAATGACTGCATGCAATGACTGCATACAAAGACTGCATACAATGACTGCATACAATGACTGCATACAATGACTGCATACAAAGACTGCATACAATGACTGCATACAATGACTGCATACAATGCCTACATACAATGACTACATACAAAGACTATATACAAAAACCGCATACAATGACTGCATACAATGGCTACATACAATGACTACATACAAAGACTGCATATAATGACTGCACACAATGACTACATATAATGACTACATACAAAGACTGCATACAATGACTGCACACAATGACTACATATAATGACTACATACAATGACTGCACTGAGACACAAGATTTGACTGGATGGATGCCTATACACACTTTTGATTAGATGATTGCATAATAAAAAAAAAGTTTACTCATGGAAGGACAGTACGGTATCTGATAGACTCCGAATGATACCAGACATAAGATCAAGGAGAGCTAAAAAGTCCACAATGTGTCTAGAAAGTCATACTGGTGAGGCAATGAATAAATGGAGTTTTGCAGAACCTCAGCACATAAAGACGGTCGATGCTGTGCTTCTGGTTAGTTAATTGAAGTCTTTATACCTTCCATTTATATAATCATTAACTATTGCTCCTAATGTCAACATGGAACTTACATGAATACATGTAATTATTAAAGGCAATTTATCAGGATTTTTCAAAATTTTAAAATTGGCTATAAACATTTTTTCCTAATATATCATATTTATATATACTCACTGACCCAGTATTGCCAAAAGGATATCTGTTTAAACATGCCAAAATAATATATTGAAAAGGGTTTACCTAACCTGGGCTATGCGCCTAGGTTAGGCTAATATAAATTTTCCGCTTAAATTTGCAACATATTTTGTGACATCTTGAATGAGTCATGTGATTCCATTTTGATTTCAATTTGATCCGTTACACAGGTTTATAAGTAGTTATAATTGTTTCATCTTAGAAAGAGCCCGAATGATGATGCAATGGTCGTAAAACAGTATTTAAGTACTGTCTATTTTTAGAATGGGGATTTCATTTAAAGTTTTCCACTCCCAATTTCGATATTGATTTCATCATGTTTTGGTGAATTTTCAAACCAAACCATTCAGATTTTATTCATCAACGATAATGAGATGCCTTTAAACCATTTCAATAATCATTTTGTTTTTAAGACATTTTATAGCATTTTTTCCTGACATACTCCCATTAAAGCTAACAGTTTCATGTAACCTAAATATGATGATAATGATATTCAAGAAATATGTTACATAGTGAAAATAACAAACTGTATCTATTACCATTCACATGGTCTCAATGATCTAAATGGCTTCAGCGTCGAGTCCATGCCAGCAAAATCAAACAGCTTTACGTCATAGTCGTATCCACCAGTCACTAGCCGGGCTCCTGATGGGTCAAGGGCCAATGCTGACACCTGGATGTGGAATGTATACATGTCTTATTAAACCAAAGAAATTAACATAAAACTAGTATTCTCAATAGTGTAGAGTTTCAAATTTGTACAAAATAATGATTATTAGAAGTACAAAATTTAATGAACATGATTTTTTATATCAACATTAATATACATAATATAATTGCTTTTCAATAATGCTATATTTATCTTTTTGTATAGGTGAGTCTCTGTATCCAGTATAGAGAACACCAGGGTTTTCATTTTAAAATCAAACAACAAAGAGAAAAACAACAGATCAAGCCGGGTGTCAAGAGGGCAAATGTTCGATGTTTCTGGAAAAACAACCGATCCAAACCTGATTTAACTGATGATTTCAATCAGTGATCGGTTTAAAATGAAAACCCTGGAACACTAGAGTAGTTCCATTCCTTACAAAGTTTACTCGGAAGGGATTAGAAAATATAACAAGATGAGACTCTACAAAGTTATTGTTGTGTTTTTGTACCTTACAAATTTTGCAGGGAAAGGTTCTATTCTAGTATTCTATATACTATCATTACAATGTATATGCTTTTGACTAAAAATACATAGAATATTTTTTTTTAAGTTTCAATCATAATATCTTAGACGCTAATTTGAAGGTAAAAATCTAAATTATCCAAATAAAAGTTTATTTTAATACCTGCCAAGTAAACTCAAATTTACCCGGTCACCCCATTATTATGTCAGATAATGCCCAGTAAAAAGATAACAAGAATGCATCAAGTAAATGCCTCTAGATGACATCATTTACAAAGAATTTATTGTTGTCATACATACTGGTCTGAAGATGACCCAAAAAAAATACAAAGGTCAACATCTACTAGCATTCACTAAACTATGTCATTCTTATCAACTATCAAAATATAGGGCATTACTTCAATGTTAACAAAAACACCTAATGCAGGGATCACTATAGGCTGCGATTTCGGAAAATTCCCATATGAAAATCTTGCAACTTTGTTGTGCTCCCTAAAAAGGTACTTTGTCTGGATAAAAAATCAGCGACGGAAACATCTCAGATCTTTACTATTCTTGAGTCTGCACAGTTTACCCAGAAAAGATTATAAAAAAGCATTAAAAAATTGGATTAGGAGATTGAAGTTGTGCTTGTCAGTTGAGTGTGAATATTTTGCAGGCAAAAAAGAATCTCGATGAAATTTGATATATATTGTTTGTAGTATGCCCAGTTGTATCCATATTTGAACGCTCCTCGTACGTGTGATCAAACATTTTAAACCATAATGTATGATGTGAATAAAAGTTTATCATAACTGAATCACATTTGATTCATTGGTGTTAACTGGGACCGCCATCAATTTGACCTGGGCTACCAATTTGGTTATCCTTGCTATTACCATCTATTGTCATTTCGTTCTATATATCAATATTAAAATTGGTGTCAATGATATCCTAAAAAACACTAGTATTGACATTTCATATACTTTTAAGAACATTAAATTCACTTTTAAATATAACTGGTCTATCCTATATTTATAGCTCTGGGTAGCCACTACTGCTGTAGGCTTACAAAGCAACATACAATGTTTGTTACTGTAACAAAATAGTTAGGTTGTTGTGGCCTAATTTAATAGTGTCAGCTGGTATGTGTCAATTGGAATGATATAGGCTGTATTTAGAGCAGGTAGCGTGGGTTTGTTAAAACGTATCGATAGATTGATACATGTAGGAGTAACGTTTTAAAGATCTTTTAACATATTCATTTTTAGATTAAAGAATAAATCATTTTGAAATTTATTTCATGAAATTCCATTAAGTATTCAGAAAGTTAGAATAAACGGGTTTATTATTTTATAAAATTAATTTAAATTTACATTGAGCCTTATAGCTTAAAAGCCGCATCTTACGATATTGTACGATTAATGGACAGTTGTTGATTCATAGTTTGCAGGAAATTCACTATTAACGGTATGTGGAGTGTTTTACTATATATATCCGACTGTATTATGGAAAATCTGTCAAGTCTAGCAGTAAACATCTTTTGGGATCGTTGTCACGAGAAGGCAACAGCATGTTACATAAAGGCAGATTGAAATGTGAATTTTATATTATTTTGTATATGGTTGAGTTATTTAAATGTCCGATAGATATATTTTGATGTTATCAGATCTAAGTAAAGTTGTATAAATTGTTCATATCCATTTTGACAAAAATGTCTGTAATTTAATTTCACATCTGCGGTATTGAGAGTTGTTTAGTTAGAATATAGGCCGAGGAATCTGAGAACATATTTTGAGCTGTTGATATTGTGTTTACGATGAAGTATTAAAATTCATCATGTTAGAATTGATTCATGTGTACCTGTTTTGTGGATGCTTATTCTGATATTCACAAAGTGAATAGATACAGAATTGGTCCATGATTGTTTATATTATAAATGAGAAATTAGATAGAGATATAAATACTACTTTGGGACTGTTGGAGGTCATATATGAGATGTTGTTAAAATTACCATGAAACTGCAGATAGTAACAATTGAATGCACTGTTATAATATGTTGATAAATCTACCATGAAACTGTTGAATGATAAGAATTGAATGCACTGTTATAATATATTGATAAATCTACCATGAAACTGTTGAATGATAAGAATTGAATGCACTGTTATAATATGTTGATAAAAATGCCATGAAATTGATTGGTAAGTAGTTGACGCAATGTTATTATGTATTGAGTAACTAGTAAATCTGATTTATATATATATATATTGTAGTCGTTTTTAGACATACATGTGTCCACTACATCAGTGACGTATAGACGTGACAGGAAGTCAGCTGGTGGTAGTACTGTCATAAGGACAGCAACCCACATAATCATTATTTGGATGACTTGACGATCCTGGCGTTGGAGTACAGTCAAAGATAGTAAAGCCAGACAACTCAGTACAGAGTTCTAGGGAAGATAACCCTGTTTATGTAGCCATTGCCACAAGAGACTATTGATGTTAAATTTACGATTATCCGGACACGGTAGTAGTATCTTAAAAACAATATTAGTGTATTTCAATAACATTTATAACATTCATACGATGTAAGCAGTTTGGATCCCAATATAGATATACAGAACGTGTAGGAGAAAGAACTTGTGATTAAGAAAGTGTTAATTCCATCATAGGACATTTTAAAGCAGCTGTATTTTTGTTGATGAGTAATTAGCTTTAATTTGTATATATTGTATAATTGTATATTTATAATTTTATTCATGTAAAAATAAAATTGTAAATTTTACTTTGAGTATGCTTGTATTCTACCCTGGTAAATTGTGGGCCCTTGGTCATTTTGCTACAGTTACCAACAATGTCTATATACAAACAACATGTACATGCAGTGCAATTTAACTTACAGTTTTTTTTCCATGATCAAGGGAAATCTGTAAACTCGATGGAATTTTACTCAAGGGTGACTGAAATAAACATACATGTACCTATAATTTAGACAACAAGTAACTTGTCAATGTAAATTACACAAGTTACAAACAATGCAGACCCAGGCCGGTCTGAGGAGTAACTGCCAGTCTGATCTAGTCAACATTGTTTGGTTCTCAGTCAATTAATAATACAAATAATAACAAGGATAAATAGAAGAGTTTATTCAAAGTTGGCAAATTATGGGTTAATCATACATGTAGCTTTTTTTTTCATACTGCAGGAAAGTGTGGTGTAATCACTGGAACATTTAAAACATTATAGCATTAAAAAGATATTTACATTGTTTCATCAATGCCATTTCATGAAATTAAAAATATTGTGTCTAATGTTGCTTATGTTTTAATACATGTATGTAGACTTAAAAATGCAAGCCTGCAGGATGTCACTGAAACCAGAGACTATATAATGTTAGATTCTGTACATAAAATGATATATCTACTGAACAATTGTCAAAGGAAGGTGGCATCGTTTTTGACACAGGTATATATAAAAAGGAGAAACTACTACTTCTTAATTACCAGATCTGCATTTGTGCTTCTAAAAGTTTACCCACATTATCCTATTTATGTTCAATTGCTTATAATCATGTGAAACTGCCTATTACTTCTATTTAAAGACAGAGACTTATAGGCCCATTGGGCTGGGTGCTGTACATGTCATTTTGTAAAATAAATTTTATTGTATTGTACTGCACATGTAACAAACTATTTACTTACTTGTATGACATTTTTTGTTATTTGATTAACAACATTTTATAGGTTGATATTCTATAAACAGTTGTTTTATACACTGTATACTAAATGCCTTCAAAAATGCATATTTTTGATTATTGAATATGTTTTTATCCAAGATCTGCTATTATTTTTATCAGTTAATATTTGTATGTAGACTGCATTTAATTTGTTAAATTTGTGTTTTAAAGTGATGAAATTGTAGGAATAAAGTTGAAGAACAAGCTAAGAAAGATTTGTTTTTGTTTATCATTCTTTTCATAGCCAGATTTGATACAATACCAATACATGTATTTTTGTATTTTTAAAGCCATTAAGTTTATACTGATTTTGATTATTATATACCAAGAACCCACAGTAGATATCTCAAAGTGTAACATTAAAAAAAAATATTGGAGTGTTATAAATATTAAAAAAGAAACTTGCACACTGTCAAAATCATAGGTAATTGCAATGTGTACTTATTTGTGAAACAATTATCAAACATGATTAATTGAAACAATGTTTTTTTTATTTGAAGGTTTCAGAGAAAGTATTGGTAACATATTTATGACATAAAATAGATGACGGCAATTGTATTGTTGATTTCAATAGCAAAATGATCTAAAAATCCAACAGTCATAAGTCTTACATCATCTTCTTCTTCGCTATCATCCTCATCATCTGATTCCACTGACTGTTTGGTTTTATTGGCTTCATTCTCTCTTTGTGATATCTTGGAGACACTAGTTGAATGCTGGGGAGGACCCATCATACCTTTATCCTGGTTTCCAGAACTAGTCTCCTGTCCAGGGGGTAATGGAGGTCCGATCATGTCATCGTCTGAATCTATTATTGTTATAAAGCATGACCGTATAATTTGAAATTGTTTCTATACTTTATATTTTCACATTATAAAGCCTAAGCCAGGTTGTCAGTTCAATCCCCGACCTTTTCATACTAAATACTTAAAACTTGAAATATTCTGTCAACTCGTTAATAATTGGGAACCAAGTTTTACTGAAAATTAAGTAAAAAGGGACCATAACTCCTGAAAATTTCGATATTCATAAATTTACAAATATCAAACTTGGTCTGTATTTTATAATTATACAGGTAAATATAAAATACAATCAACAATTGTACAATCAATACTATTTTATACATGTAGCTTTCGAAACCATACAAATCAGCATTTGTTTGAAACACAATATGCAACATCATTAAGGCCATCCTTAAAAAAATAAATTGTTTGCTGTGCTCCTACCTACTCATTCAAAATTGCAGCTAGCAAAACTTTTTTATTGACTTTCAAAGTATTTATTTTTTCATGATATGTTTCCTTATTTCTTTAAAATGGCTATGCAAAGTCAAAATTTGGCTCCCCATCCCCCAAAAAAGGATGGCCTAACATATAAGTTAACATCTGTCATGATATAAAATATTTCAAGCAATATCCAATAAAATTGAACTTAAGCTGAATATTTATTTCTTTATTTAAAAAAAAAACTAGATGGAAAGACAGTCAATCAAATAGCATTTAACAAGAGCTGTTTAAATAACAGCACTTTTGATTTGCTACAAAAAAACTGTACAAACAAAATCATGTTATACTGAAAGGGAACGTAAGTGTGCAGTTGCTGAGATATCACCTTACATACAAAGCTTAACAAGTCATACTGTTTGTTGACCAAATTCCAACAAGGGCCACTACTCTGTCAAAATGAACAAGTTGTAAAACCTTAACACAAAACATCAACCATTTCGGAAAGTCAAACTTAAAAGAAAAAAATCCTATAAATTTAATAATTTATTTGAAAATTGGGAATGTCACCTGTCAGAATATGCAAAGATGGAACAAAACCAAAGTTGCACAGGAGTATAACATGCATTTAAAAGCAGTGAGTATGCTCTATACTGTGCTACCAGTAGCATAACTCTAGTCCGGGCTTACCACTTAAAAAAAGCCAGCTTTACTCCTGGCTACTGGTAATTTAACAGTCAGAAGTAGTATAGTGTTTAGAGACAGATACAAACCAGAGCTATCACTATCGGAGTCACTTCCACTACTGGAGCTACTCTCTTCATCATCATCTCCAGCTTTCTCCCCAGTAGGTTTGCCACGTTTATCATCAGTAACACCTGCCTTACTCAACCTTGCCACAACATCATCTGCACCTTCACCAGTCACTGAATCAATACAAGCACTGTTGTGTTATAGTACATCAACAAACGTTCAAATAATTTTAATGTAATGGTTATAATGGGTATCTATAATTTTTGCTGTACATCATAACATCTCTATAGAACATCTAAAAGTTACATAATTTAATGATCATTTCTTAAAAATACCACAAGCTTACATGGCAAGACATGTCCATATATTGTAAATATATATTAATGAAAGCACTTTAAACTGATGTTTTACTTAAAATGTTAGTAAAAATTTCAGAGAAAGTAATGGATTTATAGCCAATTTTCTGGTTTTACATAATATGTTCTCATCAACATTGACACATGACCTACTTGCTTGACAAAACACATTTATGGTAGGGACTTTTTGTCTATTATTTCAAGGAAGTAGATGTTATACTTTTTGACATGAACTTGAGATAGCGCAGAAACACCTGTGGAACGATATACAGTAAGAAAGTTCAATTTTAAAATATATGTTTATTCTGTCATTAACACGCTTAAAAAACGATACATTTGCAACTTTTCTAGTTACATAGGCCATATTGTAAAAGTCATTCTCTTGGTTATCTAATGATTTCGCAAACTCAATATCAACACAAGATTATAACAAAACCAAGATTATTTTCTGTCAACTGACACACAATGGATAATATCCACACATTTCCTATAATTTCTCCAAATTTACTGTACTCGTACCTTCTCCAGAAACGTGTGTTCTTTCAATGGCTGTTTGTTTAGCCTGCTCAAACATTGCCATAAAATCAAACTGTCTTGCCTTCTTCTCAGGCCCTGAAAGTGTTTTTTTACAATAGTTAGTTTTATCTTTACCATTTTAAGTCAACTTATAAATTTATTAGAACAGGCTAGAAACCAGCAATCACTAGTAAATTGTGTAAACTGTGACAATTTTTACTTTGTCTGACATCTGACATTGCTATATATGAATGGAGATGCAGAAATGGGTCTACTGCTTCAGGGTTCACCACAGGAAGGAATACAATTGCTAGGGTAAGAGTGCATAAACACCATCAACACATTTTCAAATGCTACGTAAGGCACTTATTGAAATATATTCACTAACTAGAATAAATCAATTAAACTCATCATATTCTGTAGGTTTTATTTTAGGCATTAAAGTGAGAAAAGATGTATGCAAAGAAATAATGATTTAGAGGAAAATAAGCTTTTGCATTATTTTTTAAAGAATTTAAGCGATAGGGGAATGCCATTTCCGATAGTCAAGTGCTGAGGTGCCCCTGTTGTGCTTAGAAGCATGTGCTTAATAATACTAGTTGGAAGGCTGATGGTATATTTTTTTTAAATCTTTCTTTTTAGTTTAATAGGTCAGATGGACTTAGCTGAAGTAAAATGACAAGGGTCCAACATCAAAGATCATTTAGTTCCTGGACCTTGAACTTGGCACTTTTTAAGCCCTGTATTTATCATCTGATTAGTAGTAATAAATTCATTGCATATGTATGGTATCAATGTTCACATGCTACCGATTTTATAAAAGTAGCCATTGATAGTTAATTCTAAAAAAGAATTTTGGCCACTAAAACGTCCCTTGTATATCTAGGACTACAGTTATGGAAAAATTGATGGGGCAAACTTTTATACCAGATGGGCTGACAGGTGGGTATTTCTGTTCTGAGAAAACCACGAATGAAAATGTTTAATAAACCATTTTAAGTGGTGATTTTATCCTAGCTTTGTTGAAATAAAATGCTGGGAAAACCTTTAAATGTGTCATTGTTTTACTTACTTCAAAAATATTCTTAATAATACACTATGATTTAGATGAAGTTGTCTGATCAAATTTTAACTTTGTGACTGGAACTATGGGATTAAAACAAGTTTTAATGTCATTCATTTTAACTGTTACATACACCATAGACCTAAAGCATGATTGGAAGGTTAGTTTATTAAGTGAGAGGTCAGGCTTGTCCCTGGTTTACATGTGAAGGGACATCTAATGGTAGTCATTTCTGGAAGTAAGGCATGTCATGGGAAATTAAGGGATGTTGCAATCAAACAAATATTTTAAAAGCATGACCACTAAGTAATTAATTGTCAGTGGCCACATCTGACCACTTACAGGTTAAGGAAATTGTTTTGGATGAAGACTGGCTGCTGGCCGCATTTTAAAGCAGTGACCATTTATAAATTAATGTACTTTATATAGGCAAATTATATGGGCAGGTTTTAAAGTGGTCATGAAACACAGGTGACCATAGTATCAATACAGAAATGCACATTCCCATTAAACGTGATGGACATAGGGAGTCAAAAGCAGTTATATTATTTCTAAGTTGACTGCTCATGGTAAGTTTGCATTTAATTTAGTAAACAATGAAATGATGAATTTAAAATGCATATATATATTACACTGTATGTGAGAGTTATACAAACAATCTTATCATCAACACTATATGTACAGTTATCAAATTTAATGAGATACATCAAAATGTAAATGTTGATTCATTTCTATATCTAATGAACATTATCGGTAGTATTTCGTCTGTAAAAATCACTGGACTTACCTGCTTTCCCGTCCATATTGAGATAATGATGTTTACGTGTTAAATTTCACTCAGTTCATGTTGGTGTGATTTTTTTAAAGATGTTCAATCGTTTTTATTTTTGCCACTATATGTTTGGAACGTCAACAATTACGTTTGGAACGTCAACACAGACAAAATTATTTTCGCGAAAACTAATGAAACTGTAAAATAATAACAGAAATACCTTGTAAAACTATTGATTTATACAATTAGTAATGGCAAAGTATGTACTTTTTAATAAAAACTTATATACATAATTCAATAAATGTCTGTATTTCATTTTATTACAAAGAGACAAAACTAATAATTGACAGGAAGTGCCTTAGCGGTGCAAGATCAAAAACATACCCGATAAAATCGGTAGGACTAAAATGCGAAATAGAGTGTAAATTGCGAAATGGAGTGCAATGGAGTGTAAATAGCGAAATGGAGATATGAAATTGCTATTTTTCTTTTGATTCTTAAATAAAACAATTAAACACGTATATAAATGCTATTATTGATGTATGATTATATGGTTGATGTTTCAAGTTAAAAAAAAGTCAAAATTTATCCTTAATTCCAAAACCCACATATAATTATAATATTACCAATATCGATACCCGTTATAATTATACTAAAATAGATATAGCTATCAAATATAATTCAGCTTCATTAAAACAACAAAAATAAATTAATTCAAAAAAAGTTATGTATAATCTCACATATATTTCCATGTGTAGTTTGAGTATTTATACAGGCCCAGTGGTTTCAGAGAAAGTGCTGCTAAGGCACAACAACAGACAACGGACAAAGCACCATTGCATAAGCACATCTGGCCTTTGACCAGTTGAGCCAGAATGATAGTTTGAACTTTCCTACCACACGACAAAGGAATTTAAGTTTTAAATAAAAGAAGTCAGTTCTTCTTTCTTGCTTTACAAAAGGGCAAAAAGTTAGAAAATGATCCCTAAAAAAATTGTAATTATAATTACTCCATTTTTTTTAATTAAAAAACTAAATGCCCACTACAGGATTTATGGAGACAGGAGGGAGAGTCAGATGCCACATGCACACTGTGGTATATGCCCTGCTGGTAGAGCTAAAAATGTATGACTATGGCTTGTATAGTTATTATACCATTTGGTCAGTTCAAGAACTTATCCCAGTTATTATGAATATTTAATTATTTAATTCCAAACAAAGTTTTATCAAGATCAGATAAAAATAGTAAAAGCTTATTAGAACAAGAGCACTGCAAGCGGGTGCAGACACTCACCTTTTTTTAAAAAGGTCATCAAGTAGGTCAAGGTCAGTGATTTGAACTTTATTAGCATCAGTGGCATAGCTGACCACAAAATGATGTGCAAGCCCACCAAGTTATAGGTGGGGGGCCGATTTATTTTATTTTTATAATGCATTTTCTCCATTCTTGAGGCATTTTTAGGAGATATAATGATACATTGGTGAGAAAATGTACAAGGCTGGGTGTTGATGTGTAAAGGCAGCTACACCACTGAGCATGATGGTAATCAGTTTACATACTGAAAAACAAAACTGATTTTAACCTTTTATACAAAGCTTTAGGCCGAAAGTATGGAAACTTCGGTAACCCAGCTATTTGTCTTGTTTGTATAATATGATGATGACAACAACAGTAACGAAAAACAATGCCAGGGTCATGAAAACAGGTCTTTGTTGGTTTTTTTTCAAAAATAAAACAGGGTAACAAGATGAACCACTTTGAGCCTTTGACTAGGCAGACCCAAAAACAAGTATAACTATCATGGCAATGGCAATCATTTAGAAATGGTAGTAAAACACAAAACCAACAAAAAATTTTGTTTATCTTATCTTTATGTTCATCTTACTTTTAAAAATTACATCAGCATGGACTTACATAATATATTAATTAATTCGATAATAATCTATTGCACATAATTTGCTTACTGATCTTAACTACATGACACAACAATATTGTAGCAACTTATCACAGTTATTCAATCTAACTAGAAGCTTCATATAAACATAGAGGAGCGCATTGGTCCAGTGATAGGACAATGGATGCAGAATTGGAGGGTATCGGTTCGATCATTCGCCATGGCCATATATGGTGTTCTTACATCAATTGTGAAACAATTTCTTAAAATTAAGACAAATCATGCTTGAAGTCTTCATGGGTAAAACAGTTTTAAGCATATGTGGATTAAGTGTCTTAAGGATACTACACATAGCCGTGGCGGACGATTGAACCAACGATACCAACAATCCTGGGTCAGATGCTCTATCCCTGGACCACGGTCCACCAACATTCACATACATTACCTCAATTTAAGACTTTCAACGTGGCGTAAAATAATGTTTATTCAGTCGGATTAAATTCTGACTTTAATTAAACATTTAATATAAATATTAATATTTCCATTGTGCAAGTTTGCTGCTTAAAATGTCTACAAACATTATCGCATTTTCTTGCTTTATTGGTATTTTGTGTACAATGTAGTTATATGTGAAGAACATGAATCATTTAAATGTACCTAATGCCAGTAGATAAATTTGTAAAAAACGATTGCAATAAAGATAGAAAAAAATATTTTTTTTTAAGACTTTCTGAAATGTTTCAAAAAGCAAAGCATCATCATCTATTGAATTTCTGTACACATTTTTAATGAGTTGCAGAAACCTATGTTGGGATGGCAATTAGAAATAATGAAATGTCTATGCATTTTAATATAGTCTTGATAATCAGAAAACCTAAGTAACAGGTAGGCACTTATGTGCATAAGCAGTAAACATCTATGTTTCAGAGATAATATCTTCATGTTGATGATAGATATCTGAAGTAATAAATTAAATATACAGTTGGCATGTAGTATAAATAGTTTTAAACTTATTTATTTTACAGCAATTGTGAAACAAGTTCTTACAACATACATAAATCATGCTGAAAGTCAAAGTCAATGTCCCAGGATGAACCAGTACTAAGCATATGTGGATGAAAAGTCTTGCTCAAGGACATCACACATAGCTGTGGCAATGATAGAAGTTGAACTTGGCCTTGTTGGAAGACTTAGACCATATTGTTTGCTGCTACAATACCTAGATCATTGAACCAACGATCCACCAACTTGAATTCAATGTTTTACCAATGGATCACATGATGCACTTATGACGTATAACTGCTGTTTATTGGTCAATTTTAGGTGATTTAAAAAAAAAAGAGTTGAACAAGGCAAATATTAGACATGTAACAAAAACTAAAATTTCCAGAGGAGCACAAATGCATCTCCTTAAAATGTATAATTATGTTGTATCTTTATTTATAATCTTGTTTATATGAATTACCATTGCCTTGTAAGTATCAAAACATAAAATTATGTTTTTGACACTAAAATGGATTAAAAAATGAACATTAACATTTAACTTGGAATAAACAACGGATTCCGAAATACAAATCAGTAAGACTTTGTTGTTATTCTGCCTCCATTTACTATTTCAAACAATTTGTCATGAACTTTTAAAGGATATGTTATTAATAACCAACTGATGATGCAATATTATATGGTCACATGTCACACAATCAAACAACGTCTTTAACCCTTTACTCCATAGATACGCGTTTTCCCACACCAATCACAGGCCTTTGAAAACAGTGAAGGAAGAGTTCAGATTGCTTGTAATGACTCTGTCAGTTAATATAAACATAATTCACCCAATTCAAAACATTCTTTATTAGAGGTGTCCAAAGGTGTTTTTATTAGGTGTCCAAAGGCGTATATATGAAGTAAAGGGTTAACCAGCAAAGTAAGCTGTTTTGACAACTTGTACAAGTCTTGCTTGACGTCTTACTGGATAGAACCATCACTAAGGAAATACTGATGTAATGCTACTGTGATACAAAAAATGGACCTGGTACTACATCTTTCATAATTATTTTCATGAGATAAAAAACAATAGCATTATCACAAGGAGATGGTACATGGTGCATGGGACAGACGACAGTAAGGTTGTTTGTTATTTTCGCACAAGATTGGCTGATTTACACTGAACTCAAATATATGCCTTGGTCATCGAGAAATGCTTCAAATGACTGATTGATAGCTAGAACTTCGATGTTTAGACACATGGGTGAGTTTTATTTAAGGGATTATCATAACCAATGATGATATGAGGAGTTTTTGATACGTATCTGTTACAGATAAGATTAGATACAGTGCAAACATTCAACACTCTAACTTGATATGTATGGCATAATAAGGACCCTTATCTCCCTGAGGCCTTAAATCCAGACAAAGAAATGTAATCCAGTCAGTTCACAATTGTAAAGCTAAGATAAAAATTTATGGGATTTAGTTAAAATGTCATCTATTGTTCAGAAAGCTGGTTTTAGCCCAGGGTTTTTATTTATTTAACTTGAGTAAATAGTTTTTGGAGTATGCAAAACTCGAACCTATGACTTTAGCAGTGAGAGGCAAGTGATCTTTAGATGGCACTTTAGACCACTCGGCCACTGGAGACCCTTAGATAAAAACATAATTATGTGTACATAATAGCTTTATCCCAATATTTTACATCTATCAGAAGTTACTGCAAAATATTTAGATGTGTGTTGTCATAACAACATAATATTTGCATTGAATTTACCAGTTCAAATACAGTTTTTACTGTAAAATTGTCCTTATTCGACTTTTATCAAAAGTAAGATTTAACACTCAAAAAATGTACTCATTAGTGATGAACCGATTATCGCTGGGTCGGCGACAATCAGTTGGTTGAGAGTATATCGGCGATAATCAATTTCCAATTCTGAGATCGGCGACGTCGTGCTGATATTTCCTGTAGTTCCCGCTCTTTTCTGGTCTTTCTGGTAATTTCGTTTAGCCAAGGGAGATAACCCAAGAACGCAGACTACACGCCATGAATCGCAACAATAACGAAGGGGCGGAATTATTCCCATATCAAGGTGCAAAAGCCAGATCCATGGTGTGGAACCATTTTAAATTCAAGAAGAACCACAATGGCGACATTGATATATCTAGAGCTGTGTGTTCTATTTGTAGGAAGGAGTATTCTAACAAAGGTTGGTTGAAAAAAGTGGGTGGGGTAATTGTGCAAAGATTCTGCCAACATGATACGACATTATTAAGTTACTAACGCTAAAGTAAGCTATTCTCAAAATAATTTATCACTGCAGTGTTCTTTCCATTTTATTTTGATCAAATTTTCGTTTTATTCTGAAATAATTTGCCAAGACATCAAATAGTGTAGAAGCTATGACCCATTATTTCGTGCCGATTAAAGGGAACATATCTGGTATAAATTTTATCATATGAAAATGGGCAATGGATCATTGACATGTTGAACATATTCTGCTGAGAAACTGAGAGCCTTGCTTTTGTCATTTTATTACGATTATGAAATTATCATCATAATTATAATTAATCATTATAATAAACTATTTATGATGTTTCTTTATTTACAGGCAATACCACAAACCTCATGTCTCATTTGAAGTTGGATCATAAGCATCTTCTGTCCGAGCAAAAGGAACAGGCACAACCAAAAATAGACTCAACCATCAAGCGTGCCTTTGGGAGTGGTGGAACTGGGAAGTTGTCTACTGAGAAAAAAGCGAAGCTGGATGATTTGCTTATGCAAGTGATGGTGGACAAGGCCCTGCCATTGAGTCTTCTAGATCATCCAATTTTCCGCACCTTTATTGTCGAATTAGAGCCAAGGTATCAAATGAGCAGCAGATTTACTTCCATTAATTACATATAATCCTAAATGAAATTTTGGAACAAATAAGTGCCAAATTGCCAATTGATCTTGTTCTACTTTGTTGAAGTTTGTTCCATTTTATTCCTGGGCATAAAACTAATTAATATGACTTTAAATTAAACATTTGCCAAATAAGAAATTACCTTTTACTTGATTAATATTAATGTAAACATTTAACTAACATTTGTCCTGCTGAAAACAGATTTACAAGATTTTGCTAACAGTAGACTCAGATGAGTCAGCTCCTACATCCTTATTTTATGTGTCAATATATAAAATATATCTATTTATATAATCATAGTAGGTAGTAGAGTTTGGAATAAATATTCATGAGGGCATGGGTTAAGAAACTTCTCATCTGCTCAGTTTTAGTAAGCAACATTTTGATAAATGTTGGCCGTTTCATTTTATTTATTTTTTCTTGGTGCCATAATTGTTAAAATCACACTCACTCAGACACTCAGTAACTATCATTTCTGAATAACAATATGGGCAACAATTTGACAATGAAACTGCAGCATCCAAACAGGTTCCGCACTTTACTATTTGGCGTTTGCCACTCATTAATATCTACTATCTGGTACGGTGACTTGCCTGACAAACAATGTTGGCCCAGATCATATACTGCATTTTCAATGCAGCATTTGCTCTGGGTATGTATGTAATGTCATTTGGTTGGAAATCCCATAGTAAGGCTCATTTAAAAAAGTAACTTTTAATATTTTTTCTAAATGCATGTTTTTCAGGTATGCTCTCCCATCAAAGAAATCTGTGGTAAAATGTATGGAGGGAAAGGCATCAGAGATGAAGGACAAGATTGCAAAAGATGTAGCTGGCCAGCAGGTTAGCTTGACCCATGATGGATGGACAAGCATAAGTACACAAAGCTTTGATACGGTAACATGTCATATGATTAATGATAACTGGGAGTTGAAAAGTGCGGTTCTGCAAACCAAGAAAATCGAAGGACAGCATACAGGTGAACATATCGCAGAAAATCTGCAGCAAACAATTGATGGTTGGGGACTGACTCCAGCAGTCATCACTACTGACAATGCAGCAAATGAAGTTAAAGCTGTAAAGTTACTTGGCCTCACAAGGTTTGGTTGTTTTGGCCACAGAATAAATCTAATAGTGAAGAAATCACTTCAGGTACCCTATTTGTCAAACCTGTTGAAGAAAGGCAGAAGTATGGTTACATTTTTCCACAAGTCATCATCAGCCTCTGATCTGTTAATTCAAAATCAGAGGATTGTGTACTCTTCTTCCCCCGAGTTGATCGGCCATCGACTGATAATGGACTGTCCAACAAGATGGAACAGCACTCTTGACATGTTGATCCGTCTTTTGGAACAGACACCAGCTGTTACGAATGTGGCGAGTGTAAATGAAAATCTGTCCAAGACAGCCACAAATACTATCAAGGCAAATGTGTACACCTTTGAAGAACAAACTGTTTTACAAGATGTTGTCAAAGTTTTAAAAAGCTTCAAGAAAGCTACAACTATCCTGTGTTGTGAAAATACTCCTTCCATTCAATATGTTTGTGCCATAACGGAAAAACTTCAGAGGTGTATACTTGCCACTGAAGAGGACAATGAAACAGTGCAAACCATGAAGGAAATAATGAGGACTGAAATGATTAAGCGTACTGAGACTGAGGACATTAGCTTGCTGGCAGCGATTCTCAACCCAGACACAAAGAATTTGGGGTTCCTAGAAGAAAATGAGAAAGAAAAAGCCATTGAGCTGTTAAAGCAAAGAGTCTATGAGCAGACTGTGTTAGTTAAAAAGGAGCAGGCAGATTCAACTGCCACACCTGTAAGTGTTCCAGAGTTGCCAAATTTACCATCTCTGCCAGAGGAAGATACTGATAGCAGCAGTCAGCCCAATGAAGATGAACCAGTTTCCAAAAAGTCTAGAATAGTCTGCTCAGACTCGGTGGACTGGTTAAGTGATGTGTGCATCGTAGGTGAATCATCTGTTCCAATGGCTGACTTGATAAGAGAAGAACTGGATAGATATCTTCGTTCTGAGAGAAAAGAAACAGATTCCAACCTTACTCTTCTTCAGTGGTGGAAAGAAAATGAATATCAATATCCGAGGATATCGAGAATTGCCAAGTCAGTTTTGGCTGTGCCTGCAAGCTCGGTGCCGTCAGAGAGAGTTTTTAGTCTTGCTGGGAACATAGTCAGCAAAAAACGTGCCCGTATGAAACCAGAACTTGTGGACATGCTAATATTCCTGAAGATGAATAGAAAAACATATTGGTGATAATTATTTAACATGGACATGTGGAATCTGATCAGTGTCTATAGCAACAGTATAGGTCCAGATCAGATGTTTCATTTTCAATGCAGCAGCCTATTTTTTTCTCACTGTTTGAGATGTCCTATGGTTGAAAATATTAGGTTTTAAAAAAGCAAAACGGAGAACTTTTCTGAAAAAGAGAACTTTATTACACATTATGCACTGTCACATTTTTTATGTTTTACAAAACCAGTTAAAAAGATTAAAATATTAATCTGATGTTTCTAGTTTTTATCAGTTTATGATAACTTGATAAGGGTAACTCATTTCCTTCTGTATACTTTTGAAATCATTTCAAAATGTTTGGAATCACACAACATCATACATTATGTGGGGCCTATATTTGGATCGAAACTGTTTTGACAGCTTATTTTTAATTATTTTTAGTATACAAAAGAGAGAAAGAGTTTAAATTTCAAATTGTGTAGGTGGCATCTGTGCATGCAACAGCAAAGTACCTAAAATGAAATTGGTCGAACCGATTATTAACCGATTATCTAATCGGTTAGGGCTTCCGATTAATTGGATTAATCGGTTTTAATTTTTTGAACCGATTCCAATCACTAGTACTCATCTCTCTCTCTCTTAGAAAAAAAACAAAACTAAAAAACTTTGGTTGAAACATGTGCCCTGAACAATAGTGAGTAATTTGACATGATGTTAAAATTGTTAATGCAATAACCATTCATAAAGTGAATAGCACTCTATATATAAATATAGTACATACTTCAACAGAAAATATATAGGTATCAATATTGGTAAAATTCTTATTTTGAGAAAATAAATCTGAGTAAGGGATTTTTAATCCATTATCTGAATTAACTCTCAATACCAGAGGTAGCCGAGTGTTCAATAGTCAGATGGTTAACATATTCATCACATGTTCAGATGATTACCTGGTCTGTATAGATGTTGTCATTGTTTGTGAGAATGTGCATCAACTATATGCTTAATTGTTTATCCCAACCAACTATTCATATAGAGAAGGAAAGCAGTTGATTGAATTTTATGAATGTTTGCATATTCAAATGAAAAATATTAAAATCTCGTTTTAGTTTTCATTCATCTCGGGAATACAAATCAAAAATATTTTCTTTGCACAATTTAATTCTCTATTTCCAACAAATTGTATTTAAAATTGTTGAAGTACCCATAATTACAAAATGTGTTTCCGCCTAAATAACAACTGAAGTACTTGAAATTTTACTTTTAACTGCAATGTTTTTAATGCAAGATCATTTTGCATATTTAAAACAGTTTAAAAACATCCAAGTTTACATACACCTTACATATTATGTATAAGAAATCAGTTGCCTGTGAAATTTGAATGATTAATATGCTAACTTATTAATTCTATTTTATTAATACTAAGTAGAGAGATGCAAGTTTCCTATCCTACTATCTAAGTCCTGTCTCAACTGATGTATCTTTGGTAGTTTCTCAAGAGGCTTGTGGAACATACATGCAGCTGACTACTGGCTGGCACCCTGGCCTTTATGTTTGTAGAATGGACCCAGTTCTCCCGATTGGGTCCATTAAATAGCAATGTTGGGAAAGCAACATTTGAGCACGTTGATTGGTCAGTTGCTTCAAGGAAAGTTTGAATGATATCACAGTTTAATAAGCATTCATTGAATTGTGGGACAGGCATAGAATTTCCTGCTTTTTCTTTGGGGGTTAATAGACTTGTTTCAAGGTTCTGGGATAGACTAGGTTTAAACAATAGTTCTTAAGTGGGAGAGGGGGAGGAGGGGAACAGTTATCTTGATGTACAGGTAAATTATTGAAACTTACAGTATTTAAATACATGTAGTTTATATGTGTAAAAGTAAACCAAGATTTTATATATACATGTATATTCTGAAAATTCCCTAAATGAACTAGTATCATTATGTTTGATAGGTGATGTATCAATAATGGTTTTAAAATCTCATGACAGATTTGTTCAGCAATATCATTTAAATAAACAAAACAAAAAAATAACATTTCATATAAAATCAGTAATGTTAATGGCAATTAAATGGAAACTGTATAAGAACATTTAATGACTTAGATACAAAATGTGTGCGGTTTTATATATTTATATATATATATCTAAAACAAATTGGAATCAGGGTCTAAAACTACAACGATCATGCCGTATCACACACTATTACTGATATTTCACTTGCCCATTAAGTAACCAATCTGTCAAGTTTTTGGCAAAAATTGTTGTTTTCGATTAAAGGCAGAATTTTGCTAAGCAAATAAAATCATCGTACCACCTTTCAAAAACCAGTCCAATCAAATAACCTAAATACATGTTCTTTAAATGGTGTCAAAATGTTTTCAAATATCAACATAGTTTCACAAAGGGCACACATATCAACAAACCCGGAGACACACACCATTCAAATGTCAAAATTTGGCAATTTGGTGCCATAAAGCGATCATATATCAATATGGTGTCACAAAGTGTTCATATGTCAATTTAGTGTCACAAAGTGGTCAAATGTCAATTTAGTATGACAAAGTGGTCATATGTCAATTTAGTGTCACAGTGTTCATATGCCAATTTGGTGTCATAAAGCGATCATATGTCAATTTGTTGTCACAAAGTGTTCATATGTCAATTTGGTGGCACAAAGCGTTTATATGTAAATTTGATGTCAAAACAATTCAAATGTCAACTTGATGCCACAAAGTTTTTATATGTCAATACGTTGTTGAAAAGCAAATATAATCCAGCTTTATGTCACAAATTCAATCATGTCACGTAAAAGACACATTGAATAAACATGTCACATAAAAGACACATTGAATAAACATGTCATATAAAAGATACGTTTTAAGTACATATTATCCATGATACATATATCCGATGGATCACTGAGTTGTAGGTACAAATGTCAAGTTGTTTTAAAACATGTCATACAGATACCATTATATCATACTTAACCCACACATTTAATCAAGTTCACATATCACATATAATAGGCATGACAATGTCACATCTCAAGTACACATGTCTGGGAAGTACTCCATACTACACAGCAGTGTACACACAGCATATAAAGCATACCGGTACATATCACAATGACGCAGATTTGAGAGTGTAACACACAACGTGCTATCTATTACATATGATGCATCTAAGTGTCCTATGGTATTATCTAGTACACATACAACTCTGGGTATTGTATATCAAACACAGTTGTGGGTTTTTCCATGGATTTTCTCAATGTACCAGGACTGTCTGAACCCTTCGACACCATTGATAGAATTTCATTCAATTTGTTGTGGAAATGGTTGGACTGAAATAGAAAAGTAATAAAAAATTGGGATAAACCAAAATCTCACAACAAAATTTAATACAAATATGAAAAAGACATTACTCAAGTAACGATGCCATTCAATACTGTTGAATACCAGCACATGTAGCAGATTATATGTAAATGTAAAATCTGTGTTAAAAAGATTATGAAACAAATTCTTACAACAAATCAGACACTTTCTTGGTAAAACCAGTACTAAGCAGATGTGAATAAAACAACCTACTGTAGGACACAGCACAGTCCTAGTCAAGTGGTTAATACTTTTATTTGAAAACTTTTTATTTGATGGTTGGCATGAGAAATATGCGAATAAAATTTCAGCTACTACCTTAGCCTCTGATCTGGCGACAATCTCCTCAAATGGAGCAGTACGGAATGTATGGATAATCTCAACTCGTCTTCTCTCTTCCTCTTCCTTCTTCACAGAGCTGTCCTCAGCTATATAACACACAATACACAGTATTCAATCTCAGATCCACCAAGTCTATATAACACACAATACACAGTATTCAATCTCAGTTCCACCAAGTCTATATAACACACAATACACAGTATTCAATCTCAGATCCACCAAGTCTATATAACACACAATACACAGTTTTCAATCTCAGATCCACCAAGTCTATATAACATACAATAAACAGTATTCAATCTCAGATCCACCAAGTCTATATAACATACAATATACAGTATTCAATCTGATATCCACCAAGTATATATAACATACAATATACAGTATTCAATCTCAGATCCACCAAGTCTATATAACATACAATAAACAGTATTCAATCTCAGATCCACCAAGTCTATAAACTTACAATACGCAGTATTCAATCTACAAAATTAATATATTAACATACAATATACAGTATTCAATATATAATCCACAAACGCTATATAACACTCAACATACAGTATTCAGTCTGAGATCCACCAAGTCTATATAACATATAATATACAGTATTCAATGAGAGATCCACCAAGTCTACATAACACACAATACACAGTATTCAATCTCAGATCCACCAAGTCTTTATAACATACAATATACAATATTCAATCTCAGATCCACCAAGTCTATATAACATACAATATACAGTATTCAATCTCAGATCCACTAATGCTATATATCATACAATAAACAGTATTCAATCTTAGATCCATCAACTCTACACAATATATAATACACAGTATTTAATTCATAATCCACCAACTCTACACAGCATGTAATACACAGTATTCAATCTGTGATCCACCAAACCTATATAACATACAATACACATTATTCAATCTTTGATCCACCATTTCTTTATTTGTTCAGTCTACATAGTACTATTTGGACCTTGATAACATCACCTGGTCCAATATGATTGTATATAAAAACATACCAAGCATCTTCTTGAGAGATTCAACTGTTACTTCTTCTCCGGCTCTTCTCTGTAAAACACATCAAAGATTCAATCCTCCCAAACTCATAAAACATACAAACAGCAAAATTAATGCTTTCAAGGTTTATCAACTATTCACATGACTGGAATCACTAATTATAGTTTTGAGTTATCTTTAGATTCTGCATGTCATTGTGTTTTTAAATTTATTCAAGAGTTATCTAAATGCTTTCATAGAAGCAAGAAATATTATAAAACTTTTTTCATCAACAGTAACAAAGCAATAGCAATAGTTATCCTTGGAAGACTGCTTTCACAGGAACTCTGTAGAGTCTCTTTTCAGCCAAATCATTCACGACATAATTTTCTATCCAAACCTCATGATGATGGAAGATTCTTATAAGGTTTCACTGTTTTTACTGGAGGTTCTAACAGAAGTCTACCAAAACAGTGATACCAGAGTTGGAAGCTGTTATTAAAGATGCTATGTACAAAGTTGAAAGTAATGTTATTGAAGATGCTATGAACAAAACAGTGATACCAGAGTTGAAAACTATGAAGCTATGACCAGAGTATGAAGCTTTGTTATTCACTATGCTGTGAACAAACCAAGTTAAAAGCTGTCATTGAATTAATTTGATGCCACTCATATGGATCATTTGGACAAATATGAATAAATTTAGCTGGTCAGTAACTGAGAAGTATTTTATGTCAAACAAATTAGTCAATAAAGCTGAGAAAGTATCAGCAGGTGATAATAAATGCAAAATATCAAAGCACCAGACCTTGTAGTTTTGGAGACTTTTGCAATTCTGAGGGGGAAAAATCCCTGGGGCAGGGCCAAATTTGACACCAGGGTTATGACTTAAACAAATTTTAAAGAGCTGCATGCAAGGATGCTTCACACCAAAGTTGGGGAAAATCTGTCTTGCTGTTTCAGAAAAGAAAATAAATTACTAAAAGTAAAAAGTAACAGCAGACTAACATCAGACACAGGGTGATCACAATAGCTCATCTGAGCAAAATAAAATACTGAGTTGAGCTAAAAAGTTAACTAGAGAAAGTACAAACCCTTGTGGGAAGAGGAGACCCTTCAACACTCTCCAAGTCAATGTTTATAGACTGTATATCACTTATACTTCTGTTTCCATCCGGTTCTGTTATACCTCAAACAAATATACAATCATTTCTTAAATTATACTAGCATGTACCAACCAAACTAACATACCATCATTTCTTAAATTATACTAGCATGTAACAACCAAACTAACATACCATCATTTCTTAAACTATACTAGCATGTAACAACCAAACTAACATACCATCATTTCTTAAACTATACTAGCATGTAACAACCAAACTAACATACCATCATTTCTTAAATTATACTAGCATGTAACAACCAAACTAACATACCATCATTTCTTAAACTATACTAGCATGTAACAACCAAACTAACATACCATCATTTCTTAAATTATACTAGCATGTAACAACAAAACTAACATACCATCATTTCTTAAATTATACTAGCATGTAACAACCAAACTAACATACCATCATTTCTTAAGTGATATTAACAATAACACAAATATATCATCATTTCTTAAAGTGATACTTGGCAATTTTAATAAATGTTCACATAACTCTATTTCTGAAAAATATATATCTACATGATGTAAATATGAAATAAGAATACCCCAGTATGTATTCAGACACTTAGTTTTGTTTCTATTTTGTAGGGGTCCTCTGCGGCCTCTCCTCTTCTAACAAAACCACTTACCTCTCATCACTGAGGTGGTGGGTTTGAAACCACTTACCTCTCATCACTGAGGTGGTGGGTTTGAAACCACTTACCTCTCATCACTGAGGTGGTGGGTTTGAAACCACTTACCTCTCATCACTGAGGTGGTGGGTTTGATACCACTTACCTCTCATTACTGAGGTGGTGGATTTGATACCACTTACCTCTCATCACTGAGGTGGTGGGTTTGAAACCACTTACCTCTCATCACTGAGGTGGTGGGTTTGATACCACTAACCTCTCATTACTGAAGTGGTGGATTTGATACCACTTACCTCTCATTACTGAGGTGGTGGGTTTGAAACCACTAACCTCTCATTACTGAGGTGGTGGGTTTGATACCACTTACCTCTCATTACTGAGGTGGTGGATTTGATACCACTTACCTCTCATCACTGAGGTGGTGGGTTTGAAACCACTTACCTCTCATCACTGAGGTGGTGGGTTTGATACCACTTACCTCTCATTACTGAGGTGGTGGGTTTGAAACCACTTACCTCTCATTACTGAGGTGGTGGGTTTGATACCACTTACCTCTCATTACTGAGGTGGTGGATTTGAAACCACTTACCTCTCATCACTGAGGTGGTGGGTTTGAAACCACTTTCCTCTCATTACTGAGGTGGTGGATTTGATACCACTTACCTCTCATCACTGAGGTGGTGGGTTTGAAACCACTTACCTCTCATCACTGAGGTGGTGGGTTTGATACCACTTACCTCTCATTACTGAGGTGGTGGATTTGATACCACTTACCTCTCATCAGTGAGGTGGTGGGTTTGAAACCACTTACCTCTCATCACTGAGGTGGTGGGTTTGATACCACTTACCTCTCATTACTGAGGTGGTGGGTTTGAAACCACTTACCTCTCATCACTGAGGTGGTGGGTTTGAAACCACTTTCCTCTCATCACTGAGGTGGTGGATTTGATACCACTTACCTCTCATCACTGAGGTGGTGGGTTTGAAACCACTTACCTCTCATCACTGAGGTGGTGGGTTTGATACCACTTACCTCTCATTACTGAGGTGGTGGATTTGATACCACTTACCTCTCATCAGTGAGGTGGTGGGTTTGAAACCACTTACCTCTCATCACTGAGGTGGTGGGTTTGATACCACTTACCTCTCATCACTGAGGTGGTGGGTTTGAAACCATTTACCTCTCATCACTGAGGTGGTGGGTTTGATACCACTTACCTCTCATCACTGAGGTGGTGGGTTTGAAACCACTTACCTCTCATCACTGAGGTGGTGGGTTTGAAACCACTTATCTTTCATCACTGAGGTGGTGGGTTTGAAACCAGTTACTTGCAGAAGGATGGTGGGTCTGCTTAGATTCACTCGAGTCCTCCAACAATAAAACTGAATGTGACAATCATATAACCTATTTTGTGTTGAAAGTATAGAACCAGAAAGCATCAGGGATATACCCAACTAGACTTCACACTGATCCTTCTTAAGTTGTGGCTAAATCCAACCACAGATGTCAAGAGTTCTCTGAACAAGATTTTAAATTCTGAAAATGCATAGAGCCACAACTTTCCCAGACAAGATTTTGTGACAGACAGGTGGACAGACAAAAAAGTACAAAAACAATATCAGTAGGGAAGATACATAATTGTGCAAGCTAAGACTTAAAAAAGATCTAGGTCAACAAGTGAACTCACCAAACATAGCTGAGAATGGTTTCTGTGTGAATGGAACGGAGAGACGAGACACGTCCAAGCCATCAGATGACAAGATGTCTGATATAATGTCCTGCTGAAATAACCACTTGTCCTTCAGAGTCTCCGTCTGGGGATAACTGCAAAAACATTCCAAATGATAAAAAATCTTGCTCTTTTATACAAAATACATTTAACATACAGAAACAGCAATATGTCCTGATCCCTGCAATTTTAAAGTCATTTTACCAATGATAATTGTTAAGCTGTAATGTAATTGGGTAAAAAATCAAATAAAATATGAACAATTTTTTTGTATGAAACTGATCATGTCATAATATCACCATCAAGGTTAATATCATAAAAAGCTATAATTTCATGAAGAAGTGCTTCAAATCATGGCAAAGATGGTTTTGTTTAAGGAAATAGCAAATTATCTTTACCAATGAAAATAAATCTTAGAGGTGGTTAAAAAAAATTCAAATCTGACTAGTTAATAATTCTATAATAATTAAAATTAAAGCCAAACACTTATATACAATTCTGGCTTATAATATATCAAACCATTGCAACAACCAAATTCATACTGGTAACACAATATTCAAATGGAAAAAAACAACATTCCCCATGCAAAAAAACAATCCTATTTTAAAATATATATATAAAAAAAACTTCATTCTAAAGAAATAAACTATTGGGGTATAATATCAAAACACACAACGCGTAAAATTACTTGTACTCTACTTGATCTGTCATATATCAAGTTTTTGAGTTTATTCTTTTTTTTCAAACATAATTACAATTACATGTTATTTCAATAGAAGAATCACACCCATATCTTTTTTTAAATAATAAGATAAAAAGTTTAAAAAAAATTCATGCAGGGTTCACGATACAGAGGCCTTGATATGAGTGTGCATTTATTTTACTGAATTTATTAAATGAGTTACAAATATTATAGTATGCAACGAGCATTATAATATTTTTGCCAATGAGTTTAATAAATTCAAATGCACACCAATATAAGATTTTTTTTAATCACATAACTCGGCCAAATGGTACATTTACCATTTATTTAACAGATCACCTGTATAAGGAAAGACAATAAATCTGGCATATTAGTTTCCATCAGTCATTGTATGTTAAAGTCTCAAAGAAACATCATTTTAAACTTACAACCTCACAAATCAACACAATTTATATACAGACAAGTTTGTAAATAAGTTTGGCACTTAAGGTATGATAGCTGAGTTATACAGAAAACGCCGAGCTATAAAAAGGAAGTGATATTACACAGTCATGGTAAATATCAAAAATATGTTATGGCAGGGGTCTGTTGGACATTTCAAAATTGGAAAATAAAATTTAAACATTGGCCTTCCAGCAAATACAAGCAGTAGAAAGACCTATTTTTGCATCTCCACTGATATTTAAGCAGTTACCAAATTGGATTTTTTTAATATTTAACACAGCATTATTATACTGTGGCCAGAGCTTGTAAACTAGATTTTGGATTTATATGCACAGTACTGCTGAAAAATAAAGCAAATTTAGGTTAAAACTATATCAATGCCTGTAGTTGTACTACCGTATATTCCCTAATTAATGCCGCCGGGGGCGTTACATTTTACAAGGTGGGGGCGTTTATAAAAGATAAAAAAAAAGCAAATTTAACAACAGTTAAAAATACAATAAAACCAATAAAGCAATGGAAAAAACCTTAAATCCGGTTTAAATCTCCGAAAAAGTGGTTCAGAATTATTTGAGGGTGAATGAAATAATCGACATAGGATGAAAAAAAGCTGAAAATCTGTATGAAATTACTAGTCTGCGTACTGGAATATCCGAGTTTATGGTCAGTGTACTCTTCACTTTAAAATACTTGGATGCTTGCTCTTATCAACGTGGAATAATGAGCTTTAGGCGTACACAGACTAACCGCATTTTCCGACGTTTTGTAATGTTTTAATCGGCAGACAGTAGTTTTACTAGTATTAAACAGCAAATATGGGGAAGTATTTGTTCAACCAAAAGTGGTTAAGTGGTAACCCAAGATATAAACAATAGGTTAAAGAGTTCAAAGGTAATAAACACTCCGCTAATTGTTGTCTGTGTAACAAAATAATCGATCAGGGAAAGATGGGCAAATACGCACTCAAATCGCATATACGTTTTTGTTTTTTTTTAATTTTCCAGAAAAATAGGTGGGGGGCATTTATTACAGTGGGGGCGTTTATAAGGGAATATACGGTAGCTTCAATTGTGTCATTTCAAAGGCCATTGGGCTAATGGAACCTATCAAAAATTTAATCAACAAACATTGCAAATTTTATAAATAACAAGATAAAATTTTGCAAACCTTTCAAACATTTGCTTGAAGGCTCCTGACCTGCCAGTAAAGTCCATTGTTTTAAGCCCTGCATCTTGCAATAACCATGAACAGAATTTAACTAGTAACTTGTTTTCCACTGCTTGGAAGTTCTACTAGCATTTTCTAAAATCAACTGGCATTTTGCAAGCTGGCAAGTGTTCAATTTAAATCCTGTTATGTAAACCAACAATTACCAAGAAAAAGGTGTTAGCATCCTTTTCTGCAATAATTATCCAGATAAAGGTGTAAACCCCTTTTCTGCCATAATTACCAAGATAAAGCTGTGAGCACCCTTTTCTGCCACAATTACCCAGATAAAGGTGTGAGCCCTCTTTCTGCCATAATTACCAAGATAAAGGTGTGAGCCTTCTTTTCTGCCATAATTACCAAGATAAAGGTGTGAGCAATCTTTTTTCGCCATAATTACAAAGATAAAGGTGTGAGCCTCCATTTCTGCCTATAATTACTCAGATAAAGGTGTAAGCCCCTTTTCTGCCATAATTATCCAGATAAAGGTGTAAGCCCATTTTCTGCCATAATTACCAAAATAAGATGTGATGCCCCTTTTCTGCCATGATTACCTAGATAAAGGTGTTAGACTCCTTTTCTGCCATAATTACTGAGTTATAGGTGTAAGCCCATTTTCTGCCACAATTACCCAGTTAAAGGTGTGAGCCTCCTTTTCTGTCATAATTACCCAGATAAAGGTGTAAGAACCTTTTCTACTATGATTACCCAGATAAAGGTGTAAGCCCCTTTTCTACCATAATAACCAATATAAAGGTCTGAGCCACTTATCTGCCATAATTACCCAGATAAAGGTGTAAAAACCTTTTCTGCTATGATTACCCAGATAAAGGTGTAAGCCCCCTTTTCTGCCACCTATAAGACCTTTGACATACTATTTTTTTATGTAACATTTAAAATTATACTAACTATAGACATCAAACCCATCTATGTACAAATGCCTACTTGATATGGTACAAACAGTGACATTTCAGTATACAGAATGATTAAATATCTTTAAATATCACTACATAACAAGCACAATCTATAACGTCTGTCTCAAACATTAACTGACCTGACGCGAGACCAATTATCAATCTGCTCACTGGCCATGTGGCATTGTTTGTCCAAGTTAATAATATAATAATGTAAAACAATGTAGTATTTACTTAGACCATCAGCTCGTCTAAGGAAAATGGCTGCCCTCGAAACAATATCAATCGCTGACTGGATTATCAACTTGTTTGATTGACAGCTCGCGTCAGGTCAATTTATCAGATATCCACCACTCAAATGTATCCCCTCATCCACAACCTCATGGTGACATTTAGCTTGAAGCTTACAATGTACCTTGTCAGAAGTCTTCCCTAAGTTTACAGACTTATCAATCATGACTTAAGAATATATATCACGAAGTTGGCATGAAGCCAGATAATTGTATATATGAATGAAGAATTCAAACTGACTGCAAGTTAATCTTATTTTTTCCAGAGACTTGGAGATGGGACTACAAAGGACTTGGGTGAACATAAATCACATAATACAAACTTATAAATGAAAATGGAATAAAAAATTCTATACATGCTCTTTCACACAATTTTGGATTCTGCAGTAAAACCCACAATGTTATTAACAATTCATAATAATCACTTACTGGCCAACATGGTATTAACAATTCATTACAACCACCAACTGGCGCACATGGTATTAACAATTCATCACAAACACCAACTTGCCATACAAAACATGATCTGTTTAATAAACACCATGAGACTCAAAGATATATTAAGAGCATGACCTTATGTAACTTCCGATACTAGCAAACAATGTGTTTGCAATAGGACAATGGTTTTGCATTTCATACACAAAAAAATCAAACTATTTCTGTTTAAATAAAACTGAAGCATATGAGAAGACAAATACAGAACATTTAATATTATGTTTTCAATATTTAATGAATATTATTTACCTCTTGTACCTCATTGGCTGACTGCAGTAACATTTGACCTTTACATGACCTTTACTACAATTTGATCACATGACTTGAATTTTATATTATAGTGTAAAGTACGAAAATAGAAATGAACATAAATTGTTTAACCTTGACCATCATCTTCCCTTTCAAAGAAACCATTGACTGCAGTTCTCAGGAAGTGTTTATTCACAGTTAATGAAACAAAAAACGAAGACAATATACCAAAGAAAATTAGTTTTATGTGTGACAATAAGACAGAGAGAAAAAGTAAGCCTTGAAACGACTAGACTAAAGTATAAAAGCAGGTAAAAGAGTTAAGTTGGCAGAAGGGCCATAAACAGATTATATTTGTTCACTTGAAATTATATTGCTAGGTGATTGACACAATGGCTCTTATAAATCACTTACTGATGGCATTAAAGATCATGTTTTATGCATGAATATTGCCAAATTTTGTAACTTTATGCCCAGTTGTCCATGCGATCTTAATTAAGATAATTATCAACATATATCAACATAGGTTTTATGTTCACCTTTCGCTTCACAAATACTGATAGTAGATTGTGTGATGATTGAATCAAATGGAGAATGGGGGTTTTCACCATTTTCAACATTTCAGGTCATATAAGGCATATTCACCATATTGGTGGAGGGTGACCTCAGTATGAATCTGAATATTCATGAGCTGAAGCAAGGGTGTCAGTCTTTGTCTCATATAATCTAAATAGAACAAATGAATATTCATGAGCTGAAGCAAGGGTGTCAAGTCTTTGTTTCATATGATCTAATAATTAAATATAACAAATAAATATTCATGAACTGAAGCAAGGGTGTCAAGTCTTTGTTTCATATGATCTAATAATTAAATATAACAAATGAATATTCATGAGCTGAAGCAATTGTGTAAAGTCTTTGATTGATTGATTGATTGAATATTTAGTGTAATTATATGCCATTGAGGGCTAACAGACGATCAGTTAACCTAACCACTGTTTCCTGGGATCCTGACAGGTTAACTAAGTCAAGTCTTTGCCACAGATTATCTAAGTAGAAACAATGAATATTCATGAGCTGAAATGAGGGTGTCAGGTCTTTGCCTCAGATGATCAAAATAGAACAAATGAATATTTATGAGCTGAAGCAAGGGTATCAGTTGTATGAGCAAAGGTTAAGTTATTATATTGTATGAGTTAAGATTTAATGAAGATTTCTGACTAAAATGATTTTGATTTTGAGAAGCGTGTTTTACTGCAGATATTACCATACTCACACAGTAGCAGAAAAGTCAGTGAGGGTACAGACATCGTGATCACACTCACTATAACTGTAGTAACAGAGAACAACGTATACAACATAATCAGTGCTACATCATAAAAACAAGGTTTCAGCAGTTGTTTATATAACAATAGAAATTTCTGTCCCTGTGTGCTAGCGAGGCTTTAACATTTTTATTTTTATAGTCTTTTTTTAACAATGGTCTCGTTAATAATGTCAACAACAACATAATATACATCATATCTATTTTATACATAAGCCACATCAATGTGCTGGCAGGTACTCTGTCTTAGAGGGAGTATAACAGGAAAAAAATGCTATAAATGCCTTAAAAAAATTAAAAGATAATTAAAATGGATAAAAAGCATCTCATTATCATTAATAACATTATCATTAATAAATAAAATCCAATTAGTTTGGTACGTCAAAGCCACCAAAACATAACAAAATAGATAATTAAATTGGAGTAGTATACTTGAAAAGTAATCCCCATTCAAAAAATAGACAACACTTAAATACTGCTTGACAACTGTCTCATCATCATTCGGACTCTATCTAAGATGAAACAACTTTTACAACTTGTCAACTTGTATAACCGATCAAATTTAAATAAAAATGTAATCATGTGACCCATTTAATATGTCACAATATATGATGCAATTTTAAGTGGAAAATATGTTTATAGATATCCTTTTTGGCAGTGTGGGGTCAGTGAGTATATAGGGATGATATATTGGAGAAAAAAAAATGTTTTGAAAAATCCTGATAAATTCCCTTTAAACAGGAAAGTGAAGGTTAAAATTGGATATAAATCTAAAACTCTTTGGATTCAGATGTCTCGCCTCTGTATCACTTAGTCACAAATTGAGACTACTAAATCTAGCTGTCGAAAAAGAAAGAATGCTACACAAAACATTTAAAAAAAAGATGCAATATCATATTAAGACATTTGTTGACATTAGTTGATGACAGAGATAAGTATGTCCATGTAAACATAGTAATAATTGATGTTTATTTGATTATCTTTAACCCATGGAGTGCTAATAGACAATCAGTTAACATAACCACCCTTTCCTTGGATCCTGGATGGTTAGCACACCTATTTCTGCACGTTACAAGTCAATTTACCATAATTATCTGTATAATCTTCCCATAATATTTGCGGAAATATTTCTGCTATGACGGCAAATGATTGCGTTCATACGTCTACAGCAACAGACCATTGCCAAACAGCGCCACATAAGGTTATAAATATTAGAAGCTTCAGGGCTGGAAAATTCTACACATTGGTTCACCATGATGAGTGAACATTTGGTCAGGACAAGTCAGATTAAAGAAACTGACCGTGATATTTCTTTGATTTTAAGAATTCAACTGAAAATGTTCGAAAGGGAGACGTCTCGATAGCCTTCATAGCAAATTTAAAGCCTTTGACATCTTGGATTGTAAGTGACACAAAAGGATGTAATTGTTATATTACACCAGCCAAGGAATGTTTCGCTACATATGTACTCCATGGCACAATTATTGTTGTAAATTAAGATACTTCCAACAAGTACAGACAAATTACAATAGTTAACTCAGCCCAAGGTAAACTGATACAAAAAGATTGGTGTGAAAATTGAAAATATCATATTTTATATTTTCCATCCAATATAATGATGATGTATAATGTGTACCATATGTATAGCACTTGCCTGTTTGGTCTATTCTTTCTGTTAAAAGCAAATTCTGGTAACATATGTGGCGCTTCCTTCCGCCTCATGTCTATAACCTGTAGAATATAAGGACATTTACAGGGATCTAATAATAATAGTAGCCTACTATCCATATACATTATGTACGTCTTTCAATTGTTTGTTTGAATGTTTAGCATCATTTCCATGGCATCGAGTGCTAACAGACAATCAATTAACCTAACCACTCTTTCAAGGGATCCTGGAAAGTTAACCAGTACTTGGGCAAACCCATCTCTGCAAGTTACTGATAATTTTCCCACTTGAATCAGTGATGAGAAACAAATGATAATAAGATATTGTATATCAATCATCACTGATACTAAGGCCGGGTGTGAATTCAAACTCTCAAACCCTGAATTGATAGTCAGCTGCGTTACTGACTGAGCAAATGGTTTAGCAGCATGGACAGAATGACAAATAAAAATTCTATTATTACATCTGAGGTGCTTTTTAATTATTTCACTAATTTCGGTCGCATCAATAAAACATATTTGCACAACATCTCTTTGTAATATTTCTAGAATGCATAACATTAATAAGATGTCAATGAGTTAAATATCAAGACCACGTCATGAAAATCTCTTTCTTCTGTATACTTACACCATGTACATACTGCTGCAATTGTTGCAGTTCACAGAGTTGTGAGAGAAGAGACAAAATTGCCGCAGCCATAGAATGAATGGCACACTTGTGTGTCAGGGGCAGCGTCAGGTTGTTGGTGGCAATATTCTGAAGATAAACGAAGATAAGTTATTTTTAAACAGAGTCAACAAATCTCGCCAAAGTTTATGATGAATTTGCCATATCAACAACCAAACAAGGATTAAACCAATTCATGTAATGCATGTATAAGAACTAACTATGACATGGAATGTTTGTTATTCCCTGTCTAGCCATGCATATACCAATCGCCCAATTTATTCTTCAATTTCATATAAAAATTTACATTTTACAGGAGGCAGTTAATAATATATTTTAGGACATATCAGGGTCCATTACAGAAAATGTTAAGCCATGGGGTGAATCTTTCTCAAGTCTATTTACAGTCCGTCGTACCAAGTGTGTTTTTAATGGGCACTGGGTCAAGGTTTAGATTTATGAAGCTACATCTGGCATGAGTAACAAAAAATCATATATAAGATTACATTCAGAGACAAACTGGCTAAATATATCCTTTACAGCTTCTTTGAGGTGGAATGATCATAATCAGAGTTGTTTTATCATGTCAATGCATTAATTTCTGTTGATAAACTGCCTGCCTGATAAACATAGGTTTATCACGTCTTTGCAAGTTTACCATTAAATTATACATTTTAATCTGAACAGAACTACTTTTAACCCTACTTAAAATGAATAAAAAACAAACTAGAAATATTGACATGATAAATACATGTAGAATACCATGTAAGTGTCTGATATTATTGACTTGATCAGGTTAGGTAAAAAAAAAAAAAAAAAAGACCCGGCAGAGCCTTGTTCTGGTTTTTTCTAAGCCTCACCTGATAAAGTTGATAATATCAGACAATAACATGTATTCTCTAGATTAAGCACCAATGTTCCATTGTAGACAGTCATTCTTATATAATGAAAAATATATAAACAAATGTATGAACAAGGTGATGAAAAAACATGAGGCTTGTATGATAATTAACTTATATAAGAATAAAATAAAATGTTTGCCATTGGCTTCATTTTGAAAGAAAATCAGTACATGTTTATGTTGAATATCATTTATACCCAATAAAGCTTGAGTTTTTAAATTTTAGTTTTACAGACCTGCTGAATGTAAATTTAATCCATATTGAAAATTCTTTATTTTGTTAAAAATTAATGGAGATTTCGTTATGCCATTTCTGATAAACAACAATGGCTATTCCTTTAATTTTGTGAAAATATTATACCAAACCTATCTCATAGCCATTATGTTTCCTCTGAATGTTTTTCTCAGAAAAATGATTAAATGAAATGAAAAAACTTTTACATAATGATTTACGCCACGACTTAATTCATCATATGGGGCCTACAACACTACCAACAATAGAACTAATTGCCACTAAACTGATATCATTCAGTCAATTTTATAAAGTTTGGGTATGAGAAAGATCTTATTTTCCCTCTTCCTCCAAAAAAGTCAATAAAACAAAAACAATAAAACAAGAGGGCCAAGATGGCCCTTTATCGCTCACCTGACTTACCTTGAGTCACCCAACATAAGTAGATTATATAATACATGTACGCTCAAAATTCCAGAAAGATGAGATGGGCAAGTAGTTAGAATTTTGATTTGTTTTGAAGATGTAACAGATGCGAAGAAGAGTTCAAACTTGGTAGAGGTTCACCTATGGTAAATGTCAGTGAAATTACATCAAAATCAGGTCAGTAGATTCTGAAAAGAAAGCTTTTGAAGTTTTTACTACAGATGTTTAGTCTTCGAACTAAGATAAAAATCCAGTTCCAGCACAAAACTAATCTGTTATGTTTGAGAACGGTTTCAGACTAAATCATTAGACTAAACTATTGTGCATGAAACAATCTGCAGTTCCAGCACAATAAATATTCCTATGAGTTTCAAACACAAGCCTTCCCAAAGTATATCACTTGAAAGAATCTTTGTCGCAGATCACTCTCCCCCAAAATCAATTAAGCTTCTCCTCCAACATTTCCAGTACACTTTGACACTGAAAATCTCAAACAGACTTCTTGCTTGCTGTTATGAAACTAACTAGAAATATGGTATTGTTTTATTATGAAGCTGACTGAACCAGAAAAACTCTGACTTTTATATTCAGATTAACACTTATTATAAAAAAGTTCATGATATTTGAATAATATGAATAATATTTCAATCATTGATTATAATTGTATCATTCATCTTTTAATGATGAATTATCTTTTAAAACTTATATCTGGTATAATATTGTATAATAATAGCAAAAAAAAAAGTTTATTTAAAGAGTTTAGGGGGGGGGGGGGGGGGGGGGGATAATTTGACATAAAACTAACCCCACCCCCTGGCTGCCATGTTTTTTGACGAATCAAGATGGCTTGAACAAACTAGGTAGAGAATCACCCAAGGAACATTTCTGTGAAATTATTTTAAAATTGAGCCAGTAGTTTCTGACAAGAAGATTTTTTAAGTTTTTCCAATAGCTTATATAGTAAACTAACTCCACCCCCTGGCGGCCATGTTTTTTGATGAATCAAGATGGCTTGAACAAACTTGGTAGAGGGTCACCCAAGGAATATTTCTGTGAAATTATATCAAAATTGGCCCAGTGGTTTCAGAGGAGAAGTTGTTAAAAGCTAAAAGTTAACGACGGACACAAGGTGATCACAAAAGCTCAACTGTGTGCCTTCGGCTCAGGTGAGCTAAAAACTCAGGCCCAATGTTAAAATTGTGCACTAAACAGAAAACAAATATTTTGTGACTAATGAAAATACAATTTAATGTTATTTCAAATTTATATTTAGTATAATTATGAACTCTCTGAATTTTAAGATCTACAATTTGTCTGATTGTTTCCTTATCTGTCTTTATTTGGACATAAAGGGTCTGCGCAAGCTACCTATCCCAGATTATAGTCAGTCTGTTATGAAATAAAAAACTAGGTTACCCTTTTAAATCATTTTGAAATAGGATACACATTGAAAGATTGTGTTTCACAGAAAGCAGGATGAAAATTTAATAAGGTATTTATATAGTGCACAGTCCTGTACATGTAGGTTGTGTATAATGAGTGACATCACTAGATCTTTAAATACATTTCACTGATATCTACAATGTATATAACAAGGAAGTGTTGTGCAAGATTAAACAGTGGTCGATACTAGCTAGTCTTAATGAACAATCCCTGAATATAAACAATAGTGCAATTTAATATCAACAACATAACTACAGGTTAGAATGAAGACTTTACCAAATTCTTCAGCATTTCATCTACTGGAGCAAGCTCTATCTCCCTTGCTATAATGAACTCCTGACCAAACAAATATATGTCACAATAAAAGTTTTTATGTTTTGTTTAATTAAACTCTGAAATTCAAATAATTAAACAATTAAAAGGAATTAAATTTAAATAAGCATATTTTTTCTTTTAACTGCCCACACGCCTTTCTGCTTTTCAAGTTAAAGCAATATTAATCAAACCCCTTAAAGTTAAAAATAACCCTATTCTGATACAGTATGACCTTATCTAGTACAGCAGGAGTTGCTGTAACCAGAAATGTTTACAAGTTTTGAGTTTCTGTTACCAGAGATGTTTACAAGTTTTGAGTTGCTGTAACCAGAAATGTTTACAAGTTTTCAGTTGCTGTAACCAGAGATGTTTACAAGTTTTGATTTTCTGTAACCAGAGATGTTTACAAGTTTTGAGTTGCTGTAACCAGAGATCTTTACAATTTTTGAGCTGCTGTAACCAGAGATGTTTACAAATTTTGAGCTGCTGTAACCAGTTTTGAGTTGCTGTAACCAGAGATGTTTACAAGTTTTGAATTGCTGTAACCAGAGATGTTTACAAGTTTTGAGTTTCTGTAACCAGAGATGTTTACAAGTTTTGAATTGCTGTAACCAGAGATGTTTACAAGTTTTGAGTTTCTGTAACCAGAGATGTTTACAAGTTTTGCCAATTGGTGATTTATCTCTGATAAGAGTCAGTTATATATGGCCATCTGTTTTATAGATGGAGGGGGAATTTGGACTGACTTGGACTTGAACCCATGACTCAAGTGGCGAGAATGAAATGACCTTGAGACTCGACCGTAGACCACTCACCCATATAACTGTACAAAGCATTTGCATAACAAGAAGTTTCCTTCATGAAATAGATTAATATATATTCACAAACAGTCTAAATTCTGCATCAATACATTGCCTACAGATGTGACCTTGGTGTATACTATCTGAGACTTATTTAAGGCATGTGTGGCTATGTCATACAGTTTTAGTAGTATACTTCAGAAATACAATACAGTCAAATCTATTTAAGCTGTCACGATTATTAAGTATCTACTTGTCTTAAGGAGCCACAGTTAATATTTCCCATTTCTATGCTTTCAGAGCAAATCAACCTGTATTAAGAAACAGCCTATCTTAGAAGGCCACTTTTGCTCCTTCCCTTAACTGGCTGCTTAAGACAGGTTTGACTGTATATATACACACCTGCATATCCAAGGCAAGTCTTATAAGTTCTACGACTACTTCCCTGCTACTCATCTCCACACTGATGAGGGCGAGGGTGCAGAACAGAGCCTCAAAATTGTCCACCTTGTTACTCTCTAGTTTTACATTCTCAAGCACATACCAGTAGAACTGCAAACCATTCTGTAAGTTAAACAATAGCTATGTTTCATATGGTAGGTAATGTTTCATATGGTAGGTAATGTTTCATATGGTTGGTAATGTTTCATATGGTTGGTAATGTTTCATAATGGTTGGTAATGTTTCATATGGTAGGTAATGTTTCATATGGTTGGTAATGTTTCATATGGTTGGTAATGTTTCATAATGGTTGGTAATGTTTCATATGGTTGGTAGGTAATGTTTCATATGGTAGGTAATGTTTCATATGGTTGGTAATATTTCATAATGGTTGGTAATGTTTCATAATGGTTGGAAATGTTTCATATGGTAGGTAATGTTTCATATGGTTGGTAATGTTTCATATGGTTGGTAATGTTTCATATGGTTGGTAATGTTTCATAATGGTTTGTAATGTTTCATATGGTTGGTAATGTTTCATATGGTTGGTAATGTTTCATAATGGTTTGTAATGTTTCATATGGTAGGTAATGTTTCATATGGTTGGTAATGTTTCATATGGTAGATAATGTTTCATATGGTTGGTAGGTAATGTTTCATATGGTTTGTAATGTTTCATAATGGTTTGTAATGTTTCATATGGTAGGTAATGTTTCATATGGTAGGTAATGTTTCATATGGCTGGTAGGTAATGTTTCATATGGTTTGTAATGTTTCATAATGGTTTGTAATGTTTCATATGGTAGGTAATGTTTCATATGGTAGGTAATGTTTCATATGGTTGGTAGGTAATGTTTCATATGGTTTGTAATGTTTCATATGGTAGGTAATGTTTCATATGGTAGGTAATGTTTCATATGGTAGGTAATGTTTCATAATGTTTCATATGGTAGGTAATGTTTCATATGGTAGATAATGTTTCATATGATTGGTAATGTTTCATATGGTTGGTAATGTTTCATAATGGTTGGTAATGTTTCATATGGTAGGTAATGTTTCATATGGTTGGTAATGTTTCATAATGTTTGGTAATGTTTCATATGGTAGGTAATGTTTCATATGGTTGGTAATGTTTCATATGGTTGGTAATATTTCATATGGTAGGTAATGTTTCATATGATAGATAATGTTTCATATGGTAGGTAATGTTTCATATGGTTGGTAATGTTTCATATGGTAGGTAATGTTTCATATGATAGGTAATGTTTCATATGGTAGGTAATGTTTCATATGGTAGGTAATGTTTCATATGGTTGGTAATGTTTCATATGGAAGTTAATGTATCAGATGCTTATGTAGATGAGTGTGAATGTCCATGTTGTCATTGTTGTTACATAGTGTTTAGCATCACTTTCAACAATTGTTTCAGTCATGTCGAGATGGTGTTTTCTCAAGACAGTATTCTGAATGCTGCCACACTGGAGTATCATGCAGTAGGAACATGGTATGATACCTCACCCAGTCACATTATACTGACACCAGACCGACCAAACCTAGAATGATCCTCTAAATGTTGGACTGAATAAAATACATTTTTATCAAAAATGTGTGCACATTACATTTTCACAACGAAAAACAAACAACAGATGATGGCAAAATTACCTTTGTGAAAGCCTTCTACATTTAAAATATGGAAGATAAAACAATAAAAAAAAAAGGATGATCCAACATTAGAAATGTCTTACCTTTTTTATAAAAATTGTATCTTGCCTGGTTACCTTTTCTGTCTTCAGACCCATTTTAGATAAATCTTTGGTTATTCTGCAAAGCAAAATTTATCTTTTATCTTATAACCCAATATCAAACTAATTACAAAACAAAATCAGACTAGTGTCAAAACAAATGTCCCAAGCACAATTTCAATCAGTTTTATCTGACTTAAGTGTCCTAAAACAGAACTCAATTATTCTGTTAACCTTATCTTCAATGAGTTAAAGTCATTTGTTCTAAAGTCAAAATCAGTTTCGGAATATGTAATCAAATTGGTACCAGGACTGTAATTGAACTTTCTGTTTTGCATAGACGTATAACATGGCAACTAAAGGCTGTTCTAAATATTTTTTTCATTTCATTTATACTGAATTTATTTCAGTTCAGTTGTAAAATAATTTTTGAGCTTTAGTGAATTGCTCCTATTTGAATCTTCCACTTTTCCAGTCAAAAACTTGCTTTTAATGAGATACTCACTGTATGTGCCTCAGTTTTTCAGTGTTGTCATGGCGATCTATGAGAGTGTGTAAGATTTCTTGTACAATGATACGCATTCCAGGGTCCTCAAATAATGACATGCGTAACAACGGCTGCAAAAACTCTGGTGGAAATGCATTCAGCATGATAACAGTCTTGTATTTTGTTGCAACCTAAAATTTACAAGAAATTAAATTGATACACAATTATATTTTTTAAAAATGTTAAAGGTTTTAATATTATTAAATTGAGTGATAGAATGATAAACAAAAGAAGTCTGTTAATATAAGGAACTATTAAAAGATGTATGGATTTTACGTTACATAAACATAAAAAAAATGCATTCAAAACGTTTAGGAATTTTAACCAAGACATAGATCACTCATGTGATCAACATTGTATCACTTTAGTAAGGTCAATCATAAATTATACTGTACAGTTACCCATACACTGTACAGTTAGCAATATACTGTACAGTTAGCAATACACTGTACAGTTAGCAATATATTGTACAGTTAGCCATACACTGTACAGTTAGCCATACACTGTACAGTTAGCAATATACTGTACAATTAGCCATACACTGTACAGTTAGCAATATACTGTACAGTTAGCAATACACTGTACAGTTAGCCATACACTGTAGTTAGCTATATATTGTACAGTTAGCCATACACTGTACAGTTAGCCATATACTGTACAATTAGCCATACACTGTACAGTTAGTCATACACTGTACAGTTAACCATACACTGTACAATTAGCAATATACTGTACAGTTAGCCATAAACTGTACAGTAAGCAATAAACTGTACAGTTAACCATAAACTGTACAGTTAGCCATACACTGTACAGTTAGCAATAAACTGTACAGTGAGCAATACACTGTACAGTTAACCATACACTGTACAATTAGCAATATACTGTACAGTTAGCCATACACTGTACAGTTAGCAATAAACTGTACAGTTAGCAATACACTGTACAGTTAACCATACACTGTACAGTTAGCCATACACTGTATAGTTAGCAATACACTGTACAGTTAGCCATACTGCAGCTTCACTTACTGTTATAGTTTTGGTTATGATTTATATAAAAGTCCCTATAATTTCACATTAACATTTTAACAACATATACAGATGACCATGGAGCAGCCATGAATATCCATTCTTCTCTTTTTTCTTTCTTACTAAAATGTCACAAGCACTACCTATTATCGCAGGAAAATTAATTAAAGTTTATGTAAATGTGTAATGATGTTTTGACAATGTTGTTATCCATTGCCAAAATGCTATTGATTTCTTAATGTTACGGAACACAACTGTAAAAAGTATGACACTGATTGGCAACACTGAGCAGCGGACATGCATACAAATGTGTGTCAGTTTAGTCGAGACTCCTGCACAAACATTCAACGTACTAGAGGAGCCAGCGACGAGAGAAAAAGTTTGCAGAGCCCCTCCATCTAAATGGCACAAATGTTTAAAGATGGAAGGATGTCTATTGAAATGTAGGATGACGGTCTCCAGGGTGTTCCAGAAGTGGGAATCGAAAGATATGAAGTTTGATTGTTTCAATGCACCACATAAAATAGTACCTACGTTCACCAGCATTCACCGAGGAATGGTATTCTAACAAATACACAAAGTGGATTCAGTGACATCGGAAATGAATTCGGGGAAAAGGATAAATATGTTGAAAAATATTAGAGAAGAACATGCCATGGTAAGTGTGATGTCAAATATAGATACCTGGATTTCACTCACACTCTTTTGGTTCTTCTATAAAGCGAACGCAAAATATCTTAACAACAATCTATGCAATATTGTAGCTAACTATACTCTATACAATATTGTAGATAAACTATAATCCATACAATATTGTAGATAAACTTTAATCTATACAATATTGCAGATAAACTTTAATCTATACAACATTGCAGACAAACTATAATCTATATAATATTGTAGATAAACTAGTATCCATACAATATTGTAGATTACCTATAATCTATACACTATTGTAGATAAACTATAATCTATACAATTGTAGATTTATACAATATTGTACATAAACTTTAATCTATACAATACTGCAGATAAACTATAATATATATAATTTTGTAGATAAACTATAATCTGTACAATATTGTATATAAACTAGATAATCTATACAATATTGCAGATAAACTATAATCTATATAATATTGTAGAACTGTACAATTTTGTGGATAAACTATAATCTGTACAATACTGTAGATAAACTAGATAATCTATACAATATTGCAGACAATCTATACAATATTATAAATCCATACAATTTGTAGATAAACTATAATCTATACAATATTGCAGATAAATGATAATCTATATAATAGTGTAGATAAACTATAATCTATACACTATTGTAGATAAACTATAACATTTACAATATTGTAGATAAACTATAATCTATACACTATTGAAGATAAACTATATTATATACAATATTGTAGATAAACTATATTCTTTACAATATTGTATATCTATATAATATTGTTGATAAACTATAATCTATACAATACTGTAGATATACTTTAATCTATACAATATTGTAGATACACTATAATCTATACACTATTGTAGATAAACTATAACATTTACAATATTGTAGATAAACTATAATCTATACACTATTGAAGATAAACTATAATATATACAATATTGTAGATAAACTATATTCTTTACAATATTGTATATCTATATAATATTGTTGATAAACTATAATCTATACAATATTGCAAATAAACTATAATATATACAATATTGTAGATAAACTATATTCTATACAATATTGTAGATCCATACACTATTGTAGATAAACTATAATCTATACAATATTGCAGATAAACTATAATATATACAATATTACAGATAAACTATAATATGTACACTTCTGTAGATAAACTAGATAATCTATAATCTAAACAATATAGCCGATAAACTATAATCTATACAATATTGTAGATCTATACAAATTTGTAGATATACAATAATCTGTATAATATTGTAGATTAACTAAAATATATACACTATTGAAGATAAACTATAATCTATAAACTTTAATCTATATAATACAGTAGATAAACTATAACCTATACTACATTGTAGATAAACTATAATCTATACACTATTGTAGATAAACTATAATCTATACAATATTGTCGATAAACAATATTCTTTACAAAATTGTAGATCTATACAATATTGTTGATAAACTGTAATCTTTATAACATGTAGATAAACTATAATATATAAAATATTGTACATACACTATAATCTATACAATACTGTATATAAACTACAATCTATACAATACTGTAGATAAACTATAATCTATACAAGATTGCAGATAAACTATAATCTATACACTAATGTAGATAAACTATAATCTATACACTATTTTAGATAAACTATAATCTATATAATACTGTAGATAAACTATAACCTATACAATATTGTAGCTAAACTATAATCTATACAATACTGTAGCTAAACTATAACCTATACAATATTGCAGCTAAACTATAATCTATAAAATAGTGTTGATAAACTATACTCTTTACAATAATATAGATCTATACAATATTGTTGATAAACTGTAATCTATATAATATTGTAGATTAACTATTATCTATACAATATTGTACATACACTATAATCTATACAATGCTGCAGATAAACTATAATCTAAACAATATTGTTGATAAACTATATTCTTTACAATATTGTAGATCTATACAATATTATTGATAAACTGTAATCTATATACTATTGTAGATAAACTATAATTTATACACTATTGTACATACACTATAATCTATACAATACGGTAGATAAACTATAATCTATACAATATTGCAGATAAACTATAATCTATACATTACTGAAGTTGATAAACTTATTGTTGATAAACTATAAGCTATACAATATTGTTGGTAAACTATAATCTATATAATACTGTAGATAAACTATAATCTGTACAATATTGTTGATAAATTATAATCAATACAATATTGCTGATAAACTATAATATATACAATATAACTGATATACTTTAATCTATACAATAATGTAGATCTATACAATATTGTAGATAAATTATAATCTATAAAATATTGCAGATAAACTATAATTTATACAATATTGTAGATATATTAAAGCTTTACACTATGGCATATTATATATTGTGTGTTTATTTCCTGATTCATAATTGTAGGGGAAGTAGATGTCTGGAAACTGCTTCGTAACATAAGTATATGTATATATCATACAATTTTACAGGTGATTAATAACAATGATCAATAAAATTTACTTTCTTTCCACATATTTTTTTTTTAATTAATATTCTTATTTTTATAGTAATGTTAATTGTAATGCCATGTCAATATGTGATAAGAACAGATATAATTAATTTTGTTGACAAACATTATAATAACATCTTTTTGCTTTTAAACTTACTTTGTTTTTTAAAATATTAACCATATTTATCTACAAGGATATAAAAAGGTAAACTTTATGGTTACCTTTAATAAAGTTTTCAACAGCATGGTCTGCAACTGGACATCCATTTGTACACTGTATGTAGAAATATAATACTAGTTAAGATACCTGGTCAACAATTCAAAATTATTTTTCTTGACAATAACTAGTATTATAATCGAATTATAACATGTTAAGTCAGAAAATAATAAGATAAATTAATTTAGCACATCCATGCCATACCATACCTTAATCTAACACATCCATGCCATACCATACCATAATCTAACACATCCATGCCATACCATGCCATAATCTAACATCCATGCCATACCATACCATAATCTAACATCCATGCCATACCATACCTTAATCTAACACATCCATGCCATACCATACCTTAATCTCACACATCCATGCCATACCATACCTTAATCTAACACATTCATGCTATACCATACATAATCTAACATCCATGCCATACCATACCATAATCTAACACATCCATGACATACCATACCTTATTCTAACACATCCATGCCATACCATACCATAATCTAACATCCATGCCATACCATACCATAATCTAACACATCCATGCCATACCATACCTTAATCTAACACATCCATGCCATTGCATACCATAATCTAACACATCCATGCCATACCATATCATAATCTAACACATCCATCCCATACCATGCCTTAATCTAACACATCCATCCCATACCATACCTTAATCTAAGTTAAACACATCCATGCCATACCATACCTTAATCTAACACATCCATGCCATACCATACCTTAATCTAACACATCCATCCCATACCATACCATAATCTAACACATCCATGCCATACCATACCTTAATCTAACACATCCATGCCATACCATACCATAATCTAACACATCCATGCCATACCATACCATAATCTAACACATCCATGCCATACCATACCATAATCAAATGCATTAGTGGTATCATGAATGTTTTCATTCCCAAAGATTCACGAAGTAAACTACATGTATCAATAAAATGGAATTTCTTTCTGAACGGACAGACAAGCAGGTACAAGACTGTGTGGTACAATGTATATATTTTTAATATTGACACATTTTTTAATCAAAAAGTCAGACTTGTGTCCACCATTGATTGGAAACCATTTTTTTATAATGAGAAACCAGTTAATAAGTGGACCATAACTCCTGCAAAAGTTTTACCAACTTAAGTATCTAACTTTTTTTTCATCTTTTTTTCTTCATCTTCCTCATTAACTTTGCCATAAAAATATCCTCACCTATAATCTTCTTCATTTGTAAACTGTGGAAACTTTGTCATGATAATATACTCACCTATAATCTTCCTCATTAACTTTGTCATAATAATATACTCACCTATAATCTTCCTCATTTGTAAAATGTGGACACTTTGTCATAATAATATACTCACCTATAATCTTCCTCATTAACTTTGTCATAATAATATACTCACCTATAATTTTCCTCATTTGTAAAATGTGGACACTTTGTCATAATAATATACTCATTTATAAACTGTGGACACTTTGCTATGATAATATACTCACCTATAATCTTCCTCATTAACTTTGTCATAATAATATACTCACCTATAATTTTCCTCATTTGTAAAATGTGGACACTTTGTCATAATAATATACTCATTTGTAAACTGTGGACACTTTGCTATGATAATATACTCACCTATAATCTTCCTCATTAACTTTGTCATAATAATATACTCACTTATAATCTTCCTCATTTGTAAACTGTGGACACTTTGCTATGATAATAAACTCACCTATAATCTTCATTTGTAAACTGTAGAAACTTTGCTTTAGTAATATACTCACCTATAATCTTCTTCATTTGTAAACTGGGGAAACTTTGCCATGATAATATACTCACCTTTTATCTTCCTCATTAACTTTGTCATAATAATATACTCACCTTTAATCTTCCTCATTTGTAAACTGTGGAAACTTTGCCACGATAATATACTCACCTTTAATCTTCTTCATTTGTAAACTGTAGAAACTTTGCTGTAGTAATATACTCACCTATAATCTTCTTCATTTGTAAACTGGGGAAACTTTGCCATGATAAACATCATGATCTCTATCTTCTGGTAGTCTGGCAGATTATTGGCAAACTGACCTGAAATATTTGATTTTTAACATTGTATATTTCTGACAGATTGTTGGTTCAAACTCATTTTCCCAGCAGAGAGCAGATACCTCCCTTACATGCGAATGAATCATTTATATATAAATATATACATAGTAACTGTTATTAGCCAGTAACTCTTATATGCAAATTGATGGGAATTATCATAAAAAATTTGATGATATTCATGCATACAGTAATTTGCAATTTTAATCAACAATGCCTGGAAATTTCCGAATGTTTACAGATAAGGTCGAGATGAGAAAAAATCAAAGCATTGAGGTTATCCCGTGTGTTTTGTTTCATTAAAGTATTAGCAATAATAGCGAATTTAAATATGGTACATGCTTTAAGCGATACACAATGGTATTTTTCACCAGATATGATCCAGACATTCACAATGTATGTTACTATATATTACAACAATACCAGTTTTTTATAGCAGTAAAAGAATATAACTTGTTATGCTACTTTAAGTGATTATCAGATTTAAATGCTAAATTTTTGTCAACACAACATGTATCACATTCTTTGTCAACACAACATGTATCACATTCTTTGGGGCTGGTTTCACATCAGGTTTAAAGTATTTTCAAAAGCAGCAAATGGTCTGACCATGCTGTATTTGCTCATTTTTGTGTTTAAACTCACCTATAGTGTTGATCAAAGCTTCTTCAAATTTCTTCTCTTGATTTCTAACTGCTTCATTTTTACTTTTATTGTCCAATGAAATACGTAGGTGCTTGACTAGAGTATTGAAGACATCTAATACTGACGGACCTGTTTACATAATAAACCATAGACAAAATAGATCTTAAAAATCAAATATGTTTTATTGTGAAATTGAAAATATAAAAACGATTATATGATAAACATATTATACATTATACACATATGAGTAATTTAATGATAAATTTATAGCATCAAATCTTGGTTTTACAACATTTAGATTATTTGTTCGAAGGGTTAATTTTTTTCATATAAGGACAGTAGTTTATTTCCATGAATGCTATACAATAACATAACAGAAATATTTGTAATTTAAATGTATTGTTTATAAACCAAGTTATGACACAATTCATAAAATATCAATAAACTTAAACTCCAGATGAAGACTGTATGTTGAAATCTTAATTAGTGTAAACGATTTAAAAAAAAAAAGGCGGAGAAATGCAATCCCTATTAGTTGGGCCAAGTTAGCTCAGATGGTAGCACATCTGACTAACAATCTAGGGGTCACGAGTTAAAATCCCATCCAGTCACAGTCTCCTTGATGATCGATATATATATATATGATGTTAAGTCTCATTGTCATTCATCTGTCACTGTTGGGAAAGTTGTCAGTTACTTGTGGAGATGGGTGTACTTGAGTACCATCCAGCACTCTAGGAAAGAGTGGTTAGGTTAACTGATGAACTGTTAGCCCTTGATGGCATAAAAAGGACACTAAATACTCAAACAAACAAACATGAATACATGCACGTCTGTGTATACCTATTGATGCTCCAGCGGCTATGAGCACTGCCTCAAACAGCACATCTACAATGGCTGCCTTAATGTCAGCACTGTCCTTTACATGTGTGTCCAGGTGGGACATCAACACTTGTATCACAACATAGGCGTATTGTTGCTGAAACATTGTCCATACACAAAACAGTTATTGGTTTCAGCGGAAAATAGTGGCATTTTAGTTTATACTAATTTATCTTAGCTCGATTACGAAGAAAGCTTAAAGTTGAATCACTCTGGGGATCCGCATCCTGAGTAGAACCAGTACTGAGAGTTGTTATTTTAAAGGCATTTGCTCAAGCTAGGGATTAAACTCGAAACCTCTGGTATAAGCGGCCAACACTCTATCCACTACACTACCATTACCCTATTATTTTTTCATCAAGTCAACATGAGGTGGTACATGCATGGTGAGCCAATTTCAGTAATCATGAGAGATCTATAATTGATATTTCACTGAAATTAACAATTTAAAGCAGGAAACCTCCATTGTTTATTAAAAGCATCAAATAACTAGAAACATGTCCATAGGACATAGATGTCCCCACTATACAATTTTACTGAAAATTTAGTTGAAAAGGGGCCATAACTCCTGAAATATTTAAGCAACATTGACAACTATTGAACGTTACCTGTATTTTATAATCATAAAGCTTCACACCAAATAATTATTAAATACAAAGACTCACTTTAAACTCACCTGCACAGAATACATGACGATTTTGAAACATTTAACCACAAATATGTTTGGCGTCCATAACTTGTGGTTATCCATATGGCTGAAATAAAAAAAAAAAACTGTTTGTTTGAATATTAAGCATCAGTTTATGTCATTGAGGACTAACAGACGATCAGTTCATTTAATAACTCTTTCCTGAGATCCTGGAAGGTTAACCAGTACCAAATAACAACCATCTCAGCAATCACTTGAATCAGCATTGAGAGACAAATGACAATGAGATGCAATGTCGTATGTCAATCATCACAGAGACTGTGGCAAGAAAGGGATTCAAACTCATGACCACATGATTGATAGACAGATGTGCTACTGGCTGAGCTAACGGGATTCGTATAGCATACTAATATAAAATGGCAACTGTGAAGATGACAATAATATAATTATTAAACTACTAAAAATATTTTGGACAAAAAATTAATTTTGAAATGGGCAATCAATCATTGCTTGTACACATTCTGTAAACTTTATTTGTTTGTTTTTTCCTGTTGTATTTTTAGTTTAAAAAGAATATTAATCATATCTTTTAATGAATTCAGAAATACCTGGGTATTCCACACTTACAGATTGTGAAGGTGTGTTGTTGATTTAGGCAAGTTTGAGAGGGAAATAACAAATAATGTTGAAATTATGAATATTAACTGTAATTACATGTAATATGAAAAGGAAAGCAGATATTGCCTTCTTTTGTTAGTTTAAACATATTTTATTTCAACATGAAATGGGGTTGGGCCACAAGTTCTTTCAACATTAGGTTCGGTTCTTTTCGATAGCCTGATTATATATAACTCCAGAATAGAATGGAAATATAAGTTTACTTACATAAGAACTGGTTTAAATATGGCTTTCATATTTCCATACGAAGCCCGGCATATAAGATCTCTGAAGACCGTCTCCGCCACTTGGGCTGGATGTTCGTCATCTTTGGGACTCTCAATATCAACAGGCACAAAACTGCAACATATTTACTGAATGGTCAGTTTTGTGCAATTTATCAAAAACAATGTCAACCTGCATTTGGTATACTTTTATGGACATGAAATTTATTACATGAACTGATGTATGGACAACTCACATTTCATCTATTACATGAACTAATGTATGGACAACTCATATTTCATTTATTACTTGAACTGATGTATGGACAACTTATATTTCATTTATTACATGAACTGATGTATGGACAACTCATATTTCATTTATTACATGAACTGATGTATGGACAACTCATATTTCATCTATTAAATGAACTAATGTATGGACAACTCATATTTCATTTATGACTTGAACTGATGTATGGACAACTCATATTTCATTTATTACATGAACTGATGTATGGACAACTCATATTTCATTTATTACATGAACTGATGTATGGACAACTCATATTTCATCTATTAAATGAACTGATGTATGGACAACTCATATTTCATTTATGACTTGAACTGATGTATGGACAACTCATATTTCATTTATGACTTGAACTGATGTATGGACAACTCATATTTCATTAATGACTTGAACTGATGTATGGACAACTCATATTTCATTTATTACATGAACTGATGTATGGACAACTCATATTTCATTTATTACATGAACTGATGTATGGACAACTCATATTTCATTGATTACATGAACTGGTGGAACCATTTAGTGAAAAAATTGTGCCATTTTTGAGAAAAACACCAAACTTAGCACAAACATAGAACAAGGTTAACTGATCATTTTAACACCGAGACCCACTTTCAAAATGGTGGAAAATCAAAGATGATCACCAAGATGGCAGCCAAATTTAACAAAAACTCTATTTGTCTTTATATTTACAGGAGTTAATGATATTTGATAGCTCTTTATGACTAATGTTATCAAGACATATTTATATTTGTTGATTTTAATGCTTTTATTGCATAAGAAGATTTTAAAATACAACGATATGCAAAATGTAGAATTAAAATCTTAAAAAATAGCGACAATATATCTATAATTTGAATATTCTGTTATAATTTTGCCCAACTTTTTCATAGTTACACACTTTATAAACATATAAAAATAAAGTTTCTAATGGTATAGAGCAAAATATTTTATTCATATGCAAAATACGGTGGGTGGAGTAAATCAATATTAAATGTATATAAATACTGATGTGAACTCATATTTACATTATTTAGCATACTTTACTCTGTAATTTAACAAAATGTGTTAAAAGTTCATAATTAAATTTTTTAAAAATGTGAGATGTAATAGTATTTAAGTGCGTAATATGATTTGGTTTAAAATGTAAAAAATACTTATACCCGGTAATGCCGGTATGTTTTTATTGTTTTAATGATTAAGCTTTGCTGTCCTGATTGTTCTAATTTCTATGGAATACACGTATCAAAACTCAAAAGATGTCAGCAGACACATGTTTATACCCTAGATCATGCATATTGTAGAGAAGGGAGGGGACTATTTTATCCATGTGTATCGGTTCCCAGATGTTCACCTGTATACTTACCCTGGATCATGCATATTGTAGAGAAGAGAGGGAACTATTTTATCCATGTAAACTGGTTTCCAGATGATCACCTGTATACTTACCCTGGATCATGCATATTGTAGAGAAGGGAGGGGACTATTTTATCCATGTTATGTGTTTCCAGATGTTCACCTGTATACCTACCCTGGATCATGCATATTGTAGAGAAGGGAGGGGACTATTTTATCCATGTGTATCAGTTCCCAGATATTCACCTGTATACTTACCCTTGATCATGCATATTGTAGATAAGGGAGGGGATTATTTTATCCATGTAAACTGGTTTCCAGATGATCACCTGTATACCTACCCTGGATCATGCATATTGTAGAGAAGGGAGGGGACTATTTTATCCATGTGTATGGGTTCCCAGATGTTCATCTGTATACTTACCCTGGATCGTGAATAGTGTAGAGAAGTGATAGGACTCTTTTATCCATGTGTATCGGTTCCTAGATGTTCACCTGTATACTTACCCTGGATCGTGCATATTGTAAAGAAGGGAGGGGACTATTTTATCCATGTGTATCGGTTCCCAGATGTTCACCTGTATACTTACCATGTAAGGTGCATATTGTAGGGAAGGGAGGGGACTATTTTATTCATGTGTATCGGTTTCCAGATGTTCACCTGTATACCTACCCTGGATCATGCATATTGTAGAGAAGGGAGGGGACTATTTTATCCATGTATATCGGTTCCCATATGTTCACCTGGATCGTGCATATTGTAGATAAGGGAGGGAACTATTTCATCCATGTGTATCGGTTCCAAGATGTTCATCTGTATGCTTACCCAGGATCGTGCATATTGTAGAGAAGGGAGGGAACTATTTTATCCATGCATATTGGTTCCGAGATGTTCATCTGTATGCTTACCCTGGATCATGCATATTGTAGAGAAGGGAGGGGACTATTTTATCCATGTGTATCGGTTCCCAGATGTTCACCTGCAGCTCATCGCTCACTGTTTTTCTCACAACCCCCTGAAGACCTTTCAGTCCTGCAGTACGTATCCTGAAAATAATCAAGACTGTAATATATCTTAACCCTTTACTTCATATAGACACCTTTGGACACCTCTAATATAGACGCCTTTGGACACGTAATATAGAAGGTTTTTGAATTAAACAAACTTAATACTTAATACACACCTATTAATGCCCAAAAAATAAAATCTAGCCAGCCATTATAAGGCCCTAGAAAGACAATGTAATTTTTTATCATTTTAAGGGCAATAACTCTGGTGTTACAAAGACAATTCTGAATATTTTTGCCGGACACACCATACTATAAAGATAAATGTTAATCAGTAATAATTGTTATTAAAATTGGGGTGATAAAGTTACAGGTATTGTCCCAAAAACAAAAGAATAATGCCAAATCTGTATCTCTCCACCCTTTGGTTGGAGGTAATAATACTGTATGTTTATGAACCTTACTAAATATACAGTACTGACATATATATTCAAATTTATTCACCATGAAAGATCCGTATAGTATTTCTCTAGAATGAGGTCAGATGTATGAAATGGAATGGTGGAATATAAGAAAAGAAAATAATAAAATAAAAAGTACAAAAAAACAAGGATATCGGTAGAACCGATGGATGCTCCAACAGCAAGTGTTTGATTGAGTAGTTAATGCAGCCTAGCAAGTTTCATGAAATTCCAACCACAGATTGTTCTGAAATATCGTGGATAAGGTGATGATGCATGGACCCATGAAGAAACGACTATTTGCTTCACCAAAAATTGTTGGGAAGAATACAAGTATTGAATCTGTAGGCCAGGACAACAGGCTTGCGTTCAGATTATGTACTAACTGTAGAGCAAGTTTCATATTAAAGGGCCTTAGCTCAATAAATAAACCACTGAATCAGAATGCCAAGACTACAAGCTTATGATCAGACCATGTATCTACTGTACATCTAGTTTATTTAAATCAGTTAAAACTGTGGTAGGAGTGGTGTTCACAAGGTTGAAGTTGCAAAGAACAAAGGTCCATAACTTAATAAGATATCAACAGCAGTGGTGGTCTTGGGGTAGAACGTCCGTCTCACATGTGGAAGGTCAGGGTTCAATCCCCAGCCAGGTAACATATCAAATACTTGAAAAATGGTACTAGAAACTATCTTGCTTGGCGCTCAGTATTTAGGATAGTTCTAGGTCTGGTCAGCCTGGTGTCAGTATAATGTGACTATTGTGTGAGGAATCATATCATGTGTCTGTGGCATAGTACTGCAGTGTGGCAGCACTTAGAATCCTGTCACAAGCAGACACCTTTGCAATACAACTGAAAAACTGTTGAAAGCAACCATACAACAACAACAATAAGACATCATTGAATTGGAAGGCCAAGATCATAGACTCATATTCAGGCAATGTACCAGCTGTACAGCAAGTTACATTTGAATCACGTTTCAACTATGGGAGGAGTTGCATTCATAAGGCTGTTGGTCCAAAATGAGATGGACATGAGATGGATGGAGGGGCAAAGATCCCAGTTTTTTTCTAAAAAAAAAACAGGGAATAATAATGTTGGAAAACAAAATGGTAACATTTATTTAGTCCTAGCATTATTTTCTTATCTAAATCCCAAAGTCAAAATTGTGAAAATCAGAGTAGGTCTACCATTATCTCTAATATAAATGAAAAAATGTCTAAGCCTTGCAAACAGAGCTGATATGTGTACTGAACTTCTGATTTGTGATGCAAAGACTCAATTATGAAAGCAATGTCTGGGAAAGTTTTGAGATAAAAATTGACTATTTGGATAGCGCAAGACAATATCCTCAATGCATTTAAATAGGATTATGTAAATACAGAAACTAAGACATCCCTGAGGTAATTACCAGTGATTGGCATGTGACGAAGTATTTAGGACAGTCGCTGATCAAAGTTCGCAAAGCAATTTTTTCACAATCTGAACTTAGTTCTCCCAATTACTGGCATATAGGGAAATCCAATAAAACTTGGGAGTAAGTTGTAATATAATAAAAACAATCGCCCCATTGGTACAAAAAGGTACCAAGTGACTTCTTATTTCATATATCGGTACACTTGGTACCTTATTGTTCTAATGGGATGATATGTTTATGCATATATTCATTTTGTCATAATCTGTTATTTTTTCAATTAAGTGAGATAGTGAGTTTATAATAAATACCCTGTATGCTTAAACAGTCAATTAATTTCTGTAGTACAGCTTTATGAACATACCAGGAACATGTACAGGAATGTGATTATATATTATTTAAGACAGTGGCAGAAATCTGATAATTTAAGTTTGATTAATGAAACGTTTAACCCTTTACTCCATAGATACGCGTTTTCCCGCACCAATCATAGAAGGCCTTTGAAAACAGTGCAGGAAGAGTTCAGATTGCTCATAACAAGCAATCTGAACTCTTCCTGCACGGTTTTCCACTCTGTCAGTTAATATAAACATAATTCACCCAATAATTCAAAAGCCTTCTATATTAGGTGTCCAAAGTCGTCTATATTAGAGGTGTCAAAAGGCGTCTATATGAAGTAAAGGGTTAAATAGTGAGAGACGAATGACAATGAGACGCAAGTCACATATCAATCACCATGGAGACTGTGACTGGCAGGGGATTCAAACTCATGACTCCTGGATTTATAATCAAATGTGTTACAAACAGAGCTAACTGGACCTGGCACAGGTGAAAATGATACTAGGGTATCTTCAATGTATAAAAATCAGATCACAAAGTATTACTCATATTGACCATTTATGAAGCAAGTTTTGATAGAATATGGAAGCTAATTCAATTAAAAACCAAAGCATCATTACAGGGCAACAAGAATTTCTGAATGCATGTTACAAGAATGAGATGGATGGGTATTCAATCCTGTGTTGAAATGTGTTTAACATTTATGAGGGATGCATTGTCATATATGGGTTTTTATACTATATAAAAATATTGTTGCAATAAAATTAATAAAAAATAAATTAAAGAAGTATTTTTCTACTGGACAATTTTTAATATTTTAAAGTTACAATTGATATGTTTTTATCTTTAATGTTTGATCCTGTAGAAGCTTATATTAGTATTTGTGCATTTCCAACTTTTATTAAAGTAAATATTAATAGTTAATTCTTGAAAATCACACCACCACACCCATACTAAACAAAAACTTAATTGATATGAAAAGGAAATACATTAAATTCATATACCATCCATCTGTAAAAAAAATATAGTCCCCTGTACAGAACCCTTATACAACCCAGACCCTTAATTTATCACAACTTCAATCACCCACTCTTAGTGATTTGTTATGAACAGAAATGATTCAAATTTTAAAAAGAAATTGTTTTGTATGCATGGATGCAAAATGTAAAAATTCAGTTTTCCCTATAATATTCCTATGTTAAAGTCACATTACAGGGCCCCTATATATCCTAGCCCCTTGATATGCATAATCTTCAATCCTTGCTGATGTAAGGATAATTAATATCAAATTTGAACTAGTTTGACTGAAAGGTAATTGAGAGGAAATTTGTGAAAATTCCCAATTTATAACCTTATTGCCCCATCCCCACCCCCTGGCCTCTAATGGAAATTCAATCCTCTTTACTGAACAAAATCAAATTTATTGTTACAAAAAAATGAGAATTTTCAATTTTCCCATGGTATTCCTATGTAAAACTAAAAAAAACCTAACAGGGCCTCTATACATTCAAGTGTGCCTTGATTTGTACAAACTTAGATTTCATAGGGATGATTTATATCAAATATAAACAAATTTGACTGACCGGTTGTTGAAAATAAGATTCATGACAATGTTCAATTTTCATCATTTTGTGACCCCACCTGTCCCCTTTTAGAAAGTCAATCCTTCATACTGAACAAAATTATATTTGTTATGACTAGAAGTTGCTTCAAAACTCAAACTGAATAAAAAAATTCATGAATGAATGATAAAAAAGAGAATTTTCTGTTTTCCAATAGTATTCCTATATAAAACTAAAAGTTCCCTTACATACAAGACCACTGATTTGTACAAACTCTAAACCAATACTCATTGGGATAATCCATATCAAATATGAACAAATTTGACTGACAGGATGTTGAGAAGAATTTTGAAAATTTTCTATTTTAATCCTTTTATTACCCACCATGGCCCATTATGGAAAGTCAATTCTCCTTATTGAGCCAAATCTTATTTCCTATAACTATATGATACTTCACAACCCAAAATGAATAATAATTTTGCCTATATTGATAAAAAAGAAAGAATTTTCTGTTTTCCCATAGTATTTCTATGTAAAATTTTAAGTCCCCTTACAGGGTCCCTATAAATATTAGCCCCTAAATTCTTACCTGCAATTAAACCCCTACACATAGGGATAATTTATGCCAAATATGAAAAAATTTGACATACAGGTTTTTAAGACAACAGTTTTGTAATTCCCAATTTTTACCCTTTAAGAGCCCCTCATGAGCCCTTAAGACAGTGGAACCCAGTCATTTTTACAAACTGAACCTCCTTCACTGAACAATGCTTCTGTGAAGATAAATGTATAGGCAAAATCATTTTCATTTAAAAAAAAAAAAATTGTTATAATTACATGTGTCCCCTAATTGAACCCTCGGGGCAGGGTCATTTTTAACCCTAGGGGGCACCATTTGAACAAATCTAACAAAACTATAGCTGGTTATCATTACTACATAAACATTTTGAAAATCTATTAGGCTGTTCATGAGAAGAAGATTTTTTTAATTTTTGGAATATTTTTAATAAAGGCGGCCATCTTGAATTTGAGATTGAAAAAAAAATCTTCTGAATAGTCTCCTGAGCATAGAGAACATCCAGGTGAAGTTTCAGTTTAATTGGCCTAATGGTTTCAGAGAAAGTGCTGCTAACAGACAACAGACTACGGATGACTGACAACACACCATCGCATAAGCACTTCTTGCCTTTGGCCAGTAGAGCTAAAAATCATGAACTACTTTCTCTTGAGTAGTTTGAAATCATTAGAAAGTAGTTAATGGAAGCATATGAAATGAGCTATGTTTTTAAGTATGTAACTCTCTACCATCCCAAAGAGTTGTTAGTTAGGTGTGATAGATTGTAATAGTTCCTTTTATATGTGCAAGTAGGATAAAAGTAAAGAATACAATTTTTAGCTTATGCCTACTGATTATAATGCTACAGTTAGATTTTTGTACTATCCCACATGAAATGCCAGAAGGAATACATATTCATAAATTCTTATAATCACTTTGAATCATATTTTTCCTTGCCATAATCAGAATAAAGTATCCTTCAAGTTTAATGAAATGTTACATTTCTACAATAAATATATTAATTTTAAAATCAATTACCTAATAAACGTGAGGGCCAAAATGGCCCTATATCGCTCACCTGACTTACCTTGAGTCACCCAACTTAAGTAGATTATATAATACATGTACACTCAAAATTCCAGAAAAATGAGATGGGCAAGAATTTTGAGTTGTTTTGAAGATGTAACATATGCGTAGAAGAGTTCAAACTTGGTAGAGGTTCACCCATGGTAAATGTCAGTGAAATAACATCAAAATCAGGTCTGTAGATTCTGACAAGAAGGCTTTTGAAGTTTTTACTACAGCTGCCTATATAGTAAACTAGCACCTCACTGTGGCAGTCATGTTTTTTAACAAATCACAACGGCTGGAACAAACTTGGTAAAGGATCACCCAAGGAACATTTCTACGAAATTGTTTTAAAATTGATCCGGTGGTTTCTGACAAGATGATTTTTTAAGTTTTTACTATAGCTTATATAATAAACTAACCCCCCCCCACCCCCCTCCTGCTCAGGTGAGCTAAAAATTGATACAATAATGTTTAACATTATGTCAGTACTTACTTTGATCTGTCGGATTCATTGTCCATGCTACTGTGACACATGGCACTGAATTTGGACACAAAAAAATCATAGCGACGGTGGTAGGAAGGTGTGTCTTCTTCAATATTTGCAAATTTCACAAACTGTAAATAGAAATATATATATGTATGTCAAATATATACTCAAAAGAAAAAGTTTAGTCAGTATTCTCAATCTTGTCCCAATATGCCAAATTGTCAATTTTAACCTAATATATACAGCACCTAATACACTGTTCAATTCACGCCCCAAATGTGCAGAATGACCTTCAGTGTGACCTCACTGATGAAAACTTAAATATATGGTTTTGCACATCACCTTGATAAATATGCAAAAGAGTTTTGAAATCCATCCATGTATGTCAGAATGACATTGAGTGTGACTTTGACCTTGAATATGGAGACCAAATGTTGGGTTCTGCATGTTAAGACATGTGAGGAGTAAATATGGGAATTATTTTGAAATCCACCAATGCATGCCACAGTTATGGATCAGACAGCAAATAAGTGTTACTGTCAGCCAGAATATGTAAAATGACATTAGGTGTGACCTTGACCTTGAAGACAGAGGGAGAGACATATGTTGAGTTCTGCACGTCCAACTGATGTGATGAATAATTGTCCCAATTATTTTAGAATTCATCTATGCAGATTAGAGTTATGGAGCAGACATAATATAACTACATAATTATGACATTCATCGTGCCCTTGATATAGACATATATTTTAGGTTCTGCACACAGCCTTGATGTGCTGAGTAAATGTACCAAGTATTATGAAATCCGTCCATGCATGCCAGAGACATCAATGCAAAATCAATATGTTTCTCTCATCTCTGTTTTGTTGGTAGGAGATATGATTATAATGTCTGTTGTATCAATAATAGCCAACAAAATAGCAATATTCCTGTATTATTTGGTGACAGTTTGATTATAAAACACATTTTCCTGCAATACCTCTATGGAAGTGCTCTCAGTTAACTGTCAGAATAAAATTAATACTGTCAAAAAATAAAAGCTCTACGTATAGGTCAGATGTACTATGGAATTTTCTACCACCGTAGAAAGTACCATATAATACTTTAGAAAGTTGATCTACTTTCTTGTTCATGGAGCTATTTCATTGGTTGAAGAGGTAGATCAACCATCTACAGACTATCATGGCATTCTATGAAAAATGAACGTTCTATCTGAGCGAATTTATTGACTGAGAAAGTAGGACATCATCTAATGTAAATTGAATGACATTATTTATTGCTTGTATATTATTCGTTTATCTTGCACCTGTAGGAAAATTAAAATTAAAACTAATTCACAAGCCCATGGATGTGTAACATTATGGGGAGAAGTCAAGCACGCTGCAAAAAATGACAGTATCATGTGAGTCCATCATGACTCCATATCAGTGCTCTCAATCTTAGATAATTTGGCATATCTAAAAGGATATCCTTATAGTTTAAACTTATTTGTTTTACTTCGATTGTGAAACAAGTTCTTACAACTTAGGCAAAAAACGCTCGAAGTCTTCCTGGTTAGAACCAGTGCTAAGCATATAAAAAAAAGTGTCTTGCCCAAGGAAACTACACATAGCTATGGAGGATCATGGGTTTGGTGCTCATGCCCTCCACTTGATATCCTTATGGCAATAAGGAATCAGTGGGCATATAAAAATTTATAAGCATAACATATTGGGGAAAATATTTTCTGTCAATTCAATTTTTTTTTAAAATCCTGATATGCTGCCATTAAGGGAAAGAAACTGACAGTGGGTGGGGGTGGCAAATGGACAAACAGTGATACACAACAGCTCATCTTTGAGAAGATGTGCTGGCAATTACTTACAGATGATGTGGCTAGTATCTGTAGCTCTAGTTCATCACATTCAAGAAGTTTTTGTACCATCTTCAGGAAACTTTCCACAAATAAGTTCAATGAATAGTCATGACAGGACACCAGTAACTTATCCAGGGCATCCATAGCTATTATCACCAGCCTGAAAATGTATACAGAATAGTCATGACAAGACACCAATAACTGGTCCAGGCATCCATAGCTATTATCACCAGTCTAAAATGTATACAAAATAGTCATGACAGGACACCAATAACTGGTCCAGGGCATCCATGGCTATTATCACCAGTTTGAAAATGTATACAGAATAGTCATGACAGAACACATAACTGGTCCAGGCATCCATAGCTATTATCACCATTCAGAATAGTCATGACAGGACACCAATATCTGGTCCAGGGCATCCAAAGCTAGTATCACCAGTCTGAAAATGTATACAAAAACGTCATGACAGGACACCAGTAACTGGTCAAGGCATATATGGCTATTATCACTAGTCTGAAAATGTATACAGAATAGTCATGACAGGACACCAATAACTGGTCCAGGGCATCCACGGCTATTATCACCAGTCTGAAAATGTATACAGAATAGTCATTACAGGACACCAATAATTCAGGGTCCAGGGTATCCATGGCTATTATCACCAGTCTGAAAATGTATACAGAATATTCATGACAGGACACCAATAACTGGTCCAGGGCATCCACGGCTATTATCACCAGTCTGAAAATGTATACAGAATAGTCATTACAGGACACCAATAATTCAGGGTCCAGGGTATCCATGGCTATTATCACCAGTCTGAAAATGTATACAGAATAGTCATGACAGGACACCAATAACTGGTCCAGGGCATCCACGGCTATTATCACCAGTCTGAAAATGTATACAGAATAGTCATGACAAGACACCAATAACTGGTCCAGGCATCCATAGCTATTATCACCAGTCTGAAAATGTATACAGAATAGTCATGACAAGACACCAATAACTGGTCCAGGCATCCATAGCTATTATCACCAGTCTGAAAATGTATACAAAAAGCCATGACAGGACAACAATAACTGGTCCAGGGCATCCATGGCTATTATCACCAGTCTGAAAATGTATACAGAAAAGTCATGACAGGACACCATTAACTGGTCCAGGCATCCATGGCCTTAATCACCAGTCTGAAAATGTATACAGAATAGTCAGGACAGAACACCAATAACTTGTCCAGGGCATCCAATGTTATTATCACCAGTCTGAAAATGTATACAGAATAGTCATGACAGGACACTAATAACTGGTCAAGGACATCCATGGCTATTATCACCAGTCTGAAAATGTATACAGAATAGTCATGACAGGACACCAAAAACTGGTCCAGGGCATCCATAGCTATTATCACCAGTCTGAAAATGTATATAGAATAGTCATGACACAGCTTTATTTACCAGTCTGTTGTTGTTGTTGTTGTATGGTGTTTAGCTTCGCTTTCAACAATTTTTCAGTCATATTGCAACGGTGTCTACTTGAGACAGTATTCTAAGTGCTGTCACACTGGAGTATCATGCCGCAGACACATGGTATGATACCCCACCCAGTCACATTATACTGACACCGGGCCAACCAGACCCAGAACTCTCCTCTAAATGCTGAGCGTCAAGCGAGGAAGTTTCTAGTACCATTTTTAAAGTATTTTGTATGACCCGGCTGGCGATTGAACCCACGACCTTCCGCATGCGAGATGGACACTCTACCACTAGACCATGCCATGGTTTTATTACCAGTCTGAAAATGTATACAGAATAATCTAACCTAGCTATTATCACCAGAGTGCAGGAAGTGTTCAGATTGCTTGTCACGAGCAATCTGAACACTTCCTGCACTGTTTTTTAAGGCCTTCTGTGATTGGTGCGGGAAAACCTGTATCTATGGAGTAAAGGGTTAATACAATCAAACATGATAACATGGTTCCACATTAAATTTCACCTGAAGCTGTTATATAATTCATGACTTAACAGATACAGTATCTATCCCACCAGACAGCAGTAAACCAATACCAAAACACATAGACATCAAATCAAGTACAATAAAACAATTTTAAGAAGTAACAGATTGCCACGGTGCTGGAGGCACCATTGAAAATCAATGAACATCCTGATTAGTCTGGTGAAGTCAGGTAATAATATAACTGTTGATTAAATATGCATTGTCTTTATAACCACCTGTACATGCTTTTAGATTAAACTTATTTGTTTTACTTGTGAAACAAGTTATTACAACTTATACAAATCACACTCAAAGTCTTTCCGGGCAGAACCAGTACTAAGCATATGTGGAAAAAGTGTCTTGCTCTAGAACACCACACATAGCTGTGGCAGAAGACTGAACCCATGACCCATTCTATTTGATGAAAGGCTGAATTAAATTTATTTTAAACAGAAAAAGTATATAACAGAGCATCCGATCTCACATCAAAGATGGACCCTAACTTAGTAGAAGTAAGTACTGTCTTTCTGCATGGCACATTTACTTAGTCATATAAAAACCTTTGGACAGAGACCAGTCTTCCGTTGAGATGTGACAGGACATGATGGGACAAAGTGATTCTTATATCTAAGCTCTCCCCCAATCAACCATTGTCTGTCGGAGGTGTATATAATTAAATAGGACTGAAAACGTAACAGTAAATACATGTAACTCATAAGTGACTTGTAAATGACATTAAACACATATTTTTTCCTATTCTTATGTTACAGTGACCTCGACATTGATCAAATTAACTTCAACATCACTCCAAATCATCCTATTCATGTAAGAGAAACATATGTATACACCAATGTTGTCATAATACATTAAAGGAAACTGAAGTTATTGAGAGGAAACCATTTTTCTATTCTACATAAAAACAACTTTAAACATGATACTATAAACTACAAAACTAATCCTTTTTCAATTTTCCTTTTCAAATTAGGAATATACATACATGTTAAAATTTCATCTAACTATCTTAAAGAGAACTTAAGTTATTAAGCTGAAACTATTTCTCTATTTTAAACAATGCTGACCTTGACCTGATTAACTCAACAAATTTAAAGTTTACTTTTCATCTTTGTAATAGAGATCAATAATAGCACGGAAGTGACAATTTGTTCATATAAAAAATTTTTTTAACTGTACTGTGTACGTGCGACAGAATCAAATACTTGTGTGTGTGAGATGGCAGAAGCACGTGCTACAGAATCAAATACATGTGTGTATGAGATGGCGGAAGCACCTGCGACTGAATCAAATACACGCATGTATGAGATGGCGGATGCACATGCAACCGAATCATATTAATGGGTATATGAGATGGTGGAAGCACGTGCGACAGAATCAAATACATGCGTAAATGAGATGATGGAAGCACTTGCGACAGAATCAAATACATGCGTATATGAGATGGCGGAAGCACGTGCGACAGAATCAAATACATGCGTATATGAGATGGCGGAAGCCAGTGCGACAGAATCAAATACATGTGTATATGAGATGGCGGAAGCACGTGCGACAGAATCAAATACATGCGTATATGAGATGGTGGAAGCACGCGAGACAGAATAAAAAATATGCGTATATGAGATGGCAGAAGCATGTGCGACAGAATCAAATACATGCGTATATGAGATGCTGGAAGCATGTGCGACAGAATCAAATACATGCGTATATGAGATGGCGGAAGCACGTGCGACAGAATCAAATACATGCGTATATGAGATGGCGGAAGCACGTGCGACAGAATCAAATACATGTGTATATGAGATGTTGGAAGCATGTGCGACAGAATCAAATACATGCATATATGAGATGGTGGAAGCACCTGCGACAGAATCAAATACATGCGTATATGAGATGCTGGAAGCACGTGCGACAGAATCAAATACATGCGTATATGAGATGGCGGAAGCACGTGCGACAGAATCAAATACATGCGTATATATATGGCAGAAGCACGTGCGACAGAATCAAATACATGCGTATATGAGATGTTGGAAGCACGTGCGACAGAATCAAATACACGCGTATATGAGATGGTGGAAGCACGTGCGACAGAATCAAATACACGCGTATATGAGATGGCGGAAGCACGTGCGACAGAATCAAATACACGCGTATATGAGATGGCGGAAGCATGTGCAACAGAATCAAATACACGCGTATATGAGATGTTGGAAGCACGTGCGACAGAATCAAATACACACGTATATGAGATGTTGGAAGCATGTGCGACAGAATCAAATATAGGCATATATGAGATGCTGGAAGCATGTGCGACAGAATCAAATACATGCGTATATGAGATGGTGGAAGCACATGTAACAGAATCAAATACACACGTATATGAGATGTTGGAAGCATGTGCGACAGAATCAAATACACACGTATATGAGATGGCGGATTCTGAGTAAAATGAGTATATGTAATGGGAAGAAGATGCTCAAATGCTCCAGATATTATCAAATTGTATCACAATTTTAAAATGTTCAGTAAAGAAATACCAGACCAAACTAGCATTATAGATCATAGTTTCTCACTGCGTTTAAATAATATAGATCTATACTGACTACAATCGTGAAAACATACATTTTTATCGCAGTCATCAATATTTATTTTCTAAAAAAAAGAAAACTCAATAACACTGCATGATGTTGCTTCAAGCTATTAGTTTTTTGTGTGACTCCTTGTTGATGAGGACTACCTTCAAAAAATCAAACATGCTTTACCATTAATATCTAATTAAAAAATAGTACAGGATTTCAGAAAACATCCTATTTTTTCATAGCAGATGTTTATTCTGTTTTGAGTAATCAATCAATAAAAAACAAGAAAATATCGGTGGAACCGATGGATGCTCTCCCAAATGAGTGTTTAACTCTGTACCATATGATAATGATATTGAAAGTGGGAAGTAACTGTGAGAGTTCTAAAGAGAAGTCAATACCAAGCTGCATAGCAGGAACAATATGTGGTTCTTGACAGAACTCATTCGCAAATCACTGAACTGGAACAAAATGACAATATGCGCATATCTGAGCTAGTTTTACAAAATAAAGAACAAAGGTTGTAGTGAAATAGTGTCACAAAGACAATATGCACATCTCCACTTGGTAATGATGCATCCTAGCAAGTTTCATAAAATTCCAACCATGGGTTGTAGAGAAATAGAGCAGAGAAGAATTTGATCACAGACAATGAAAGGGCCATAACTCCATGAAAAATCATCAAACCAGAACACAAACATTACAAGTTTCACCTGAGGTTGTAGAAAATAGAGCGGACAAAAATTTGGTCACAGACATAATGAAAAGGCCATAACTCCGTGAAAAATCATCGAACCAGCACACAAAGACAATATGCGTATCTCCACTTGGTAGTGATGCATCCTAGCAAGTTTCATAAAATTCCATCATAGGGTTGTAGAGAAATAGCGTGGACAAGAATTTGGTCACAGACAGAATCAAAGGGCCATAACTGCGTGAAAAATCATCAAACCAGAACACAAAGACAATATGTGCATCTGCACTTAGTAATAATGCATCCTAGCAAGTTTCATAAAATTCCAACCTGAGGTTGTACAGAAATAGCGCAGACAAAAATTTGGTTAACGACTCAATTAAAAGCCAATAACTCCATAAAAAAACCATCAAACTGGAACAAAAAGACAATATGCCCATCTTCACTTGGAAGTGATGCATCCTAGCAAGTTTCATAAAATTCCAACTTTGGGTTGTAGAAAAATAGCGCGGACAAGAATTTGGTCACAGACAGAATCAAAGGGCCATAACTCCATGAAATATCATCGAACCGGAACGCAAAGACAATATGCACATCTGCACTTGGTAATGATGCATCCTAGAAAGTTTCATAATATTCCAACCAGAGGTTGGAATGAATTAGCCCGGAAAAGAACTTGGGGATGCACGGATGAACGGACGCACGCACGGATGAAGAGGCGACTATATGCTTTTCCCTTTGGGAGCATAAAAAGAGTCAAGATCTAAAAATAGATCAAGAACTGTTTATGATTGCTATAATCTGGGCTGCCTTTGGTTGGCTGGCCTGACAAAAGGGCATAACTTGTGTAAATTTTAAAATGCAAAGTTTAATTTTAATCCCTGATATATTAAGGTCTTGTAATAAGGAGCATCAACTACTTATCCAAAATGAGCAGGCAATGTTTGTGTGATTGAGCAAATGTTACACACTAGATGCCGACGAATGGGTCATTATAAAAACTCCTATTCATAGAATAGTTGTGCTTAAAATGTGAATTTCACAGAAACAATCAATATCTTTCTATCTATCAACTTTCAAAGACTTAAACTTTCACAAAATAAGATGCACAGAAACTTAATTAACTGTAGTCTAAAATAAGACAAAAGTTAATATAAGAAACCTTGTTTTGACAAATATGGATGCTGTAATCAATATCTTTCTCCCTTTATGTGAAAGTTGGAAAGCTGTAATTACAAAGATTGAAATTGACTTAGGCAATAAATGGTTACATTTTGTGATGGATTTACTTTTCATAATCAAGTTCCTGGTAAAGTTAATATATCAAATAGGAAACAACCCATCTATCTAGATAAATACAAACATGGTCTTGTAAACTCAGTCAGTAGCAGGTCTGACTATCAATCCAGGGGTTGTGAGTTTGAATCACTGCCAGCCACAGTCTCCGTGATGATTGATATACAACTCTCACCTTCATTTAAGTAGGATAGTTATCAGTTACTTGCAAAGATGGTTGTGCTTGGGTTCTTAATAATATACCAACTCCAATCATTGTACATATACTTAAAAATACTTATTTCAATAAAACAAAACAAAATGATTTAACAAAAACAATAAAAAAAAAAATTTTTAGACTTAAAGACTAATTTAACTATCTTTAGAAGTAAAGGCCAATACCATCAGTCAAAATATTGTATGGCTTTGAGTAATACTAGTTAGTACACAATGTTCAGTGATACTACTAAGTACATTTTTTTAGTGATACTACTTAGTACACCTCTTTGAGTAATACTAGTAAGTACACCACTTTGAGTAATACTTGTAAGTACACAATTTTGAGTAATACTATTAAGTACACAATTTTGAGTAATATTGCATAAGTACACAATTTTGAGTAATACTACTTGGTACACAACATTAAGTGATACTACTTAGTACACAATTTTGAGTGATACTACTACGTACACAATTTTGAGTAATTTTAGTAAGTACACAACTGTTAATGATACTACTTAGTACACTTTTGAGTAATACTACTAAGAACACAATTAAGAGTAATTCTAGCAAGTACACAACTTTTAGTATGTAACTTAGTTCACAATTTTGAGTAATACTAGTTACTAAACAATTTTGAGTAATACTACTTAAGTACACAATGGTCAATGATACTACTAAGTACACAACTTTAAGTCATTCTAGTCAGTACACAATTTTGAGTAATACTACTGAGAACACAATTTTGAGTAGTACTACTCAGTACACAACTTTGAGTAAAGCTAGTTAGTACACAACTTTGAATGATACTACTTAGTACACAATTTTGATTTATACCACCAAGTACACAATTTTTAGAAATACTACTTAGAACACAATTTTGAGTAGTACTACTCAGTACACAACTTTGAGTAAAGCTAGTTAGTACACAACTTTGAATGATACTACTTAGTACACAATTTTGATTTATACCACCAAGTACACAACTTTGAGAAATACAACTAAGCACACAACTTTGAGTAATACTACTAACTACACAACTTTGTGTTATACAAGTTAGTACATATTTTTGAGTAATGATAGTTAGTACACAATGTTCAGAGATACTTCTAAGTACACATCATTGAGTAATACTACTTAGTTCACCATTTTGAGTCATATTATTTAACACATTACTTTGGGTAATACTATTAGTACATAAATTTGAGTAATACTAGTTAGTACACAACTTTGAGTAATACTACTCAGTACATAATTTTTATTAATACTACTTAGTACACAATTTTGAGTAATATTAGTTAGTACACAACTTTTAGTATTACCAGTTAGTACACAACTTTAAGTAATACTGCTTTAGTACACAACTTTGAGTAACACTACTTAGTACACAACTTTGTGTAATACTACTTTAGTACACAAGTTTGAGTATTACTGCTATGTACATAATTTTAAGTAATACTACTTAGTACACATTTTAGTTATACTATTAAGTACACAATTTTGAGTAGTTCTACTTAATAAATGACTTTGTGTTTGCTAGTTAGTATACAACTTTGAGTAATACTACTTAGTACACAATTCTGAGTAACACTACTAAGTACACAACTTTGAGTAATACTAGTTAGAACACAATTTTGAGTAATACTACTTTGGTACACAATTTTGAGTAATACTACTTGGGTACACAATTTTGAGTTATACTTATTAAGTACGCAACTTTGAGTAATACTACTAAGTACACAACTTGGAGTGATATTACTAAGTATGCAAGATTGAGTAATACTACTTAGTACACAAATTTGAGTAAAACTAGTAAGTACACAATTTTGAGTAATTCTACTTAGTACACAACTTTGTGTATGCTACGTAGTACACAACTTTGAGTAATATTACTAAGTACACAATTTTGAGTAACACTACTAAGTACACAACTTTGAGTAATATTACTTAGTACACAATTTTGAGTAACACTACTAAGTACACAACTTTGAGTAATACTAGTTAGAACACAATTTTGAGTAATACTACTTTGGTACACAATTTTGAGTAATACTACTTGGGTACACAATTTTGAGTTATACTTATTAAGTACGCAACTTTGAGTAATACTACTAAGTACACAACTTGGAGTGATATTACTAAGTATGCAAGATTGAGTAATACTACTTAGTACACAAATTTGAGTAAAACTAGTAAGTACACAATTTTGAGTAATTCTACTTAGTACACAACTTTGTGTATGCTACGTAGTACACAACTTTGAGTAATATTACTAAGTACACAATTTTGAGTAACACTACTAAGTACACAACTTTGAGTAATACTAGTTAGAACACAATTTTGAGTAATACTACTTGAGTACACAACTTTGAGTAATACTACTAAGTACACAACTTGTAGTGATATTACTTAGTATGCAAGATTGGGTAATACTACTTAGTACACAAATTTGAGTAATACTACTAAGTACACAGCTTTGAGTAATTATGATTTGTACACAATTTTGAGTAATACTACTTTAGTAAACAATTTTGAGTAATACTAGTTAGTACATAATGTTGTACAATAGTACTTAGAACACAGTTTTGAGTTATACAAATTAGTACATCTTTATTGTGTAAAACTACCCACTGCACAACTCTAGACTAACATGGCGGAATCTGGGCTCAAAAATATCTGAGAAACAATGCTAAGACAAAAACTTCACGTTGAAATGGCCAACAAAGCCAGAAATATTTTTTCTGTGAAAAAGCAAAACAAAAAGCAATGATTAAAATGTACCCCAGAGCATTCAAATTCAATATATGGTTTCAAAAGTAAGCTAATTCTGTCATGTCCATTTATTTATATCTTAGTATCAAATGCCCCACTGATATCATACAGAATGAATGAATGAATAGGGTTTTATGGCTTAACACATTATAGGTTATTCGACGCCAACAGGAAGGAAGATTCCAGGTTCACTCTACATGTACAAAAACAACAAATTAACATACAGATTTAAAAAAAATACACCAACAAATGAATATGCAGAATGAACCTATAACCTTGATACCGGCAGAACTGCAGAGTTTCAGCGAATTCTATCGTATTACTCAAATTGTCGCTTCTTACGACACATATGAGCCACAGTGGTCCTATTATTGCCATCACTCATATGGCTCCCTGAAACCACACAGGGGTTGATTATTTAACCAAAATAGTGAACATGACAAAAAATGATAAAATGAACATGACACCCATTCGGAGGATTCCTACCCCTCTGCAGAGATCGGCAGTGATTCTATTCTTAGCCGGAACCACACGGGCTCAATGTTAATACAAAAAAAAAACAACTAAAAATAATATATATTCTATATATTTTTGTATTGAAAATAATATATATTCTATATATTCTGGTACAGAAGACAAGATTCTGTTTAAATTGAGATTTATTCTCCTTTGGTTTAAGCATTATGGTGGTGATGTTACGTCTGGTTTATTTTATCCTAATAATGTGATATTTTTATTTACATAAAATTAGCATTAATAAAGAGATTGTTACTGATGAGTGTAAATCACACAAAAATAGTCTAAAATTAATAGTCATAGCCTTTATCACTCAATGTCAGCCTTTTTTCTTTGATATTAATATAGAGAATTGGAACCTGAATATCAGCGCACTGCGAGCGGGAATACAGATATCATCCTTATGTCCATTATTGTCCATTTCACATAAATCCCTTCCCTCCATTCATCCTTTCATCCAAGGTTTAAAAAAATTGCAAAATAAATGCAGTTATACTTTTAAAATAGAATGCAAAAATACTTTTAAGATTTTAAAGTGAAACAAAACTCACCTATCAATAAAATAAGATCATTTATCCAGAGAATGTCATTCTACACACTTTATTCCATAAATGTTGAACGGCAAGTAAATGCATTGGAAGTGACACTCGGATATTTGAATATTCATATGAATTCACCAAAAGTTCAAAGTGCCAGATCTTTGAATATTCATGTATACTTACCAAAATGTCAAAGGGTCAGATGCAAATGAGCAGAGTATGCATGCAAATGTTCCATAACTAACAAACTACATAATTATTGTATTATAGACACGGTGGTTCTCACAATGAATCAATAAGATAATACTTCGCGCTCTCAATTCTCCCGGTGATGAAAATCCATACATTATCAGCATTGCCTAATAGTAAAAGGTGTACTTCGGCTTTATTTCTATTTTTAATTAAAAAAAATACATTCATGGACATTTACTGTAAACAATTGAGTCAATGAAAATGTTTGAATCCCATCACACCAACACAAAACAAGTTATACATTGCCAGCAAGAAGGAACAATTTCAGGCTCTCTCCATGTACAAAGAAGCAAAAAACAACTACATAAAACTTGAGTTATTGAACAGAAACCATTTTCTATTATTAGCTTCAGTGACCTTGACCAGATTTATTTCCAAAGCTACCTAGCTTCCTTTTGTGGTATGGCACAGTCAATTACAAAAAAAATCATCAAAATTATCTTGCAAGAAATGAAAGTTAGTGAGCAGAAAACAGTTTTTCATTTTTAGTATATGTGACCTTGAACTTGACCCAATTTTACTAGATTATAGGTTCCTAATCATGTTCAGAGCACAACGGAACAATATCCACAACATTTAATCAAAACATCAAAAAACAAAATGCAGGTTATTGAGCAGATATCATTTCTTGATCTTGACATGATGTGACTCAAATACAATTCCAAGCTTTATCATAACATCTACAGGAATCCTTCAAATAAGTGTCATGTTTATTTTAACATCTTATGTTATATTCATCATTGTAGTTAAATTATCTTGGCTGAGAGATCTTAATCACTGCCATGTTAAAAACACTCAAGTCTCATAGACGAGGTTGTGGTTCCAAGCCCAGCTCAGTCTAAAACTTTAATGTAAGAAAGTATGCCAGTTAATCGTGGAAGGACTTGGTACTACTCAGATTCATTCTGATGTCTTCTTCCTTAACCAGTAAAACTGGCTATGTCATATATAACTTGCCATGTGTTGAAAATGGAATTACACTACATTGTCCACTACACGACTGGTGGCAAGAATGGAAGATAACTCTAGCTCTGTACTTCTTAGAGTATGAAGTTTCTACAGTCATTCTGTACATTTATCTGTTCTAACATGTCATTTGTTGTTTTTGCTCGTAGAGAGTGATCCTGGAATGTTTGTCCCTGTTTGCATAATGTGACCTTTATGCATTCAAACAAGTTGCTTTTTTTTTTTTTTTTAATAAAATGGTTATTTATACATGTATATGTAACTAACATTCAGACATAGGCTCTTATCAATGAATGATTGATTGAACATTTAGCTTCATTTTTATGCCATCAAGGGCTAACAGATGATCAGTTTACCTAACAACTGTTTCCTGAGATTAACCAGTACTCGAGCACACCCCATCTCCGCAAGTAACTGATAACTTTCCCACTTAAATCAGTGATGAGAGACGAGTGATAATGAGACACAATGTCGTATATCAATCATCACGGAGAATTTTGCTGGGCAGGGGATTCGAACTCACGAACCCTGGATTGATAGTCAGACGCGAAACCGACTGAGCTAATTGGGCCCGGCTGGCTCTTAACAAATGATGATGCTGTACAACTGCATGATTTTTACAGCTTTTCAGATAATTTATATGAAGACAAGTGCAAGTACGGTGTGGGGATTTAACTCAGACATTCTCCAGACAGGTGCTCCCTCAAATCTGTAAGTGTTACATTATTGAACACAAAAATGAACTACAGAATTCAGACAGGAGAATTAACAACCTTTACACGTCAAATCTAATCAGAAACACAGCATACACATGCATGCACTTTACGTGAAAATGTGTTTTATTAACTCTTGTCATGCAATGGACAAATACAGCAACAAAAGCAATATATAACACACAAAAGAAGAAGAATGAGGAATGATAAATAATACGTTTCAGATATGAATTGTCCATCATGAATGTTACATTGATAATTCAAACATAACTTACACAAGTTAGCTTTAATTACTGGTACCCACTGAGACAGGCATAAAATATGAAGTTACGTATCTGCTTACATACTGTGCAATCTAAATTTCGTATTTGCAGCATGTAGATGCATAATCGTCAGAAAAAGTGCTGTAAGTGAGAACGAGTGTTGCTCCAGTCAACTGCACCTAGAACATTCCCACCTTGTCAGACAATTCCAATATATCAACAAGTTCACAATCCTAACTAAAACAATATTTAACATTCATTCCCAATAACAATATGTTTTGAATCATGTATTCCAAAACCCAACAGGAACAATCTTCATACACCTATACCCATGTCATGATGATGCTTCACAATGATTGGTGAAGTACAGCTAGTTAAATTAAGATTGTTGGTAGCCAGAGTAACATTAAAATCCAATCCAAATAGTTCAGCTTTTAGTTTATACTAACTTATTTTAGATCAGTTGCGAAGAGAATTTAAAGCTTACATGAACCGCTCTTGAGTTTACTTCTTGGGTACTCAGTGTTTTTTTTTTTGAGACGCAATTGGGTCACGCTGAGGACCGAACCTGTAACCTCTAGTGTGTATTGCCAATACTCTCTATCCACTGCACTACCACCCTGCTTTTTCCAGTGTTTGACTCCAATGACCTTAGTTTTTGCTTCACTTATTCCCAAACTACATGGGTAATCTTCTCACTGGGATTGTCCATTATATGAAATTTTGTGATGATTAATGCAACTGTTAAGTAGTAGTATATAACAAGCGTTTAAACAGCATTGATGCCAATGGTGATGCCTAAACCAATGTCACTACAATAAACTCTTTACCCTGGTATTCCTTGCAAAGTCCAGTTAAAAGGTATTAATTCATCTATCAATTCCAAGTACTTATAATTGGGGAGGGAAAAAAAAAAAAAATTCGAAATAAATCTAAAACTTTCTGATCAGCCCTCACATCATTTTGCTAAACTCATTTTTCTAGATGATGTCAATTTTACAATTACTTAAGTGCAGATATAAAATTATCTTCCCAGGAGAAAATCGCGAGTTGCAGCCAGACAGCAATTATTTCAATATTTTTTGCATTTACAGCCAGAATAAGAAGACAGTTTTTCCTGGAGGCCACTACATTACATTCATCATGAATGACAGACAATTAAAAAGTTTTAACTAGAACAACAAGACTGTAACAAATAAAGTTTATTAATAGCGTCATGTATTTCTCATTTCTTAAATGTCTAAAAAGGATCATTCGTGGTGGCAAAGGTGATCTATCAAAGTGGAACAGATACAGCTACTGGAAAATGTCAGATTTAAGAGAGACCTTAAAGAGTAATATTCTTACATGGGTCAAGACAAGGATACAACTAAAATTCAAAAGCAGTGTGGTAGTGTAGTGTAGGTTTGATCCCCAGTCAGCCTGATGCCCATCAAAAACGAACACCAAGTACTGGTTCTACCCAAGAAGTAGACACGAAAGCAGTATATATAAGCTTGAGTGTCAGGCTCTTGGACAAATTCCACTAACCTGGGCCCTTGCTCTTGGGCTAGTTCCACTAACCTGAGCTCTTGGACCAAACCCACTTACCTGGGTCCTGGGCTCTTAGGCCAGCGAACCTAACCTTGACCCTGGGCTCTTAGGCCAGTGACAATAATCTTAGCCCTATTTCACTGGGCTCATGGGCTAACATTGACCCTGGGGCCATGGACCAGTTCCACTAACCTTGGCCCTAGGCTTTTCGACAAGTTCCACTAACTTTGACCCTAGGCTCTTGGGCCAGTTCTATTAACATTGGCCCTGAGATTCTGGGCCAGTTCCACTTATCTTGGCCTTAGGCTTTTGTGCCTTTTCCACTAACCATGGCCCTGGGCTCTTAGGCCAGTTCCACTAACATTTGCCCTGGGCTCTTGGGCCAGTTCCACTTACCTTGGCCCTTCGCTCTTTGGCCAGTTCCACTTACATTAGCCCTTGGCTCTTGGGCCAGTTCCACTCACCATGACCCTGGGATTTTGGGCCAATTCCACTAACAATGGTCCTGGTTTCAAGGACCAGCACCACTAACCTAGCCCTGGGATTTTGGGCCAGTTCCACTAACATTGGCCCAGGGTTCATGGACCAGCACCACTAACCTTGGCTCTGGGATTTTGGGCCAGTTTCGCTAACACTGGCCCTAGGTTCATGGACCAGCACCACTAACATTGGTCTTGGGCTCCTGAGCTACCACCACTTACATTTGCAAGACTAAGATCTTCATACAATTAAAGAATTCAACTACAGACTTTTTATTAATGCGAAATTCATAGGAATTTTAATATGAATACTATTTTCTAAGAGGACTGCGGCATGGTCTAGTGGTAGAGCGTCCGCCTCACATGCGGAAGGTCGTGGGTTCAATGCCCGGCCGGGTCATACCGAAGACTTTAAAAATGGAACTTGAAGCTTCCTCGCTTGATGCTCAGCATTTAGAGGAGAGTTCTAGATCTGGTAGGCCCGTTGTCAGTGTAATGTGACAGGGTGGGGTATCATACCATGTGTCTGCGGCATGATACTCCAGTGTGACAGCACTTAGAATACTGTCTCAAGTAGACACCGCGATATGACTGAAAAATTGTTGAAAGCGACGCTAAACACCATACAACAACTACAACTATTTTCTTAGGTTTATATCAAGTTCTCGTGATGATGTTAGTTACATTTTAATTTTTTTTTTTTATTATTTTGTAACTTCAAATCTTACAGATAATAATTTCATAAACTTAATGACAGAGCTAGACCACAATAAATTTAAATTGTTCAATTATAAACTATCTAAGTTCTATGCTTGCAGTTTCAGAATTAAATTTGCCCATGCCAATTAGACTGCAGATCCCTGTTTTTTAAACTTGGCAGAGAACTTATGGATTTTTTTCATCACATGACAAGTAATATGGCATGTCCAGTTTTATTGGTGGATGAAAAGTCAGAATGAATCAGAGTATAATCACCGTCCTTCCACATGCAACAGGCAAACCTTCTTAGAATTTTTGCACATAGCAAGGCTCAAACACATGACCTCAATGGTTATTAGATATTAGCGCCTAAAACCACTTGACCCTGGAGGACCAAAGAGAACTTATCCAAAAACCATCACTCCAGAGTAAAAGAGGCTATTGGGCTTCTTATCACTCTTAACCTAAAAATTCTGTCCAAGTTTAGTAAAGAATGGATTTAAATAACTCAACAATTCAAGGGCTGCAGGTCCAGAATCCTGGGGCTTTCAGGCAGGTCATTGATTTGGCTGAAACAATCTTCCAATAAACATTTTGTAAAGACTGAATTTAAATTACTCAAGTAAGAAAGGAAACTTTATTACTCAGGAAGACAGAAAAGGTGAATCCTTCAGATTGGGCGACATAAAAATTTATTCCCCTCTACCAATTTTTGGTTGAGAAATTAAAAATTGATTTGTGTATATTGCTTCGAAACAGTCATCAAACACATATCATTTGTAAAATTCTTACACTTTAACACCCCCCATTTGAAAAATGCATCACCAAAGGTAGCATTTATTCAGTGGAATACAGGATACTTTAGTTTTCTACACTAGTCTATTGTATATGATTGATCAATTCAATTCTTTTTATAGAATTTCTACATGTAAACTTACGTTGTACGTTTCCTTGCAACATCTCTACTTAGTCTGGAAGCCAGATATTCCCCAATCCTGTCAAGTTTCTCTGGTGACGACAAGGCATAAAACGTCAACTTGTCCATGTTATTTTTCACCAATCCATCCTTAAAAATATATAATATCAAATGGAACAATTCTATTTATTGTTGCATGATTTTTGTCAATGAAAATTCTTTTCCAAATGGATGCTATTTTCTAGAGTATGCACATCAAGAGATGTCACAAATTTCCCTTTCATGTCTCTTATGGTGATAGTACTGTTCTACATGTCTTAAAATTTTAAATGAAATAACAAATCCATTTTTTTTAAATTTCAAACAGGAAGGTAAACACAATTTTCTTTTAAAATATATATATCTGAATTTTTGTATAGCTTCGGTATGTATAATAGAAAGCAAAATACCTAATTTTGGGCACAATTTTAATATGTAATGTCTATTACATGCATTTCAACTAAAAATATCAACCAAAGATACCTTTATTCAATCATGTTTTCAAATTTAAACGTACCTCTGGATTGACAGGGAAAATGTCGTCTACAAGTCTTTTGTACCGAGGCTTCAATGCCTTACAACAACCAATACATGCTGAAATGGACAAACCATTACAAGTTACTGTGTTCAAGCATTACTACAACCTGCCTGTGCAGTTTTATAAGTTTTAGGCAAGAGACTCAATTCTCCACATTTTTCTGGAACTATTCTACCGAACATTGTGTGTGATTGTATATTAGTTGCATGAACTTGTTTCACAGACAATATAAAATAAAGGTTATTATACAGGCAATTCTCCTGGCAGTTTTCTAATCAATTCCCCTTTATCTTACTCACATGATAACCTACTGACCACTTATAGGAGACAGTTAAAGTTCCTTTTAAAGGACCACATACGATATGAAAAGCAACTGCTCAGTACCAAAAGCCGAATAAAATCCTTACAGAAACAGATGAGGAAATGAGAACTTTTTGCTATCTCATAGAATTTATATGCAAATTTCAAGTCCACTTTCAAAACCTCAATGGACCTTTACCTCTTGATTTGAATAAGCTTAAACCACTACTAATAGGGATAAGTAATGCCTAATGTAAACAAATTTACTAGCCAGTTCTTGAAAAGATTTTTGAAAATCACAATTTTAACATTCACAGCTACACCTGTACTAAGACTTTGGAGCCTTACTATTTTTTAAGTCTTTGGAGTCATTAGATAAAAATTCACAAACTCACTCACCCAATAATGTTGATAAATCTCGAAATTTTAGAAGCGTTTTTTTTTTTAATTTTAGAAAAACACAGATCTATGGACAATTGACAATGATGTACAACATATAAAAGGAAATAGCAAAAACTGATATAGATGAGCCAAAAATATGCAACTGGTTTAGCACTTTACTGTATACAGTTAACTTTTAATTATCAATTCACCTTATTGTCATATTTATTATCGCTCTTCACGAATTGTGTTACAGTGTACAATTTAGCATGCCACCACTGTGACATTTTTTTGTTGGTATTAACTGTCACATTGCAAGTATACATCACATAGAGATATACATGTTACTGTATGAATTTATGACTGTCTATATGTCAAAATGGTTGCAGAAATTATGAGAGGCAACAAATTGGGCACCTAACATTTAGATTATGGAAGGGTATCACCACCATAACTCAGTCTGAAATTTTTCATTTGTTCTTTGAGCAATGGGTGTAAATGTTTCTTTCTGCTTAGTTCTTTGTGGGAAATGAAACATTTCATCTTTGTAACTTTGCAATTTGTCTATCCTACTATATTCTATCATTGTAAAAGTTACATACTTCCTGTCATAATATAATGAGTTCAGCATAATCACGTGTTTCAAAAGGATTCGAATTGCAAACGTTTAACTATGCAATAAGCATGTTGTACAATGCACTTAGGCATATGTAACAATGCGAAATACACAGTTTACATTGTCAATTATGATGACAGGTGCCGCTTGATGTATATGAAAGAATAACCACTTGTCCCTAGTATAATCGGTGTTGCTTCGTTTTCATCGTAAGTCATATGGAACATATGGTCAGCTACCACTATTGAGAGGTTCTCTCTGAATGGCCCTATACTTTTTTTCAGCCAATCAGAGAGATCCTCTCAAAGGTGGTAGCTGACATAAAGTAAGGCTGTATTTAGAGACCTAAATTCTGGTGAATGTTTACAGCAAATATTTCATTTCGCAACTTCTTGGGTTGTTTACAGGGCACCTGTCTGTAATTTTGAAGCGCCACTGAATATTTTAATGGGAAGTTGTGATTTATTACAATGATGACATTCAGGGGCGAAATAGTCTGGTACCTTGTCCAAAAATATTCCCTACACTCATTACAAAGGGGGTGAATATTGGAATAAAAAGATATTCGTGACCGACTGCAGCCGAAACACATATCGAAACATACATCAAATTCTAAAAATACATTATACGCAGCAAGTAATGTTTAATCTGACACAAAGAGACAATATGTATGTACATTTTACAATGATAGGATATAGTAGGATAGACAAATTGAAATAGCAAAGTTACAAAGGTGAAATGTTTCATTTCCCACAAAGAACTAAGAAGACAGAAACATTTACACCCATTGCACGTAAACTGTTTTAAACATGATTTTCACTGTTTTGTTTTTTCCTCATATTCCGTCACAACAATGAGATTTTCCCATATTGAAGGGACCAGCCCCCATTCCCCGAAAACCAAAAAAAAACACTGAATTGCAACTACAGTAGGGTCTGACCAGGAACAGAAGCTCTTTGAACTCTGACTATAAAAACAAACTGTATCCACTCAAGGACTTTCGCATCAATATCATACTTTGGATAATGTGTCTTGCACAAGAGTTGTGGTGACTGTGGTCAAGTGGTTAGCATGGCTGCTGCAAGAGGTCCAAGAAACAATTATCTTGTTGTGTTTTTTTTAATTTACTCCCAAAGTGCCTTAGTCATTTGCTGATGACAGCGCAGTCTTCAAGGTGATCGAGAACGACCATGACAGACAGCTCCTCCAGAAAGACCTCACAGCACTGGAAAAGTGGGAAGAGACATGGCAGATGAGCTTCAACCCCACTAAGTGCACTGTCATCAGGATCGCCCCTCGATGTCGGAAAATCATCGACACAACATACTGTCTCCATGGCCACACACTTGAGGTGATGGATGCAAGTAAATACCTTGGAGTCACCATCACAGAAAGCCTCACCTGGGAGAAGCACATAGACAACATCACGAGCAAGGCCAGTCGGACTCTGGGGTTCATTCGCAGAAACCTGAGGGAATGCACGCCACCTGTCAAGGAAGCTTCCTATAAAGCCATGGTCCGCCCCCAACTCGAGAATGCCGCCACCGTCTGGGACCCATACCAGCTAAACCACGTCAACACTATTGAACAGGTTCAGCGCCGAGCGGCCCGTTTTGTTTTCAACGACTATTCGACTAAGACCCCAGGATGTATCTCCAACATGCTTAAAGAACTGAACTGGGATCCCCTTGAACAGCGTCGAAAACACAGCCGGCTCTCCATGATGTATAAGATCCGCAACAATCTTGTAGACATCAACGCAGACAAGTTCCTCCAAAGCGGCGACGCGCGTACCAGAGGACAACATAGGCTTTTCCAGGAGCGTATCAAAGACCAGATACTGTCGAACTCCTTCTTCCCAAGGACAGTGCGAGAATGGAATCTTCTTCCTGCCAGCACCGTATCTGCGCCTACCTTGGATGCCTTCAGGTTACTCCTGGTGGAGTAACCTGACACTTTCTTCATCAGACATGACTACTGTATATAGTTTTAAATTTTTAACATTTGAGACTTCTGTGCACCACCACCACGCCTAGTTTCGTTGAGCTACGTACGTTCTTTCAAGAACCCAGCTCAGTATATGGAAGAAGAAGAAGAAGAAAAGATACTGTGAAAGAATGCAAATCCCTTAGAGAGGATTTTAAGCAGTCCATCCAGTGTACAGGGAGTCATATCCAGGCAGTGCACATTAAATTTAAAAATCACACTGAACTTGTGTTAGTCAGTTATTCAAATGCCTATCAACCTGTGTACTTTGTGCCTACACCTAATCCTTGTTAGAGGGTGTTGTAGTAGATAGATATTGCTTTGGAGCTGGATCGAACTGCATTCTCTCTGGGTAGTAGGTCAAATGCTCCACATCATATATAAGTTAAATATACTACATATAGACTGACAACCATTATAGGTAATAACATGTGTATAAAGACAGTGATAAAAATGAAAATTTACCATTTGCGACCATGAGTGGTTAATAAAAAATGTTTCTCACGAAAACACATGACAAATGGATTGGTTTCAATCAATTGTATTTATTATGCAATGATTATCTTTAACAGTAAAACTGCTTACCCATCTTTCAAATTATAAATGAAAAGTGTCTTAAAACTGTTAAATGAACAAAAACTATATCAAAACATTTCTGACATTTTTGACAGGTTAACAACGGTTATGCCCCTTAGATTCGAAACTAAAAGTTTGAAAAGAAATTTAGAGAGAAATATACTAAAACGTCAATCTGTGGAATGCATGTTTATTAAGATTTAATTTAAAATTAATTAAATATGAAATCTTATATAAACATAAATATTGCTTATCTATTAAAAAAAATAAGTAATGTATCAACATTATACGAAAATTCTAACATAATTCTACATGGTGAAATCCCCGGATGTTGTAGTAAACATTGGAAAACGTTCTTGGCGATTTGATTTTTGTTTTATCCTATTTATCAACAATGGTACTCATTTTTATAACAGTATTTTCCCCCGACATACTGCCAGGAGTTTATGCCATTAAATATATCACAATTGACTATTCACAAATAGGCTAAACCAACGACACACATGCTCTCTGAATTGAATTGATAATTAAAATGAAATTGTGTGACAGCACTGAAGAAGTCCAGTTTCTGTTTAATGTTCATTCAATTGAGAAGTATTTACATTTATAAATATGTTGAACAATTTTAAGGTTACCCAATGCACCCCTTATCATCCTGTGTCCATTAACTTTTACTTTGCATACACTCTAGCACATGCCCTTTTTATTGAACCTTCTCCAAACCTACGCAGTACAGTTAAATATCTGCCATGACAAACAACCATTCTATTTTTCATACCATCTTATTGCGTGAGTGTACACTCTCTGAGTGACTGTGTCAATTGCTCTATAATGATCATTTGTTATAAATGAATTGATTGTAATATAGTATTACATAATGTACACATTTTAAAAGTGGATGTATAATAAGTTCAGAAACATTGTTCGCTCATAGATAATTAAGTGTGTCATGTTTTTAATCATTATGTACATTCAGTAATATACTATATAATTGAAAAAAACTCAGTCTGTGGAATTCTCTTGTTTTGTCATTTCTTTTCTTCAAATGTTCTAAAATAACTGTAAAATTTTAATGTATCTAGGAAATAAACATTACAACTATAAATTGTATCAAATGTATCTCAAAAATGTGTCAAGACCAGTAAATTGCATTTGCATTGACCTGGCATAAAGCATTTGCTTAGGAATGTCTCAATAAGAATATTATCTGTTACAGGCTGAAAGAAAATCAGTTAATAAGTATTATCCACCAGATTGGGACCCATCTAAAGGCTCTGTCAACAAATATGTTGGACAACATCCTCTTCGTGACCGAGCCAAGAAACTTGGACAAGGTATTCTTGTTATCAGGTAATAATTATGACATTCTGGTCATTTCTTGTCTCTATATATAATATTCATGATGATTTAATATTACTTTATTTCCCTATTTAGTAGCAAATTTTAAAATAGCATATTTTAAAATTATACATACATATACAAATAAGTTACACATGTCACAGTACATTATTTCACTAGCTTTTATTTTATTTAACCAAACTTCTGACACCATGTTATGTTATGTTTTGGAGGAGAGATATTATAAAGGCCATTTAAGATGTTTATTCCAAGAGTGAATATTAATATGGGTGTTTTATTTACATTTTGAACAATAAGGAGCTGAACTGAACAATAACAATCCATATTTAAACATATTATTTTGTATTCAGATTTGAACTGCCCTACAACATTTGGTGTGGAGGTTGTGACAGTCATGTTGGTATGGGTGTACGTTATAATGCAGAGAAGACTAAGACAGGAAACTACTACAGCACTCCCATCTACAAGTTCAGGATGAAATGTCACTTGTGTGACAACTACTTCGAAATTCAAACAGATCCAAAGGTAAAAAAACATAGTTTAAACTAAATAATAAGATATAAATTGTATATACTTACTGGTATACGTTTTAAAAAAAGCCTGACTTTTCCATTTACACTGTAGGTATATTTATCATTAAGATTTTTGAATTGTAGGTAACATTTATTCATAGTAGAGAAACAAACAGAGTCACATGAGTAAATAATTGTTTGTTATTTCTTGTCTTTTTCTTCAAACCTTTTTTAGTGAAAAAAATTTCCATTATTTTTAAAGACAGAACAGTTAAAGATCTAGTTTCTTTTGTATAAAAGGTGCATATTAAATAAGTTGTTATGTTATGTTTTAGAACCATGATTATGTTATCCTGGAGGGAGCAAGGAGGAAGGAACAGAGGTGGGATCCTAAGGAAAATGAACAAATTGTACCTGAAGGTGAGGTACAAACATTTAGGCTTTCCCTTGCTGTCATGACTTTATGGCATAAAGCAACATGCTTAGTTTCTTAAATGTTTCAGTACACATAACAACACTGCAAAATGAATGTCAATCAAAACTCATACTGGCAGGCCCTATATAAAGAAAAAAAAATCTTAAAGAGTGAAATTTTCACACTCGTCAAATAAATCAATGCTATAAATGAAATAACATTATTATTTAACATCACAGTGGCAACTGCAATACACAACCCTTCGCCTGTTTTTGATGGAACAATTGCAAAGTATTGCTGCGACATCAACAGAAAAAAATCTTGTTTATAATTACAAGGACTTAGTTAGAGAACGAAAAGCAACTGATTGAGCTTTTATTATGCTCACAAATTCACACAAAATCTTGTTTTCAGTTTTCCTAACCTTTTTCCATCTCCGGAACACAAATCAAATTTTTTTTCCACATTGAAATTCACTACAAAACATTCCCAACAAATTGTGTTTAAAATTGTTGAAATATGTATGCTTACAAAATATGTATACTGCGGCTGAAAAAAACAACAAAGCACTTGAAAGTTTACTTCAAATTGCAATGTTTTTAATTCAAGATAAATTTGCATGTTTAAAATTTTATAAAACATCGAAGTCTACATACAGTTTACATTTTATGTATAAGAAATCAGTTGCCTGTCAAATCTGAATGATTAATTCACCAAATTATCAATTCCCTGCATGCTTTTTTATCAACATTTAGAAGAGAGATGCCAGTTTCCTATCCTTCTATATAAATCTTTTATAATTGCTATGTGCTTCTATCACATGCTTATAAAATATTATCTGACACCATGTGAATTTTTTTTGGAAAAAAATCCATTTTAAACTTTTCATAATAAGCACAATCTTTTATCTCTAAAATCTGAGAACTAAATAGTGTAACTTTAATTGGTGAGGTTTTAATATACATGTATCATAAGTATAGAAATTTAATGACAATGAAACACTTTGAATAACTAGTGTAGCATTGTTGATGTTCTTTATTGATCAAACCTTGGTTTCCACACTATTCAGACAAGGCCACTCAGAAGAAGATGGCGACAGATCCAATGTTTAAGTTGGAACATGGATCTGATGATGTGGAAAGAGGAAAGAAAGTGAAATCAAATCTTAGTTCTCTGGAGGTCCGCCGTGATGAGTGGAAGGATGACTACATGCTCAATAAAATGGCAAGAAACAAATTCAGGGTAAGTCAGGAATCAAAGAAATGACAAGTTTATACTAATTATTTTGAGCTTGATTGTGAAAATAGCTAAAATAGCTTATATGGGCTCTCTTGAGTCGGCATCCTGGAGAGAACCAGTTCTGACTACTGAGTGTTGTTTTTGCGAAGCATTGGGTCAAGCTTGGGATTGAACCCACATACTCTGGCGTGAGCAGCCAACACTCTATCCATTACACTGCCGTCAGCATTAAAGAAATGATTGCTTATTCATGTAGTTTTATTCAAGGTATGTCATATGAATAAATGCTGTCTTTGTTGTAGCCCTTGGATCAAGTTTGTGAAATCATCTAAAATGATTATTAATTAATGGATAATATTGGGTTAGTAGACGCATCGTTGTTGTTGGGAAACCTTTGGTGGCCGCTGCTTCTTGTACAATACAGATTTTCACCACAGTATAGACTAGCACAATATAAATCCATATTGTACGTGATCTGTATAATGACAGTTTTATTATTCATCTCTTGTTCTATTACAAAATATAATAAAATTAGAATTATCAAAAATTTGATATAGGTTTTACTTTACATTACCATACTTTTACACTTTGCAACATATTAATTAATGGTAATAAAAGATGATCTTCTGCATCAGCTTTGGGTGGTCTCATTTAGTTTGATATGAATATGGTGAAATACTGAAATTTTGGAATTTATATCATTTTGACCCAGTGAAAATGTTTGACTATAATCCATTATCAGTTTCTTGCAGAGATGGGTTGTGCTCGAGTACTGGTTAATCCCAGGAAACAGCGGTTAGGTTAACTGATCGTCTGTTAGCCATCGATGGCATAAAAATTAGGATAAATATTCAATCAGTCAATCAATCAATTGTTTCATTGGGCCAAGTTGGTGATCAAACCCACAATCTTTGCCATGAGAAGCAAACACTTCAGCTGTAGAGATGCAGGTTAGGAGATCGTGGGTTCAATCCCCCACCAGGGTCATGTGTAATGTCAAGCAAGGCACTATTTGCATATGCTCAGTACTGGTTCTACCCAGAAAGACTTTGAGCATTATTTGTAAGAACTTGTTTCCCAATCAATATAAATTGAACAAATTTAAACAAATTTTACAGGAAGAAAAGAAAACAATTAAAGCTGTAGAGGCATCAGATACAGCTCTGCTGACCAAGTCATCACTGGGGATCCCTCTTGTCAAGGAGAGGGAGGAAGATGTAAAACTTGCCAGTCTTATGAAGTACAGGACAGTTGAGTGTAAGTTACTTATGACAGTGCTCTTTATACCTCATCAAATAGTTGTTTGGTGATAACAGAACCCAATGACCAAGGGAGATTTTGATGATACTTCCATTCTCTCTTGAAATGGCATATACAGTAAATCCCCGTGTATAAAACGCATATATGTGATATAAAATGTGAGTGCTCAACAAATGAATTCTGAAATTTCAGTCTATAACTAGTATAGGAGATGTGGGTACATCATAGTAAACCAATATCTGCTATATAGAACAGTATACAAACACAACTGTGATTGCAGCTCATCAATTTATATGTATAAGATGATGTACATAAGATGAATATAAAATATGGTTTATATAAATAAGATGTATATAACAAAGGTTTGCATAAATAAGAGATATACATGTTTATAAATAAGATGTATATAAAGAAAACGCTTTTCATAAAAAAATAATTAATGAGTTTCAGGTCAAAGTTAACCAGTTCCTGTGTTTTGATATTATTATGAATAAATGTTTTATGATATTGTTTTATTTTTGATAGCCTATGAAGAAAAGCAAAACCAAAAAAGGAAAGAGATAGAGAGTAGGCCATTGTTTCAGTCTAGTGCTATAAAACCAGATGAAGATAAACACGAAAGTAAAAAGTTGGATATACTTAAAAAGAATCTCAAGACTGCGAAAACCATATCACACACAAGCCCTTTCGACAGGACGAAGATGAATACATTTGTAACCAACTCACCCCTGAATAAAATCAGTCTTGGAATAAGAAAAAAACCAATGCCATCAATAACTCGAATAATCAAACAGCGAAAATGTGTTGATGACAGTGATGTGAAAAGCAGCCAAAATACAGAGAGAGAACAGCAAAGTATAGAGACATGTCGCCAATATCATACAGGAAATCTTAAAAATATATCCACAATGGACAATTTTCAAAATCCAATTTTTGAAACAAATTTAAGAAATGGCTCCAATAATGAAGAAACAACAAACAATACTTCTGCTGACATAGATAAAATAGTGACTATTATTGAATCTGATTCAACGGACAGTTTAGAGGAAGGAGTAACAGTGTTGAATGATGAAGGTAAATGTCCAGATAATGATATGCATGGTGACGGAAAACTGGGTAATGGACAAATATTAGCTGGATATAAGAATGCCTCGAGTAAAACTGGGTTGAGTTTAGTGTCATCTTACAGTGATAGTGATACCGACTCCTGACACAGCAACTCAAATTATAAACAATATTTAAGTTTTTGTTTCCAAACAAATTGCTAGATAAGCAATGTAATATTTGTACAATGTCTAAACTTCATTGTGCATAAATGAATTTACAATGATGAAAATATAATTAAAATTAGTTTAATAAATATTGTTGTGAATTTTCCTATCAAATTGTCTTCTTAAAATCATGTTTTATTAATATCATCGAAAAATTTGAAACAGAAATCTTTTTTTATGCTCCCCTATGGGCAAGCATATAGCTGTCATTTTGTTAGTCTGTTCACAGCCTTTTCAGCATAACTCCAAAAGTACTGAAAGGAATTCAACGCCACTTGGAACATGGATAGAGGATAATGTTTAAAAGTGCGGAGCAAAACAATCATAACTCTGTCTTGAATAATGACAGATATATATCCCCTTTTATATTTTATTTTGCTGATTTTTGTCTTGTATACACTGTGACAGCTGTAGTTTTCGTCTGATTGTGACCAAACTTGGTCAGAATGTTTTTTGCCATTAAAACTACTGGATAGGCAGAGTTTTTGAATCAGTGAGAATAGAGTTATGGCACATGATTGGAAACTTCACACAACCCTTCCCAGTCATCAACCGTCCACAATAAATAAGTTTATAACTCTTGCATGAATATAATGCAAATTATTGCTTGACTTTGAAATTCCGGTTAAAGTTTTGAATGCAAATACCATCAATGTATTTGATTAAAACTCACACAAGTCATAAAACTTACTAAATAAGTAAGTTAGAATTCTTGCATGAATGTTATACAAATTATGGCACTAGAAATTCCGGTTAATTTTGTGCGCAAATACCATCATGTCAATATCTCACCAACCACTCTGAATCTCAATGTTTCATTGAAACTTTACACAGGACTTCCCAGTCATCACACCTACTACAAGAACTAAGTTACATATCTCTTGCATGAATATGATGTAGAGTAAGGCTCTTGTTTAACTTTGAAATTCTAGTTTAAGTCTATTTCTCGGAAGTCACTGTAATGGGTAGAAACTTCATACTCGTTGAGAATAGTCGAGCACATTGCTTTATGGACAGCTTTTGGTTTCATCTGATTGTAACAAAACTTGGTTAGAGTGTTTATAGGCATAAATGCTTACATGCATTGTTCATATAACCTGATCAGGATTGAAACAACTGAGTTATTTCCATTAGATTTTGTTAAAAATGACAAAGAGTATCCATTCAATAACTTACTTTCCTTTATGATATTTTGATGAAAGTTTTGTAAATATGTTTTTATGTAAAAGAATCTTGAAATTGATTTTGATATAAAGTTCAAAGCCACTGTTATTAAAAATAGAAAAAGATTTTCCATTCAATAACAAGTTTCGTTGAAGATATTTAGGAAATTTTGAGTATAGGTTCATGACGTGAAAATGAAACTTGTGATTGGTTTGAGGTTATATGGAGTCAAGGTCACTGTTACTAAAGAAGAAATATGGTTTCATCTCAATAACTTAAGATAACAACCTGACCCCCACTTCAAAGGTCAAGGTCACAAATTAACTTTGTTTGACAACGCTTTCAGTCATATCCAGCCCTTAACTTTGTCACCTATGGATAAATTTCAAAAACACTTTGCTGAGTTGATTAACATGACATTATGAAATGCTGCATGTAAGACCCAGAACCTTTCCTTAAAGGTCAAGGTCACCCTTTCAATTGTTTTGATATTTTGTGTCAGGTCTGTAACTTTGACGATGTGTCATATGTAAGACCCAGACTTGACCTCAAATGCCAAGGTCACACTTTGAGTTTGTTCAACAACACTTTGAGTTTGTTCAATAACACTTTGAGTCTGTTTGAGATTTCAAGTCCAGGCTATAACTTTATCATACATGGATGGATTTTAATAATACTTGGCTCAGTTTATCAATTGATCAACATGTCATGACGAAATGTCATGTTAAGACCCAGAACCCTACCTCAGAGGTCAAGGTCACACTTTCAGTTTGTTTGATTTTTCATTTCTGGTCTGTAACTTTGTTTTACATGGAGGGATTTTTAAATAGCTTGATACAAGTGATCAACATGTCATGATGATGTGTCACCTGCATTTGCCTGTAGAAATACACAAACCTTTACATTAGATGTCATGGTCAAGGTTACACAAAGGTCAAGGTCACACTTTATGTAAAAAAAACATAAAAATGCATTTCTTGTCTGAAAAATCAGTCCATGAATCTTGATATTCATGGATACATTGCTACCTATTATAAAATATACCATTATTTTCACAGACCATTTGGGGGACATGTGACACTTACCTGTGACATTTCTAGTTTTTTAAGAAATATCAGTTTGTATTTTCTACTTATTTTTTCAAAAATGTTACTTATATTTTCAAAACAAGAGTGACACCACTAGTTTTATGAAAACTGATAGTTAACAATTATTTCAGATAGTTACACTTGGAGATGAATAGTTTCATACTGTAATACATTCATAAAGATCGATTCAATGAATGAGTAAAGTCGATGTCAACATGCTGTGTGTTTAACTTTCACAGTAGTTATAAAACGAATTTCTGACAAGTTCTTTAACTGGTCAAATTAGATAGTTTATGTATGAATTACTGCCCTTGATAAATCAGATATTATGTTATTTGGCCTTGTTTGCTCTCATGCACCTGCAGTTACCATTTGACCAGCATCAAACATAAACAATAGTTTTTTTAACTAAAATATATTTGATAATTTATTAAACTGAAGTTTAATTATAAAAATGATTTGACTATTTAAATATATTTACTGTTGGATCTTAGCCTAGACCCAGTTGTTATAAGCGCCTCTGTTACCTTAATGCCATTTTAAAATGAATTTGCCAATCATTGTATTTTGAAATTTAATATTTTCAGATTTTGTTTGGATTGGATACATACTGGCAATTATAACAAAATGTTGTTATGCTTCTATAACCTATTGTACTTGAAATAAAAAAAATTTTTTTTTTAAAGATATTGAACATACAAGATTTCACCTTGCAGAGTGTTAAGCTAACAGATCTTTGAACAACTCAGCCCAGGGTGCAAAAAGTAGTTTTATAACCAAAATACACCTTTTTTTAAAATGAAATCAAATAACATAAGTTTTTATAAAAAATGATATATATTTAATACCAATATAGTAAACAACATGTCACAAACAGAATTCCAAATTATTCTCGAAATGAAACATTACATATTTTCTGCAAGACGACTGAATGGAACATTATCCACTGTTGCTTTTAAAAACAGACTGAAATATACACTTATCACTCAAAGAAATAGCAATAAAAAATGGAAAAATTAATAATTTTAAAGCATAGTGGCATAAACTTCTCAATATATTAAATTAATATGACAAATAAAGTGATAACTTTATCTTGATAATGATAATATGTAAATTAATATTTAATATTAACAATAATGTTAGGACACATACAGAATTTGGGCCCTGGCACATGACAAATTTTTCACCTATATACTAGTATATATACATGTATTACTGCTACAAGACCCAACATGGAGAACATTGTTTAACATTTTTAACCTAGTCAACTTATTTTACTATTAGATTTACCATTTATATTGATTTATATTCCATTAGAAAAACAATAATAATTGAAACAAAAAAAAATCTACCCACTTTAAAACTGGAAAATGACTGAGAGAAAGAGATATGCTTCATAGTGAAAAAGACATTTTGTTATCTGGTAAAACTATACTAAAATATGTACATATAACATTATATTATATTGTAATAAATCGATAAAATTTTAAAAAAAAACAAAAAAACATATGTTTGAATTAATGTCCTTGAATTATAAAAATATGCTTTATTTGACTCTGTGCATACTTAAGTACTGGCATGTTTCACTGGATCTATACCAAACTTACACAGCAGTTACAGGATCAGTTTTAAAATTGCTAAATCAAAAAAGTGATGTCTGAGTTATGGTCCTTACAAAAATTCTCTATTTGGCATTATATTTTTCTTTGGATATCAACCAAATTTACACAGTAGTACAGTACTACATATAAGTCCAGTTATAATACAATATAACAATGTTTGATTAAAATCAAATCAAAATAAAGAACTAGTGTTCAATAAAAAAAAGGTCTAAATCATTATAATTCAAGGGCACATAAATCAGTCCATGACACCTCAAACATACTAATTTTTGAATTGTAAGGTGTTATTGTAGTCTACAATATACTGTACCTTACCTTAATCAAAATCCAATAAATAATAAAAACTCTATAAACAAGAAGTAAAGTGGTATTTTTTGATAATTTAAGGGCACATATCTCGGCTATTGTATGGAAAATAACTTTTACATGGTATTGTAGTTATAATCTTAATAGATGTGAAACGTGTAGCCCAGTGGTAGAGCATTGGATCCAAGATCAGAGAGTCGAGAGTTCATTTCTGCACCATGGCTGTGTGTGGTGTCCGTGAGCCAGTATACTTAGTTCCAGGAACACTTCAAGTGTGATGTATGATTTGAAAGAACTTGTTTCACAAAGCCAGTGTGGTTCCGGCTAAGAATAGAACCACTGTCAATCTCTGCAGAGGGGTAAGAATACTCTGAATGGGTATCATGTTCATTTTATCATTTTTTGTCATGTTCACTATTGTGGTTAAATTATCAACCCCTGTGTGGTTCCAGGGAGCCATGAGTGATGGCAAGAATAGGATCACTGTGACATGCATGTCGTAAGAACTCTGCAGTTCGTAGGTATCAAGGTTCTAGGTTCATTCTGCATATTCATTTGTTAGTGTATTTTTTTTAATATGTATGTTAATTTGTTGTTTTTATACATGCAGAGTGAACCTGGAATCTTCCTTCCTGTTCGCGTCGAATAATCTATAATGTGTTGGAACACCGTAAAACCCTATTCATTCATTGTTTCACAATCAGTTTAAAATAAATAAGTTAAACAAAATAATCATGAAATAGTCATATTTCCCATGGTATTCCGCAAAACAATGTTTTCCTTATGCTACTACTGATTAAGTTACTTTATAACTGAAGATGTTTAATTTCTAAGCTCAGCACTTTTTCATCCAATTTTCTGTGTCACCTACGTTACACTTTAAATCATAGAGAAGCTACAAGGGTTCAGATTTTTCACTTGAAATTGTTAAGAAAGGATATATGTGGCGACCAGCTAGCTTAGTGAGAGGTTTTAATCCACAGTCTACTTGGCAATTTGGTGCTTTAACCACTTCATCACAGACAGGACTCATCACTGTCTGATTGAATTTGTATGCCATTGAGAGCTAAGAGATGATCAATTAACATAACCACTCTTTCCTGGAGTCCTGGGAGGTGAAATAGTATATGAGCACACCTATCTTCGCAAGTAACTGATAAATTCCCACTTGAATCAGTGGTGAGAGGAGAATGAAAATGAGAGGCAATGTCATATATCGATCATCTTTGAGATTATTGCGCATCTGAGATTCAACCTCATGAACCCTGGATTGATAGTCAGATTTGCTACTGAATAAGTATCCACCATCATTGATTTTAACAGGGGATTAAGTGAGATCTTCTACATGCGCTGGGTATGTCGCTCGTTGTGCTCATGTCTGACTGCTTTGCATCCCCTCTGAAGTATGTCAATCTTACTTTCATATCACCTTTTCCAAATAAGGCACCACGGGAAAGGTTTAAAAACTCTAGGACATGACTGCACCGATAATAAAAACGGCAATAAAACCAGGCGCTTCTAGATCCGGAACAAGCATGCCAGACACTAGCCTTCATTACAAATATGGAACTCGGATTTGTGTATGCTCCATAGTCATAGATTATTACCTCCGTTTGGCTACAGTAGATCATGCTGTTACATAATAATTTATGACCGAATCATTTTTTTAAGAACTACATTAAATGTTAAAAAGGTGATCAATCAGTGTCAAGTGATCCCCTTGTTTCTGAATAAGGTCAGTATCAAAAAGCCTTTTTGTTTAAATTGATGAGTTTAATATATTAACGCTTGCTGGCTGACATTGTTATTTGAATCGATTAAAGATAAGATGACCCTTTTTAAAATAAACGAAAATGTCCCTTTAAGGGTAATGACGTCATGTAAAAATATACATGTACTTCACTTCCGTATATCTGAGCATGCGTCAAACAGAAATCAACAATGGCTTCTTGTGAGAGAGAACAAGTTTTGGCTGATTTTCAGGTAAATTTTTACCCTTTTTCGTACGACTTTCTCGTGTTAAATCACAATTTAATTGGAAATAAATGTGTTTTACATCGTTTGAATAAGAGTGTGTTATTGATAACCATATGCTTAGGACAAGATTTCCGTTATTTGTGTCGAGGGGTTTCCGAAATGATCCACAACGCATAATTCGTGTTGCGACATTGCATAATTTGTGTTTATGAGTAACAGCTGATCAGTCACCAAGTCGTCTCATGTTCACATATTTGTATTAATGGGACCTTTATGTGCAAATATGGGCAACTTTTACATCGGTATCAGCGGGATCCGGTCATTTCGTAACCAAGTCGTTTCGTAACCACTTATTTTCGTTCGTTTGGTAAACATTTTTTTCGGTCATTTCGTAACCAGTTTAAAATGTTGGTCATTTCGTAACCATTTTTTCTGTCATTCCTTTGTTATAGAGTACAATAAATTTGGAGAGGTGATAATGGGTCTAATAATGTGATCCACACGTTAATTTCTTCACTTGAGAATAACTGTGAAGAAAATGAAATTTATGGTATAGAAAAACAACAACATGCAAACATTTTATTACATGATTATCAATATAAAACACTGTTCAGCAAAATTAAAAGCAAATTTTCATATATACACATAAAACTTATCAAACCAAAAACTTACAGAGCACGTTAAGCAAATTTCAAAGCAATTTAAAAAAAATAACGCAGCAAACTATTTACGAAAGAGTTGTTACACTATAAAAGTATATTAACGGAGCTAAATAATTTAAGAATTTTTTACCACAACATAAAAAGTATATTAACAAGGCACATTTCAAAACAAATTATATAAAGCGTTTTCACCACATGAAAAATAACAGATCCAATTATTTACGAAATTATTTACGAAAAAAGACTACACATGCATACATTCATTTACACTACATTTACTTCCTATATACACTAGACAATTTCTTTAGAATTCTCCCCTCCATCTGTCCATTTCTCTTCTTTTGTTTCTTTGTTAGCTTGTTTGCGGATACCAACTTCACTTGTGTACCGGCGCAGGTTGCCTCACGATTGAGGAGTTCCACCGTAACATAAAATTGTCTTGTTTGAACATACTTATTGCGATATTATTATTAATTTTAATTTCAATTAAAGGATAATCAGCATAACAGTTTTTAATTAAACTAATTAAAAGCAAGAGATCAATCACACTGTAATATTTAATTGCAATTAAACGAAAATTGGCATATTATCAAGGAATGAAAAATATAAGGCAAATTACATCATGTCATTTTTCATTTTGATATGATCTTAATATAATAGAAATACCATAAAATATTGTTTTTTTTTATTCTTTATTCATCTTTACAAACCATTCGCACAATATGTTCAACTGGTTATTAAATGACCAAAACTTACTCCATGTATGTCATTTTTCATTTTAATATGATTTTAACATCATAAAAATTCCAAAAATTGATATTGAGCTCTCCCTCCCATTTCATTACAGTATTAACAGAAGGATTATTTCTCTTTTTTCTTGTTGAGACTCGCTTTCATTCGTAGGTTCAATGGAGAAAAAGATGTTATTTTATCAGCCATTTCAACAGCTGACAAAAAAAGTAAACAATAAGTTTGACAGGTTTCAACTTTACTTATATTTTATTTTATAGAGTGAGTGCGCAGTCGATCAAACCAGACACAGTCTACTCATTATTGTTGACGGGTTTTAACTTTACTTCCTTTTTGCAGAATGACCTCAAGATCAAAAACAATTGGATGCAGTCTTCTGATTTAAATATTTAATACATGTCTTTGACAATCAAGCTGCTTAGAGGTAATTTCGCATGAGAAACGAAAGAAATTTGATAAAAAAGACAAGAACTCATTTTTTTACCTGGATTATAGTTTGTTTTTTTTTCAAAAATCAATAAAATGAATACAATAAATAATTTTCTCAACTTGAGATCCACACGCAAAAAAATGCCAGCTTAAGTAATTTCAACTCGCATTTTCAAAAATACAGCTCACATTTTGCACGTTGTGTGTGCTTAATTGGAGCTCTGTGGATGATGAAGTGTACTAGTTTTTGTCAAAGTATTCTGGTGTTCATTGGAAAATGACAAAAAAAATAAAGTTATGGGATTCATCTTGAGACACTTATCTTCTTCTTTTTTTTTTACTTTTTTTCTGCTATAAAATATTTTGTTCATAAATATTATATAAGTCATTCATTTTGTAAAGTCTTGTGTTAAATTTTGGAAAATAAATAGACAAGAGTTCATAAAAAAAATTGTTTGAAACTCTATAAAAATAGTAGGTAGCTGTAAATTGAGTGTGCACATAGAAGAATGCAAACATACATTTTTAGCTTGCCGGGACGAAGTCCAAGGAGAGCTATTGCCATGACCCCGGCGGTGTCGGCGTCTGAAGACACCCAGGTTAAACTTTTGCGTTTAAGTTTAAGATATCTATGTAACCACTCATTGGATGTGAATGAAACTTTGTATGTATGTTCACTATCATCAATGGAACACACGTAGACAAGAACGATAACTCTGGATTGCATTTTGGCAAAGTTATGGCCCTTTTCCGAATTAGACACCCAGGGGCAAGCTTTGTTGTCTTCTGACAACTCTTGTTTATGTACAAGCTTGAAGTAATAAAATTTTATCAACAGCTTATCTAATGTAGTGTTAATTGTTGTTATTGTTTTACAGGCATGCACTCAGTTAGATGATATAGAGACATGTATTGCCATTCTTGACCAGAATGACTGGAATCTCATGGTAAGTTCAGGATTGCCCAGCTAGAAATGTTCCGTTGCTATCGAGCCAAAATATTATCATGATTGGAAATGCACTCATAATCACCACTTTGCTGTACTGTCAGCTTGTATGGACTCCGCCTACCTGTACACCTCAACTTGACAGAAATTGCTTTTTTGAGTCACACAGGTCAAGGAATGATGAAGGGGCATTTAGTGTGTTACCCCTGTCCTCCCGATAAAATATTTGGTTTCTGGTCAATAACTTCTGATGGGGTCTTGGTGTTTTAGTAATAGTTTGTGTGTACCTGTATAATAATAATTAATAAAATAATAATAATAGATTAATATAATCATACATTGATAAGACTGGACTGTTTTAAAATAATTTCTGTTAAACTTGATAGAAAATTAGATCCAGACCCAATAGTTCACAAACAATTAGTAGTGGGGTGGGCAGACCCAATAAAAAGGTTCAAAATGAGTATTGAATTAATTGCATTAGCTACAATTTCTTTATGTGATTGTGTAATCTGTGTTTTAAATATTGAAGATACATTTGTATCATTTTCACCTGTGCCAGACTTGGTTAGCTCAGCCGATATCGGGCTTGACTGTCAATCCAGGAGTTGTGAGCTTGAATCCCTGTCTGAACACAGTCTCTATGATGATTGATATAAGACATGGCATCTCATTGTCATTAGTCTCTCACTGCTGATTCATGTAAGAAAGTTCACTTGTTTGCAGAGATTGGTTTGCTTGAGTACTGATTCCGAATTTTCCAGGAAAGAGTGGTAAGGTTATCAGATCATCTGTTAGCCCTTGATGGAATAAAAGTGAATCAATATTCTTACAAAGTTATTGGTTACTCTGAGGACCAAATAAGTTTAAAATCAGGTTTGGCTGGGTGAGTTATATACCCTTGAATTGTGAATAGAATTATTTATAATTTTATGCTGGAATTTTATTAACTTAAAATTAAACTTATTCCTGAGTGACCTCTACATTATAAAGAATAGATAAAAATCTACAAATTTAAATATGGGAAGTTAATGTACACTTTTGATCATCTCTCTTTTTTTAGGTCAGAGTTTGAAATTTCTTTTAAAAGCTACTTGTCCTCCCTTGCCAACATCTTTTACTGAATGAATAAAATCAAAGAAATTTTAGGGACAGTTTCTAAAATGCTACTCGTCCTGTCCAAATATTTGTCATGGTGAGCGGACGAGGAATTTTTCAGTCCTATAGATAGGTACATTGGGAAAGGAACCCTAGATCTTCAATTTGATTTGTATTCTGCATTTTGATACATTCGGGAGGGCTGGTACTAATGCTGTTAAAACCTGTATAAATTTTGCATTTTATTCACTATTCATGCTACAAATTAATATTTTGTGAACCTATAAAATTTGTCAAAAATATAAGTACAAAAGACAAAAAAAATGCCTAAATTGGGGAAAATGAACATTGAGAAAAACTTAACAAAATCTGTTTGATTGATCAACACAATGTCATGTAATAACAGCATTGCTCTTTTGCTTGGCTTTTCCTCAGCTGCCATGAGAATTGGGATTATTTTTAGCAAATGAGCAGGACTGTCTCTAAGTTTCTAAGTAGAAGGGGAAACTAAAAAAGTAGATGGGGAGGGGGGTCTGGGGGTCCTCCCCCAAAGGGGATCAAGGGGGGCAGTGCCCCCTTTTTCTGGGGGTCCTGGGGGCCAGAGGACCCCTGCCGAAAATGGATTTCAGGCATCTTTAGAGCCCCCAAATGGGTTTTCCTGAGAGCAATTTTACTTCCTTTTTAGACGCATTTCAGCAATATTAAAGAAAAATAGAAGAATATCGTGGTTGGTAATGGGACCAAATACTGATGCCCTGGTATGCTTCGTTTAAATAATGTGCATTTGAAGGACTGTTTTTGCAATAGTTAACCAGTGTGACTTATGTTTATACAATGTAGATCTGTATTAACACTAAGAAGCACTTGACTGGCAATCAGAATAACAAGTGTTCTGTAGTGTTTAATTTGTATTTCAGTTAAGTTACTTATTTTTAATATAAACATTTCAATCTAATTAGGAATGGCCTTGGCTGTTCAACAGTTTCTTGTATTGGGGTTATTTGATTGGTGTCTTAAGATATCGGACCATAAGTTTAGAAAATTGGGTTACAGTCTAACCTGTGTAAGTGGTCACCTCTATTAAGCAGCCACTTGTCTTAAGCAGCCACATTTTCTATTTCCCATTCCTTATGTTTTCAGACCATACTTACCTATATTAAGCAACAACCTGTCTTAAAAGGTCACTTTTGCGGTTTTACTGGTTGCTTAAGACAGCTTTGACTGTACTGAATTTTTCGGAAAGTCTTATTTACCTGTAACTGTTTCAGCAAGCGGTGCAGAGTGTGATGGGGCAGTCAGACTTGCCTATGGACATAGCTCCCCAGCCCTCACATTCAATTTCTCCACTTGACATCCCTCCAGAGGACAGTTTCTTCAGTTCAGGCATATTCAGTGACCCAATACCAAGACGTACAGATGCCAATGTGTTTGATGCTGCAACAAGTTTTGACCCCGGGTCAGCATCCGGTCCCGGCCCTGGAACATCTGATGGCACAGGATTCAGCTCACGTGGTCCAGACAAACGCATGCTGCACTTCAATGTAGAGTACAGGAACCAGAATGTAGATGTGTTCATGGCTGATACAGAAACTGTAGGTAAGTCATGCTGATACAGGAACCAGAATGTAGATGATCATGTGTTCATGGCTGATACAGAAACTGTAGGTAAGTCGTGCTGATACAGGAGGCAGAATGTAGATGTGTTCATTGCTGATACAGAAATTGTAGGTAAGTCATGCTGATACAGGAACCAGAATGTAGATGTGTTCATGGCTGATACAGAAACTGAAGGTAAGTCGTGCTGATACGGGAACCAGAATGTAGATGTGTTCATTGCGGATACAGAAACTGTAGGTAAGTCATGCTGATACAGGAACCAGAATGTAGATGTGTTCATGGATGATACAGAAACTGTAGGTAAGTCATGCTAATACAGGAACCAGAATGTAGATGTGGTCATGGCTGATACAGAAACTGTAGGTAAGTTGTGCTAATACAGGAACCAGAATGTAGATGTGTTCATGGCTGATACAGAAACTGTAGGTAAGTCATGCTAATACTGGAACCAGAATGTAGATGTGTTCATGGCTGATACAGAAATGGTAGGTAAGTCATGCTGGTATGGGAACCAGAATGTAGATGTGTTCATGGCTGATACAGAAACTGTAGGTAAGTCATGCTGATAAGGGAACCAGAATTTAGATGTGTTCATGGCTGTTACAAATACTGTTGGTAAGTCATGCTGATACAGGAACCAGAATGTAGATATGTTCGTGGCTGATATAGAAACTGTAGCTAAGTCATGCTGATGAGGAATTGATAAACAATAAGTATGTACCTTAGAAAATCATGTACAATCTCAGTAAAAAACACCTGATCAGTCTTTCTTTAGAAAATAATCAAACTGTTCTATTAGCTACATTATCCTTGTTGACAAGTATGCTAGCTTCTATCAGCTTCATTATCATTGTTGACAATTATACTAGCTTCTATCAACTACATTATCATTAATGACAAGTATGTCAGCTTCTATCAGCTACATTATCCTTGTTGACAAGTATGCTAGCTTCTATCAGCTACATTATCATTAATGACAAGTATGCCAGCTTATATCAGCTACATTATCCTTGTTGACAAGTATGCTAGCTTCTATCAGTTATGTGATTATTGTTGACAAGTATGCTAGCTTCTATCAGCTACATTATCATTGTTGACAAGTAGGATAGTTTCTGCCAGCTACATTATCATTGTTAACAAGTGTGCTTGGTTCTATCTGCTACATGATTATTGTTGACAAATATGCTAGGTTCTATCAACTACATTATCATTGTTGACTAGTATGCTAGCTTCTGTCAGCAACATTATCCTTATTGACAAGTATGCTAGCTTCTATCAGTAACATTATCATTGTTGACAAGTACACTGGCTTCTATCAGCTACATTATCATTGTAAAGTTGACAAGTATGCTAGCTTCTATCAGCTACATTATCATTTTATACAAGTATGCTTGCATCTTTCATCAACATTATCATTGTTGACAAGTATGCTAGCTTCTATCAGCTACATTATTCTTGTTGACAAGTATGCTAGCTTCTGTCAGCTGACAAGTCTGATGTTCTCAGTCATATTCTGAACTGTCTTTGTGACATAGTTCTATGGGGCTTTGATGGTTCAATGGAGGTTTAAGATATAGAGCACTGTTGAACTGACTGTTTCCTTGTAAACACATTGATGCTGCAAGAGAGATAAATACTTTTAAGCTCGCCGGGACGAAGTCTAAGGAGAGCTATTGTCATGACCCCGGCGTTGCGGCGTCATCGTCGGCGTCATCTGTAGACACCCAGGTTAAACTTTTGCGTTTAAGTTTAATATATCTACGAACCACTCATTGGATGTGAATGAAACTTTGCATTTGTGTTCACCATCATCAATGGAACACACAGAGACAAGAACCATAACTCTGGATTGCATTTTGGCACAGTTGTGGCCCTTTTTGGACTTAGACACCCAGAGGCGAGCTTTGTTGGTCTTCTGACAACTATTGTTTCTGGTCAGCCTTGCTTGTCTGCATATCAAAATTCATTTACAGATCTTATTGAATTGATGATTATCTTCAGAAAGTTCTTATCAATGTCTTTTCACATAGTTTTTATTATTAGAAGCTAATGTAACACCTTTCATTGACAGATTAATTCATTGATTTAATAACTGATTTTGTTATATTTTGTTTTCAGCACAAATCAAAGAGACATTGAGTATTGAGCTTGGAATTCCAGTCAGTAAGCAGGTGTTGAAAGGATGGTCAAATAGAAAAGTTCACGACAATGTAAGTTATATGTATAATAGTGACAGGCAAACAAGAACGTTTAAGCTTGGTTCTGTATAATAGTGACAGGCAAACAAGAACGTTTAAGCTTGGTTCTGTATAATTTTGACAGGCAAACAAGAACGTTTAAGCTTTGTTCTGTATAGTGACAGGCAAACAAGAACGTTTAAGCTTTGTTCTGTATAATAGTTACAGGCAAACAAGAACTTTTAAGCTTTGTTCTGTATAATAGTGACAGGCAAACAAGAACAGTTAAGCTTTGTTCTGTATTGTTTATATGTCAATAAATTAATGGGCATATAGTATATTCTCTGTCCCATTTCTATTTGCTTACCCCTCTGAGTCTGCAACGATAACATTTATCATGATCCTACTGCTACATCTCTGTTTGCATCTGCAGATACAGAAGCCTCTTCCCATTATTGCTGAGTCACATGTTGTTCCCTTCCATTCCTGTAGATGAGGTTCACGAGGAGGAGGCCTATCCAAGTGATATTTCAGTTACAGTTTTAAGCTCAGCTATTTTTGATTAGGTGAACTTTTGTTATACCTTATTTAAAGGTGATTGTGTCAGCATTCCACATGCATCACTCAGTAAATTATACAAATCTTGCCTTATTCATTTTAAATTAACACGTAGTACTCCTTATTACAAGAGCTTGCTTTGGGATTGAAATTCAACTCCGTGTCTCAAAATTTTACATGAATTATGGCCCTTTTGTCTTACCTTTTTTGAAGATAAAATGAGACACAGGTGTTGCATCAACAATTCAAAGTTTTTGTAATGTGCTCTGTTTCTCCATTTCTTGAATCTAATGATTTTTGTAACTGTAACATTTTACAGTCTGTGTTGAGAGAGCTTCACCTTCCGAAAGAAAACACACTGTTCCTGTTAACACCTGACCTACATCCTACAGAAACGACTGCCGGAACTTCATCAAGGTACACTCATTTATGTTTGCCCTGACATTGAACAGAAGAATTTTGTTTCTGTTTGTACATGTATTTATTTTTTCTGGCATAGATTGACAGTTGTTATACTTGACTTGTATGAAGGCTTCACTCTGGTATAAGTATGGTTAGCAAAGTCGTTAGTGTGTCTGACTATCAAGCCAGGGGTTGTGGGTTTGTATCTCCATCCAGCTACAGTCTCCATGATGATTTATATACAATATTGCATTTCTGTGTCATTTGTTACTCACTGCAGATTGAAGTGGGAAAGTTATCAATTACTTACAGAGATGAGTGTGCTTTAGTTCTGCTTTACCATGCTAGGATCCCAGGAAAGAGTAGTTAGGTTAACTGATCATCTGTTAGCCCTAAATGACTTAATAATGATGCTAAATATTCAATCAATCAATCAATCATATTGAATATTCTAACAAAAAAAACTGATTTGAGCATGACTTGTTAAAAGTGAGTCAGACTGTAAGATAATTTTATAATGCACATTACTCTTATGAACAGGAAACAGCAAAAAATATAATTTAATATAATAATTCTTAGCTGTTGCATTATAAAACTGATTGTTCTAATTGTTTCCGTATCTGTTTATATGACTGATATTGCATGTGTTTATATGTTGTGGAATGTATGGTCCATTGGTAGAGCATTGGATCTAAGATGGGAGGTGGATCTTGAGATCAATCCTCTGTCATGGTTATGTATGGTGTCCTTAAGCAAGACACTTTATCCGCATGTATGTTTAGTACTGGTTCTACCCAGAAAAATAGGATTTGTTGTAAGAACTTGTTTCACAATCAATGTAAAATAAATAAGTTGTATCTGCTTATAATGGCTCTATATATTTAAAGTGGCACAGATAACTTTACAAGAATGTACAATCTGAAGATCACGTGTAAAGAAAGAACAAAGTATCACCAGATGAACTTGAAATTTCAAGGAACAAAGACTGTGGAAGAGGTTTGCTATAGTATATTCATAATAACTGTCTCACATTGGTCAAAGTTAACACACAGATTTTAACACTATAAAGACAATATTTATTTCTGATCACCTTAACCCTTTACTTCATATAGACGCCTTCTGACACCTCTAATATAGACGTCTTTTGATAACTTATATAGAAGGCTTTTGAATTATTGGGTGAATTATGTTTATATTAACTGACAGAGTGGATAACAGTGCAGGAAGTGTTCTGATTGCTTGTTACTCTTCCTGCTCTGTTTTCAAAGGCCTTCTGTGATTGGTGCGGGAAAACACTTATCTATGGAGCAAAGGGTTAGCTTATTACATTTGTATGCAATCATAAACAATAGAACTTCGATGACTCGAACTTGACAGGACTGGACAAAGTTTGAGTCAAGATTTGTACAAGCCATGAATTTTTAACATTGTACCATATATATTGTACATTTGTCAACATTTTATGGTATACTATGTGTACACTTTTACCAGGTCCAATGAATTCTAGTAATGATGTTTGTTTCTTGTTTACTAGAGAAGGTCCTCCATGGCTGAGTGGTCTAAGGTCTCAAGATCACTTACCTCTCACTGCTAAGGTCTTGGTTCAAGTCCCGTTTGCTCCAAAAACTTTATGTGAGAAAGTTTGCCAGTTACTTGCAGAAGGACAGTGATTCATTCTGCGGTCTCCCTCACCCAATATGTACATGTATATAACCTGAAATGTGTTAAACATGGCATTAAACCCCATTCCAAAAAAAGTTGAGAGAGAAATGCAATTCACTTGAAAACTGTATTAATTTTTCAAATTTAATAAATATACATTCACTGAATTTACCTTTAAAACAGACTCAAGAGCCATTCATATAACCTCTGAGCTGTCTTTGCAATCAAATTAAAATAAATTAATATAAACTAAGTATATAACAAACACATAGCAGTGGTGAGTGATTGAGCCAATGACCCTAATCTCTGTCTCTAGACCATGTGCTCTGCTATGTTTATATGTAAAGGTTGTTTGTACTATTACAGGTTAAGAGGGATGTGTTTAATGTATCTGATATACCAGTGAGATACCAGGTGTGGACTGGCTGGCCGGAGAAGACGGAAGACTCTGTAAGAAGGTTTTACTGTTTTAAGGAATGTGGAACTTTTGTATATTCAGATGACATGGTAGCTTTTTTCTCAATATGACATAGACTAGAATCTTAATTCTGTTTATGCTCTAGTCATTTGAAGAATATGCGGGTGTGTGTGTCTCTGTCAAATGGGTTTCCTATGAATCTTCTGAAAGAGTCTATGTATCAAATTTATATTTCCTGTGTGGCTATATAATTATAAAATACAAATCAAGTTGGATAGTTGTCAACAATGGTCAAGTTTTACAGGAGTGTTGCCCTATGTCCTATGGAAATATTTCTAGTTCATGGAAGACAAAGAAATGCTGTATTGTTTTACACATTTTTAGCTCACTTGAGCTTAAGTGAGTGCCCTGTGTCGATTGTTAATTTCTCTGAAACCACTTTTACCAAATTTTGTGTGCAGCATTTTGACATGAAGCTATCTCAAAATTGTTTAAATTATGACCTTAGGGTCAAATTTGGCTCCATCTGAACATGCTTATCAGTTTTTGTTGGGTTTTTTTCAAAATTTTAAGAATCATTTCCTCTGAAAGTGGATAGCCTGGAGCTTTGCTATGTTGCATGAAATTTGGTTTCTATCGGTAACAGGAGCTCTTTCAAAAGAAGTTTGATCAGATGAAACTGAACTGTCTTGTGTTGATCATGAGGAGAAACTTGGAACTTTATGTGTATTGTCACTTATTTTTCAGCATCCAATTGGCACCATCGGTTTGTCGTATCCTAGTCATGTGTTTGAACTCACAACATCAAATCTGATGAACAAGCCAAAAACAGCTCAGGTAACATATTTTGTTGTATTACATATTCTATTCTTTTCTGAAAAATAAAATCAATAATTCAGCCATAGACTTTAGTTTAAGGGCTAAATACTGTACTAAAATCGAGTCTTTATTAATTTATTTGGCATACTTTACATTTATAAAGTCACTTCACTAATTCATGTGTGGTATGTTTGTTATTGTATTTATAAGCTTCAATAATTTACCCCATAGCATGTTTATTACATTATATATGTCAAGTTGATTGTCGTGTTTAGGAGGTTGCCATGGAAATGGAGATGAGTGAGGATGAGGAGGAGGATGACTTCCACGAGTTGTCTCCAACATACGATGAGTCAGACATTTTCTCTCATGATGACCATCTATCATCCAGCAGAAAGCAAGACCCACTTAGTAAGTTTTTATACATTTAGTTAATTATTTTTATCCATTATGTAAATTTCTTTTTTCCATTTAGTTTTTTTTATCCATTTAGTAAATTTCATTATTATTATGAACTTTTCATTTTTCATTATTATCTGTTTAGTAAGTTTCATATACTTTTATTATTGCAAGTACACTCAGTAATACATCATAATGTTTACATATAATGTCTGCTTGTAATGTTCAACTTGTATTCTGACATCTTTAACTGTCAACTTGTAGTGTTAAACTTGTATCTTGTTATGCTTGTATCTGACATCTTTAATTGTCTGCTCGTAGTGTTAAACTTGTATCTTGTTCTACTTGTATCTGACATCTTTAACTGTCTACTCGTAGTGTTAAACTTGTATCTTGTTTTACTTGTATCTGACATCTTTAATGTCTACTGGTAGTGTTAAACATCTTGTTCTACTTGTATCTGACATCTTTAACTGTCTACTCGTAGTGTTAAACTTGTATCTTGTTCTACTTGTATCTGACATCTTTAACTGTCTGCTCGTAGTGTTAAACTTGTATCTTGTTCTACTTGTATCTGACATCTTTAACTGTCTACTCGTAGTGTTAAACTTGTATCTTGTTCTACTTGTATCTGACATCTTTAACTGTCTACTCGTGGTGTTAAACTTGTATCTTTTTCTACTTGTATTCTGACATCTTTAACTGTCTACTCGTGGTGTTAAACTTATATCTTGTTCTACTTGTATCTGACATCTTTAACTGTCTACTCGTAGTGTTAAACTTGTATCTTGTTCTACTTGTATCTGACATCTTTAATGTCTACTCGTAGTGTTAAACTTATATCTTGTTCTACTTGTATCTGACATCTTTAACTGTCTACTTGTAGTGTTAAACTTGTATCTGACATCTTTGACTGTCTACTTGTAGTGTTAAACTTGTATCTTGTTCTACTTGTATCTGACATCTTTGACTGTCTACTCGTAGTGTTAAACTTGTATCTTGTTCTACTTGTATCTGACATCTTTGACTGTCTTCTCGTAGTGTTAAACTTGTATCTTGTTCTACTTGTATATGACATCTTTAATGTCTACTCATAGTGTTAAACTTATATCTTGTTCTACTTGTATATGACATCTTTAACTGTCTACTCGTAGTGTTAAACTTGTATCTTGTTCTACTTGTATATGACATTTTTAACTGTCTACTCGTAGTGTTAAACTTGTATCTTGTTCTACTTGTATCTGACATCTTTGACTGTCTACTTGTGGTGTTAAACTTGTATCTTGTTCTACTTGTATATGACATTTTTAACTGTCTACTCGTAGTGTTAAACTTGTATCTTGTTCTACTTGTATCTGACATCTTTGACTGTCTACTTGTAGTGTTAAACTTGTATCTTGTTCTACTTGTATCTGACATCTTTAATGTCTACTCGTAGTGTTAAACTTGTATCTTGTTCTACTTGTATCTGACATCTTTAACTGTCTACTCATAGTGTTAAACTTGTATCTTGTTCTACTTGTATATGACATCTTTAACTGTCTACTCATAGTGTTAAACTTGTATCTTGTTCTACTTGTATCTGACATCTTTAACTGTCTACTCGTAGTGTTAAACTTGTATCTTGTTCTACTTGTATCTGACATCTTTAACTGTCTACTCGTAGTGTTAAACTTGTATCTTGTTCTACTTGTATCTGACATCTTTAATGTCTACTCGTAGTGTTAAACTTGTATCTTGTTCTACTTGTATATGACATCTTTAATGTCTACTCGTAGTGTTAAACATCTTGTTCTACTTGTATCTGACATCTTTAACTGTCTACTCGTAGTGTTAAACTTGTATCTTGTTCTACTTGTATCTGACATCTTTAACTGTCTGCTCGTAGTGTTAAACTTGTATCTTGTTCTACTTGTATCTGACATCTTTAACTGTCTACTCGTAGTGTTAAACTTGTATCTTGTTCTACTTGTATCTGACATCTTTAACTGTCTACTCGTGGTGTTAAACTTGTATCTTTTTCTACTTGTATTCTGACATCTTTAACTGTCTACTCGTGGTGTTAAACTTATATCTTGTTCTACTTGTATCTGACATCTTTAACTGTCTACTCGTAGTGTTAAACTTGTATCTTGTTCTACTTGTATCTGACATCTTTAATGTCTACTCGTAGTGTTAAACTTATATCTTGTTCTACTTGTATCTGACATCTTTAACTGTCTACTTGTAGTGTTAAACTTGTATCTGACATCTTTGACTGTCTACTTGTAGTGTTAAACTTGTATCTTGTTCTACTTGTATCTGACATCTTTGACTGTCTACTCGTAGTGTTAAACTTGTATCTTGTTCTACTTGTATCTGACATCTTTGACTGTCTTCTCGTAGTGTTAAACTTGTATCTTGTTCTACTTGTATATGACATCTTTAATGTCTACTCATAGTGTTAAACTTATATCTTGTTCTACTTGTATATGACATCTTTAACTGTCTACTCGTAGTGTTAAACTTGTATCTTGTTCTACTTGTATCTGACATTTTTAACTGTCTACTGGTAGTGTTAAACATCTTGTTCTACTTGTATCTGACATCTTTAACTGTCTACTCGTAGTGTTAAACTTGTATCTTGTTCTACTTGTATCTGACATCTTTAACTGTCTGCTCGTAGTGTTAAACTTGTATCTTGTTCTACTTGTATCTGACATCTTTAACTGTCTACTCGTAGTGTTAAACTTGTATCTTGTTCTACTTGTATCTGACATCTTTAACTGTCTACTCGTGGTGTTAAACTTGTATCTTTTTCTACTTGTATTCTGACATCTTTAACTGTCTACTCGTGGTGTTAAACTTATATCTTGTTCTACTTGTATCTGACATCTTTAACTGTCTACTCGTAGTGTTAAACTTGTATCTTGTTCTACTTGTATCTGACATCTTTAATGTCTACTCGTAGTGTTAAACTTATATCTTGTTCTACTTGTATCTGACATCTTTAACTGTCTACTTGTAGTGTTAAACTTGTATCTGACATCTTTGACTGTCTACTTGTAGTGTTAAACTTGTATCTTGTTCTACTTGTATCTGACATCTTTGACTGTCTACTCGTAGTGTTAAACTTGTATCTTGTTCTACTTGTATCTGACATCTTTGACTGTCTTCTCGTAGTGTTAAACTTGTATCTTGTTCTACTTGTATATGACATCTTTAATGTCTACTCATAGTGTTAAACTTATATCTTGTTCTACTTGTATATGACATCTTTAACTGTCTACTCGTAGTGTTAAACTTGTATCTTGTTCTACTTGTATATGACATTTTTAACTGTCTACTCGTAGTGTTAAACTTGTATCTTGTTCTACTTGTATCTGACATCTTTGACTGTCTACTTGTGGTGTTAAACTTGTATCTTGTTCTACTTGTATATGACATTTTTAACTGTCTACTCGTAGTGTTAAACTTGTATCTTGTTCTACTTGTATCTGACATCTTTGACTGTCTACTTGTAGTGTTAAACTTGTATCTTGTTCTACTTGTATCTGACATCTTTAATGTCTACTCGTAGTGTTAAACTTGTATCTTGTTCTACTTGTATCTGACATCTTTAACTGTCTACTCATAGTGTTAAACTTGTATCTTGTTCTACTTGTATATGACATCTTTAACTGTCTACTCATAGTGTTAAACTTGTATCTTGTTCTACTTGTATCTGACATCTTTAACTGTCTACTCGTAGTGTTAAACTTGTATCTTGTTCTACTTGTATCTGACATCTTTAACTGTCTACTCGTAGTGTTAAACTTGTATCTTGTTCTACTTGTATCTGACATCTTTAATGTCTACTCGTAGTGTTAAACTTGTATCTTGTTCTACTTGTATATGACATCTTTAATGTCTACTCGTAGTGTTAAACTTATATCTTGTTCTACTTGTATATGACATCTTTAACTGTCTACTCATAGTGTTAAACTTGTATCTTGTTCTACTTGTATATGACATTTTTAACTGTCTACTCGTAGTGTTAAACTTTTATCTTGTTCTACTTGTATCTGACATCTTTGACTGTCTACTTGTAGTGTTAAACTTGTATCTTGTTCTACTTGTATATGACATTTTTAACTGTCTACTCGTAGTGTTAAACTTGTATCTTGTTCTACTTGTATCTGACATCTTTGACTGTCTACTTGTAGTGTTAAACTTGTATCTTGTTCTACTTGTATCTGGCATCTTTAATGTCTACTCGTAGTGTTAAACTTGTATCTTGTTCTACTTGTATCTGACATCTTTAACTGTCTGCTTGTAGTGTTAAACTTGTATCTTGTTCTACTTGTATATGACATCTTTAACTGTCTACTCGTAGTGTTAAACTTGTATCTTGTTCTACTTGTATCTGACATCTTTAACTGTCTACTCGTAGTGTTAAACTTGTATCTTGTTCTACTTGTATATGACATCTTTAACTGTCTACTCGTAGTGTTAAACTTGTATCTTGTTCTACTTGTATCTGACATCTTTAATGTCTACTCGTAGTGTTAAACTTGTATCTTGTTCTACTTGTATCTGACATCTTTAACTGTCTACTCATAGTGTTAAACTTGTATCTTGTTCTACTTGTATATGACATCTTTAACTGTCTACTCGTAGTGTTAAACTTATATCTTGTTCTACTTGTATCTGACATCTTTAACTGTCTACTCATAGTGTTAAACTTGTATCTTGTTCTACTTGTACCTGACATCACTTGTAATGTTCAACTAGTATCTAACATCTTTAACTGTCTACTTGTAGTGTTTGACTTGTATCTGACATCTTTAATTGTCTACTTTAGTGCCAGAATCTGTCAAGGATGAGGTTGAAGCTTTGGAACATTTTACAAGAGAGTTCAGAGAAAGGTAAATGATTATTTTCTCACACTTTCAAGAAAAATTGGTTTGCATGCTAGTAGTCTCCACTCACAAATGTAAGGGTTTATATATCACAGCTGAGGTTGTAGATTGATGTGATAAAGTTTACCAGTAATTTATGGATTGATAGTGGTTCTTCTTTGATAGATTCATTCTGAGAATGTTCTTAACCAATGCATTTTGTTTTCATACACAACCTCCTGGAAATTTAACAATTGTGTTAAATATCATTCCCTCCCACCCCCAAGGCCATACAGTTTTAAAGTTTTTGATGATGTAAGTTATATTCGAGTGTTGTCCTTATATGTCTGTGTAGCCTTGAAGAAGCAATTTATAAGTTGTTTTGGCCTGATGGAAATACCAGCTTGGTGTTCATGTAAACTGAGGAAAGACATGACACTCTGTAACCATGCTTGTTCTGTTATTTCTGAAGTGTTTTTTGAAGATGGAATTTTTTCATATGGAGAATTCATTTCATATTTTATGACTTTATCTAGATATGGAGAAACTCACCCTGTGTTCTATGTTGGATCATTAGACAACGCCATTAAAGACTCACTCGTCTGTCCTGCCAAAGAAGTAAGTTCTACATGTACCTAATGTTTCAGTATGATACAAAGGTTTTCTTTTCTTTTGAGACATAATAATTCCTAGATTTTCATCCCAAGCTGCCCTTGTGTTTTTTTTACCGTTTGCTGGTTTTCTACAATCGTTGCATACTGCATGCTTATTTGAATAAAGGTCTGGGAATATATTTTAGCTAACCTTTACAAGTGTTTACCAGAACTAAGCACTACCCAATAGTTTCACATTAATAGAGAAAATCAAATCTTCAATTCTCTTTACAGTCTGGAATACTATACTTTTTTATATCACTTTACTGATTAACCAATTATTGCAATCATCATTGGTTGAGTAAGTTTAAGTAAATGTTAAAAAAGTTAAATGTTGAATATTGAAAATCTTCCTATTTTTCATGTCGCCGTTCAACTACTTCTGAAGGAGTCATATGTATTTAATTAATATTTCATGTGTAGCTGTATACATAAAATACACAATATTTGTCAACGTCTGTCAAATTTTACAGGAGTTAAGACCCCTTTTTTTACTTATTTTTTTCATAAAGAATTGGTTTTCGATCAATAGTGGGGCAGACACATTTATTGTTTCTTTATATTGTAATAACATTTGGATTATTGTTTTTGATTAATGTGTAAAAAATCACAAATACTTGACATACAATGCACATCATGCTAAATGAAATAATTTGGCCCCTTTCATCTCACAAAATGTGCTTTTCCCTAATGTAAGGAAAAATGCCTCTCAAAATTTTATTTTTTTAAGCGGTTTGAACTCCAGTTTAAGATTCTTAAATAATGAAAAATAGAGGTGTTGGCTTGAAAACTGTTACAAACATACATACTTGAAATAAGCATTGTTTAATTTTCTCCCATATTTTAGTATTATGACTATTTTCCCCTATTACAGGGACTCGCCCCCATTTTCTGAAAACCAAGAAAAATAATTGGTATATTCTCATACTGATAAATGGGAAATAATCGCTAAACATCAACTTAATTGTCTCACTACGAAGAACGAGCGAAAGCGAGATTAAGGTGTTGCTTTCTGCCAAGGGCGGCGGCGTCAAACATTTATATTTAGCTCCAACGTTAAGATTTTGTTTTTACACAATTTCTCAACAAGTACAAGTGCTAGGACACTCATACTTGGATCATAGTTACAACTAACACCCTGCATCACATTATACACTAAAGATGCTGAGTATGACCTACATTTCATGGTCCATTGACTTTGTTTGATGCTGAATTTTGCATTTACCTCAAACTTTAAGTTTTCGTTTTTACACTATTTCTCAACAAGTACAAGTACAAGGACACTCATACTTGGATCATAGTTACAACTAACACCCTGCATCACATTATATACACTGCAGATGCTGAGTCCTTTTTTTTTTCAATTTATTTGAAAAAAAAATTTATTCTTTTTTTTTTATTTCTAATTTTTCTGTTTTTGTTTTTTTTAAATTATGTTTTACTTAGAAATACTGGTGTAAGTTTTGTGTGCAACTACCATCAAGTTCATATCTCAAAAACACTTAATGTATTTGATCGAAACTTCACACAATACTTCCTACAATATTTCTTAGTCATTAAACCTACTACATTAACCAAGTTAGATAACTCTTGCATGAATATAATGCAAATTCTTGTGTCATATTTTTGCAAATCGTGGTTGTTACTTAATTCATCAAATCAAATAACTATTGTAAATAAACACTCTTTAATATATTATTGAAGTTGTTATGTCATTTCTGTTTTACCACTGGATTAAAACAATATTTTTTGAGCTTTACAGATACATGCGGCCATTTTTGTTCAATGTACAGTGGAACCTCTTTAATCAGAACTTTCTCGTACCAGAGGAAAAGTTTGGATTAGAACGGTTTTTAGATTAGAAAGGTTTCTATTTTTAGACGCTTATCAATATATCTCAAAAATTACAGATATATTTTCCATGTATTGTTCATGTTTTTATCAGTATTTAAAGTGGATTATTGAAAATGAAGCAAGCAAAACATTGTTAAACATATATATGCTTTATTTTCATGCTAAATATTTTCATAACTTTGAATGCAACTAGTTTATAATGTTTTGAAATGTTCATATTGGAATATTATTGGAATGATAATGAACATATAATTATGTATAAGAAAATAACACAACAAGCATGTTCAACATAAATACATCATCATGTAAAGTATATATTTCACACTTTCAACACATTCATGTTTTTGCTTTATTACTGCATAAATCTTTGTTTGCTTTTGCACACATTTATGATTCACTATTTTTTTTCATTTTCTTCTGTTTTACTGTAGCTGGTAATTGATGCCTAATTAGTTATTCAAACACCTTTTGCGACTTTCACACTTGTGCTGATCAAATGCACACACCGGGTAAACAAGCGGCGAAATTCTTCTTGTTTGTCAACACCTTTTAAAGTGTCAGGGATTAAACTGATTAGCGGTCGTGTATTGTCAATATCAATAATCAGACGAGACTAAGATCCGCCGAGACAAAGGCTCGGATCCGAAAGGTAAAATATATAGTTATTTAGAGAAAGAAATCTTTCGAACGAGTATGGTTTTTGGAATAGAAAGGTTTCAGTTTGCCAAGGTATTTTTACGATAAAGAAAGAATAAGAAATTTCGGGACCGACAAAAATGTTCAGTTCAGGAGTATGGATTAGCATGATCCCACTGTATTTTAATTTTTTCTCTCCCATGTGTGTATTAATTGTCAAAGCGGACACGGCGAGACATATCATTCCGCGGAATTCTTGTGGTTTTTTTTTTAGTTTTCAACTACATGTACATTGTATTTACGTATCAAAAATGTTGTTATTTTTGTACTATAACCATGTTTCTTTTATCTTCAGAGAAAGTTGTTGGCCATATACCTTCATCATGACAGTAGTATTCTGGCAAATGTGTTCTGCTCACAGGTATTTTGTAATGAAGGCATAGTCAACTACCTGACGAATAATTTTATCACATGGGCATGGGACATGACACATGAAACGAATAGTGCAAGGTATGTGGTCCCTTCTTTTTGTAGATAAGGTGATAATAATAATTGTGATATTCATAAACTCAATGCGTATATTGAATTGCTTATTTGTAAAAGGATCAAGCATTGTTAGGCGTGATATGTTTAATTTTCATTAAAAATGGATTCTACTTGTTTGCAATAGGATGAAAAAGTTTTTCCTTTTCAATCGCAATATAGCAATGTTATTTTTTCTTACTTTTTATTAGTTCAGTTGGTTACATGTCTGACTATCAATCCAGGGTGTGTGAGTTCAAATTCACGTCCGGCAACAGTCTTTGTGATGACTGATATACATTATCATTAGTCTTTCACTGCTGATTCAGGTGGGAAAGTTATCAATCCAGGGTGTGTGAGTTCAAATTCACGTCCGGCAACAGTCTTTGTGATGATTGATATACATTATCATTAGTCTTTCACTGCTGATTCAGGTGGGAAAGTTATCAGTTACTTACGGAGATGAGGTATGCTCGAGTACTGGTTAACCTTTCAGGATCCCAGAGGACAGTGGTTAGGTTAACTGATTGTCAGATAGCCCTCGATGGCATTAAAATGATGCTATATATTCATTTAATCAGTCAATTTTTAAATTTTTGTCGTTGAAATAGTATCTTTATCATAAAATTATAGATTAAAACAAAATAAATGAAAACAAAAATGAATACTGTAATTTTGTAGTAATGCACAGGAATAGATGCTCTTCAAGTTGGTAAGTTTACCAGCACAACAACATATAGCTAATTATATTAATTTGATAAACTCATGAAATACATGTTATGTAGGCTTTTTGTCTCGCCTTTCAGAAGAATGATTGTTTCATTGAATATTTAGCATCATTTTTATGTCATCGAGGGCAAACTGGCATCAGTTAACCTAACCCCTCTTTCCTGGGATCCTTGAAGGTTAACCAGTACCCGAGCACACATCTCCGTAAGAACTGAAAACTTTCCTGCTTGAATCAGCTGTGCAAGACATAGGATAGTGCGACACAATTTAGTATATCAATCATCATGGAGAGAGTTGCGGGGAGGGGATTGGAACTCACAACCCTTAGATTGATAATCAGACATGCCACTGACAGAGCTAACCAGTCTCATTATAAGCTAGACTTCATAGTAGTCACATTTTGTGATAAAAGTGATATGGATGAGACCTTTAATTCTACAGAATTTTTTTCTTAGACGTTTCAACACATTTGACATTTATAATGGCTGTTTTATGGTACAATTCACAGACTGGTTACCATGGCAACAAGACATTTTGGAAGTGTAGCAGCTAATCAGATTCGTAGTTACAATGCTGATCATTTACCAGTAGTATTACTTATTTCACGGTCCAGAGCAACTAATGAAGTTGTAGATGTGATAAGAGGTTTGTATTTTACACACTCTTTTGATGTTTTTTTACCCTTGAAAAAATATGCACAGTTTTTACCTGGCTGATATTAAAGTTGTATTTTCACACAAAATCTTCTTCAAAGACTTTTCATTGAGTATTAACAGTTTGTCTGAATTTATAAAACTCAGAGTTATGCTCAACTGAGTTAATGTTAATCAAACCAATGATAGCCTTGTTATTCATTGTAGCATGGATTTTTAGCTTGATAATAGTGTCGGCGATGTTTTTTCAGGTTAAATTTTTTTATCAGGTAAGATATCTATGCAATCACTCATTTGATATGAATGAAACTTCACATGTGTCTCCAGCATCATCAATGGAACACACAGAGACAAGAACCATAACTTTGGATTGCTTTTTGGCAGATTTATGGCCCTTTTTGGACTTAATTGTTCAGGTTAAAGTTTTTTATCAAGTAAGATATTTATGCAACCACTCATTGGATATGAATGAAACTTCACATGTGTGCTCACCATCATCAATGGAACACACACAGATAAGAACCACAACTCTGGGTTGCATTTTGGCACTGTTATGTTTCTTTTTGGACTAAATTTTTCAGGTTAGATTTTTTTTATAAGGTAAGATATCTGTGCAACCAACCACTCATTAGAATTGAATGAAACTTCACATATGTGTTCAGTATCACCAATGGAATGCACAGAGATAGGAATTATAACTCTGGGTTGCATTTTTACAGAGTTATTTCCAGAAAAAGCAGTTGTTTTAGAACAGCATCGAAGTAGTCTAGCACGCTGTCCCTCTAACAGCTCTAGTTATTGGATGGTTTTAACACAAACAGAGTTAAGCACAAGTTTTATAACCTCAGGCCTATATCTCAGCTTACCAGGATGAGACTTTCTTCTGTCATTCTCATTTCTCTTGGCCTCTCAGCTTGCTCTGTAGCTTTTAAGGCATTTCCTCCAAACACCTTAAGTATGAAAGTATATGTGATTAACAGATTATTTGGAATATTTTTATGCCATCAAGTACTAACAGAAAATCATTTAACCTTAACCATTTTTTCATGGGATCCTTGAAGCTAAACCTGTGCTATAGCACACCCATATCTGCAAGTAACTGATAATTTTCCCATTTGAATCAAATGTGAATCTTAAAGACAATGAGACGAAATTTCATATGACGTGCACAGAGAATTTGGCCAGGTAGGGATTTGAGCTCAAGGTCACTGGATTTAGAGTTTAAATCCCTACCTTTCATGACTGTGGTAGGAGCGGAGACATTTGTGTATACTTTTTAGATGATATTAATTTTGTACACACTTGATTTCCAATAGTTACAATGTTTTAACTTTATTGACACCTGAAGAAATTGTGTTCGTAGGTGTTGTCACTGTTATTAAAAGTTACCATGACTATATAGGTGATTTGACGGTAGACGAATTGATGTCCAAGTTGATACAAGACCATGAAGTATTCTCGGAACAGCAGCAGAGAGACATGGTGGAAGAGGTACCATCTCTCTTATATCTTTATGTCCATGTTTACAGAGTATTTATTGTTGTTAACAAGAACTTTCTGAACTTCATGTTGGACCAAATCAAATAAAGGGGTTAGAGTTCAGTAAGGGGACTTTGACTTTTACCTGGGAATACTATAGAAAAACAGTGGATTTTATATCCATAAAGGGCCAGCAGGAGCTAAAAAAGGGATTAAAATTTAGAATTTTCAAATACCAACTTCTTAAGAACTGATATTAAAGCCAAAATAGTTCATATTTGGTATAAATGATACAAAAGTATATGCAAGTGTATTTAGTTTGACCAAATAAAGGGGCTAGAGTCTATTGGCGTCCAGCAAGGGGACTTTGCTTTAGACATGAAATGAAAAATTCTCATTTTTCTTATTCTCATTTGAACCACTTGTTTTCATTTGTATATGTTTAGTAAATATCAAGTTTAATCTCCAGTAAGATGATAGTATATTGTATAAATATGAGATTGTTTTTATTGTTATAGGCTGAGATATTTGGTTGTTTGTTGTTAAAGGCCGAGTTAATGGTTATTTGTTGTATGGGCAGAGATATTGGGTATTTTGTTGTTAAAGGCTGAGATATTTGGTTATTTGTTGTTATAGGCTGAGATATATGGTAATTTGTTGTTATGGGCTGAGATATTTGGTTATTTGTTATTATAGGCCGAGATATATGGTAAATTGTTGTTATAGGCTGAGATATTTTATTTGTTTTTATGGCGGAGATATTTGGTTATTTGTTGTTGTAGGCTGAGATATTTGGTTATTTGTTGTTATGGGCTGAGATATTTGGTTATTTGTTGTTATAGGCTGAGGTATTTGGTTATTTGTTGTTATGGTCTGAGATATATGGTTATTTGTTGCTATAGGCTGAGATATATGGTTATTTGTTGTTATAGGCTAAAATTTTTGGTTATTTGTTGTTATAGGCTGGGATATTGGGTTATTTGTTGTTACAGGCTGAGATATTTGGTTATTTGTTATTTTAGGCTGAGATATATGGTTATTTGTTGTAACAGGCTGAGATATTTGGTTATTTGTTGTTTGTTGTTATAGGCTGAGCTATTTGGTTATTGGTTGTTTTAGGCTGAGATATTTGGTTATTTGTTGTTAGGCTGAGATATTTTGTTATTTGTTGTTATGGGCTGAGATATATGGTTATTTGTTGTAACAGGCTGAGATATTTGGTTATTTGTTGTTTAAGGCTGAGATATTTTGTTATTTGTTGTTATGGGCTGAGATATATGGTTATTTGTTGTTTAAGGCTGAGATATTTAGTTATTTGTTGTTTAAGGCTGAGATATATGGTTATTGGTTGTTACAGGCTGAGATATTTGGTTATTTGTTGTTTGTTGTTATAGGCTGAGCTATTTGGTTATTGGTTGTTTTAGGCTGAGATATTTGGTTATTTGTTGTTAGGCTGAGATATTTTGTTATTTGTTATTATGGGCCGAGATATATGGTAAATTGTTGTTATAGGCTGAGATATTTTATTTGTTTTTATGGCGGAGATATTTGGTTATTTGTTGTTTAAGGCTGAGATATATGGTTATTGGTTGTTATAGGCTGAGATTTTTGGTTATTTGTTGTTATAGGCTGGGATATTTGGTTATTTGTTGTTACAGGCTGAGATATTTGGTTATTTGTTGTTATAGGCTGGGATATTTGGTTATTTGTTGTTACAGGCTGAGATATTTGGTTATTTGTTGTTATAGGCTGAGATATTTGGTTATTTATTGTTACAGGCTTAGATATTTGGTTATTTGTTGTCATAGACTGAGATAATTGGTTATTTATTGATATAGGCTGAGATATTTGGTTACTTATTGTTATAGGCGGAGAGAGAAGCTAGAGATTCAATCAGAAATGAACAAGATGCAGCCTACAAGCAGTCTTTAGAAGTAGACAGAAAGAAGGTGAGTTTTTACCATAAATATGGATAAAATATACGTCAAATTTATGAACAAATTTTATTTTAAAAACAATAATCATAACTTTCTTTTAAAATTTAGAAGTTACCTTTATGTATCAATTTAAAATACATTACTCACTGGGATGGTGCAGATGATGTTAGTTTTACCTTAAAAAGACAAATGGTAATTTGATAAATTTTCACTTGACATTATTTTTGAAAAAAATATACATGCATGATGCATATATAACAGAACATCCCAGTATACCAAAAACATAATTTTGTCCTGATATCCCAGTATGTCGGTGTTATAATTTTGTCCCAAGTAAATATGACAGATATCCCAGTATGTCAAAGACTTAATTTTGTCCCAAGTAAACTAGACAGATATCCCAATATGTCAAAGACACAATTTTGTCCTGATATGCTAGTATGTTAAAGTTGAAAAAATTTTCCCAAGACTATATGACAGATATCCCCGTATGTCAAAGACATAATTTTGTCCCAAGAAAATATGACAGATATCCCAGTAAGTAAGAGACTTAATTTTGTCCCAGGTAAACTAGACAGATATCCCAGTATGTCAAAGACACAATTTTGTCCCAAGTAAACTAGACAGATATCCCAGTATGTCAAAGACAATTTTGTCCTGATATCCCAGTATGTAAAAGTTGAAAATTTTTCCCAAGAATATAAGACGGATATCCCTGTATGTCAAAGACATAATTTTGTCCCAAGAAAATATGACAGATATCCCTGTATGTCAACGACTTAATTTTGTCCCAAGTAAACTAGACAGATATCCCAGTAAGTCAAAGACTTAATTTCGTCCCAAGTAAACTAGACAGATATCCCAGTATGTCAAAGACACAATTTTGTCCTGATATCCCAGTATGTTGAAAATTTTTCCAAATAAAATATAATGGATATCCCCGTATGTCAAAGACATAATTTTGTCCCAAGAATATATGACAGAATATCCAATTTTGTCAAAGTCATAATTTTGTCCCTACTTTTAAAAGGAATCCTTATAACTTAAATGGTTGTAAGTCATATTTTTTCTGCATGTTTATAATTATTGTAGATGAAATCAGATTATAATGTAAATTACTGAACAATATGAACTGTTTAATTTAACATTAACGAAAGCTGGTCGCTTTTGTTAAAACATGACTCCTAAGCAATAAATGCAATAAAAATGGTAGAAAATATGTGCAATATGTGTGTACTAGATGGGCATGCTTATAACAATATAATAATGCTTAATACAATGTTCCTTTTGATCAGAGGGAAGCTCGATTAGAAGAAGAAAGAAAACAAGAAGAGATGAAGCAAGTAGAACAGCAGAAAAAGGATGACGAATACCGAAAAAGACGTGAAGATGAAGCATTGAAGCAGGTATTATATGATTGAAGTTACATGTAATGCTTAACTGCTTACAACTACATGGGTTTAAATATAAATTGTGCTATTTACCTGTTTATTTTGAAGAAAAAAACGTTTATTGGAATGTAATTTTAAGTTTATATTCTATGTTGATTGTCAATCAAAATATCAGTAGTAATCAGCTTTGTATCATTTTTACCCAGTGTCCTCAATGACAAATGGTCTAAGTTGCTGAGGTCATGGGTTGGAGCCCAACTCGGTCCAAAAATTTTATTTGAGAATGATTGCCAGTTAAATGCGAAAGTACGGTGGTTCTACTAAGGTTTATTTTGAGAAATTCTCCACTAATGAAACTTGATATGCCATATATAACACGTCAGGTGTTGGAAATGGTTTTAACTCCTTATTTAAAACCAGGTTTTCCTAACCATGGATGTCGTTTGTGGGTTGGGTTGGTATCAAACTAATGATTTCGTTCAATGACTTTGGTTAAGATTGAGCTATATGAGTGAAAATTTGTACATAGGTAGCTCACATAGAGGTAAAAATTGGGATTGCATATGCAGTCACTGGGGTCAATGTCACTGTTACTAAAATTAGAAACATGTTTTCCGTTCGGTAACTTTAGATAGGAATGAGCTATTTTAATGAAACTGAATACATAGGTAGCTTTTATTGAGACAAATGATGGAATTGAACATGGGATCACTGGGGCTAAGGTCACTGTGGTAAAAATAGAAAAATAGTTTCCATTCACTAACTTGAGGAAGAAATGAGATATTGGTGCATAGACAAAGGTTGGTATCAAGTTAATTGTTTCTAAAAATAACCGCTCAGTATCATCAGTTTTAAACAGCTGAGTGCATATAAACTGAGAGTGTTTATTTCTTGCATAGAACTTTTTTTTTTTCTAGTTTGTGTTTTTGTTTTGAAGCAACACCACATTCAACCAATTTCAGGTTATATGTGGCATCGTATATTAGTGTTGGTGGAAGACCTCAGAATTAATTAATCTAATTTTAACCACAGTCCTTCTGCATGTAACTGGCAAACTTTCTCATATAAAGTGTATGGACGCTGTCAGCATCAAGGGGTCAGTTATCCAGAGATAAATCACCAAGCAATACAGGAACTGATGTTTGTTTAAAGAAGTAAAAATTTTATGAGCCATTTATAATCTGTATGAGTTGTAGATCAGTCATTCTATTTTTATAAATAACAGTTTGATTCCAAAGTTTTCCCCAATTTTAATTCCTACTTAAATTTTCCAATGTTCTGTAATAGGCCATTCAGGATTCATTAGCGAAAGAGATTCCAGATGAGCCCCCCGCAGCATGTACGGAGGTCACGTGCAAACTACGAATACGGACGCCTAGCAGGGAGATGATGGAGCGGAGATTTTATGGCAAAAATAACCTTGGTGCTGTCTTAAACTACATTACATCAAAGGGATTTCATTTAACAGAATATAAACTACTGACCACATATCCACGTAGAGATGTAAGTGTTAAGAAATGGCCATACTATATACATTATAATACATGTAATTATATTCAAGAAAATATACTTTGTTTTTATAGAGTTCATGTTTTAAATTTCTTCTGAAATATTCATTGAGCTATTTAGTTTCCATATCACAAGATGTGATATAGTAAAAGTATAATATTTAATGAAATAATGTAAAAGGTAAAGCAAAATCTTTGACATTAGATGTCAAGATAAGAATATATACATTAACCCTTTACTCCATAGATATGCGTTTCCCCGCACCAATCACTGCTCGTCACGAGCAATCTGAACACTTCCTGCACTGTTTTCCACTCTGTCAGTTAATATAAACATAATTCACTCATTGCTGATACATTGTAAATTAATGCTTTCAATATTAGAGGTGTCCAAAGGCGTCTTTATGAAGTAAAGTTAAATTTGGCAATTGTTCTTGCCTTTCTGGCCTGCCAGGACGAAGTACAAGGAGAGCTATTGTCATGACCCCAGCGTCTGTAGACACCCAGGTTAAATTTTTGCGTTTAAGTTTCAGTTATCTATGCAACCACTCATTGGATGTCAATGAAACTTGTGTGTTTACCATCAGTAATGGAACACACAGAGATAAGAACCATAACTCTGGATTGCATTTTAGCACAGTTATGGTCCTTTTTGGATTTAGACACCCGGGTTAAACTTTGCATTTAGTTGCGTTTAAGTTTAAGATATCTATGCAACCACTCATTGGATGTGAATGAAACTTCACATGTGTGTACACCATCATCAATGGAACACACAGAGACGAGAACCATAACTCTGGTTTGCATTTTGGCACAGCTATGGCCCTTTTTTGACTTAGACACCAAGGTTAAACTTTGCATTTAGTTGCGTTTAAGTTTAAGATATCTATGCAACCACTCATTGGATGTGAATGAAACTTCACCTGTGTGTTCACCATCATCAATAGAACACACAGAGACAAGAACAATAACTTTTGATTGCATTTTGGCACAGTTATGCCCCTTTTTGGACTTAATTTTTCAGGTTAACGTTTTTTATCAGGTAAGATATCTATGCAATCACTCATTGGATATGAATGAAATTTCACATGTGTGCTCACCATTATCAGTGGAATACACACAGATAAGAACCTTAACTCTGGGTTGCATTTTGGCAGTTATGACCCTTTTTGGACTTAATTTTTTAGGTTAAGGTTTTTTATCAGGTAAGATATCTATGCAACCACTCATTGAATATGAATGAAACTTCACATGTGTGCTCACCATCATCAATGGAATACACACAGACAAGAACCATAACTCTGGGTTGCATTTTGGCACAGTTATGTTCCTTTTTCGACTTAATTTTTCAGGTTAAAGTTTTTTATCATGTAAGATATCTATGCAACCACTCATTGGATATAAATGAAACTTTGCATGTGTGTTCACCATCATCATTGAGACACACAGAGACAAAAAACATAACTCTGGGTTGCATTTTGGCAGAGTTATGGCCCTTTAAGACTTAATTTTTCATCTATAGACACCCAGGTTAAACTTTTGCATTTAGATGCGTTTAAGTTTTGGTGTTTGCCTCCAGTCTCAATCTTTGCATTGGTGGTAAGTTTTATCCCATCGGCGAGCTTTGTTGTCAACTCTTTTTTAGCAAAGCTCTAAGTGAGCACTTTTTTGTCAGCCTGGTGTCTATCAACAATTGCTTAAGCATTATCTCCTGAAATCTTTCTCAGGATATTAACCAAAATTAGCCTAATAAGGGCATAACAAATTAAATCCGAGATTTTCATCAAAATTTGTTCCTAAATGGAAGTGCTGGGGTAAGATGGGGGGGGGGGAGGGGGGGGGGGGGGAGGGGGGGGGGGGAGGTGGCGGGTACAATTATATTCTTCATTTTCTGATTTGGTAAAATATATTGTCCAAAATATGACAATAAAATATGTCTGGGTGAGTAAAAAGGAATGGTGTTGGATGGGTTGTGAAAATCTAGCAATTAATTTATTATGGCCTAATTTGAATCTATAATAGAAAGGATTTAAAATATAACAATAGCTTTAATAGCTCCTCTAGAACCCATGAGTCACATTCATTTAATACAATGAAATTTAATGTTATGATCATCTGCTTAAAGTTACACAAACCATTGTCTTGAGGTAAAAATGGCTCCACCCTGGGGTCATAATTTATTGTTATATAGAGTTATATAGGGATTCAAAGAAAACTAAAAAGATCCTATGTGTAATGAGAGGTTTGATATTTTGGATAAATCTTGTTTCTCTTTTTTTTTTAATTAGCAAGGCCTACTTAGGTCAGTCAGTAGTGCATCTGATTATCAAACCAGGGGTCATGAATTCAAATCCCCACCTGGCCACAGTCTCCGTGATGATTGATATACAAAATTTCATTGTCGTTCGCCTCTCACTGCTGATTCAAGATGGAAAAGTTATCAGTTACTTGCAGAAATAATTGTGTTCGAGTACTGGTTAACCTTCCAGGATCCCAGGAAAGAGTGGTTAGGTTAATGATCATCTGTTAGCCCTCAATAGCATAAACAACATGCTAAATATTCTTACAATTTATCTGAATTGTTTTGTGTGCAATGAATAATGAACATACGTTTTATTCGATGAGAAAATACTTATATTATATTGTAAAGTCAATAAATCTCAGTTTCTGTTATATTCTTGCATTAACCATGGTGTCTTGTGCCACAGGTGAGCAATTCAGGGCCAGTATGTCCCTCTGGAATACTATTATTGTATGCTGTGATAACATTAATAAAATGGACGTTTTCTGATATTTTGCAGCTCTCAAATGAAGACACAAAGAAAACGTTAGAGGATTTAAAACTGTGCCCACAAGAGACTTTGATATTGGAGGAACGTACATGAATATTTAAAAAAGTCAATTATTGTTAAAAACGTACACGGCAATATGTTGTTGTGTTAAATATACAGGAGTTTAGGTCTTTCAAGATGTTAAAACAGTTGCATATTATTGAAATGGATGAAAATTGAATTTAGTGTACATTTATTCTTGGTCATCAGGCAATGTTGCTCGGAACTTCGAGAACTGAAGCTGTACGTAGAGACAGAGTGCGCTTGATTTATAATCTGACTATCGGCACTTGATTTACTTTTCTGATATTGTGTGAAATTTAAGATTACTTGGGAGCACAGATCAAGTGACGGCTATAGGAAGATCTTATTCCTGAATGTTGTGTTTTCACCCCCCCTTCCCCCTCCCCCAAGAACCTCCGTCTTGTAAGAAAATTTTAATCTCAAATTGAAATTTATACCCGAGTCTTATATCTGAGTGTGGAAGCCTAAAGGTTTCTGCAGTTTACTGGTCCTGATATCCAAGTGTTTAAATCCTAATGCTTCGTCAATTTACTGGTCATGGTTTAGACTTCAGTTTAAGATATCGAGATGTGGATACAAAATAACTAAACATAAATCTCCAACACTTCCAGTGAGAGAGACGGACAGAAGTGGGTCCAGACAGGAAGTTGTGACTGGTGATAAGATAGAAATGTGTGTGTACAATGATATTATTATTATTATAAATGATTATCACATGAAAAGTTATAAAGTTTGTGACTTACAGTTCTTATGTTAACAGAATTTTGCAATTGACTTGAAGCAAGCTGTCGATCAAATAAGTCAATAATCCAATCAGTGATCAATATTGTTTGCAGGGCCACCATTTTCCTTAGACAAGCTTACGGTCTCTAAGTAAACACTACATTGTATTTACTTGGACAAACAGTGCCATGTGGCCAGTGGGAGGAGCGATAGTCACTCTCGTGTCGGCTCACAGATGGAAAATAGATACAATAGATTTCATCAACATTTTATACAATGGCAGTTGCAAATCACGAGTTCAGCGTAAACTGCCGTAATGAGAGACTGATGAATTGTGTTTGTGATATTTTAAATTATCTGTTATATTTATGTTATGCTTTGTTGTACGTGTAGTTTAATAAAAAGAATCTTAACACCCAAGTCCTAAACCCATCTACCTTCTCTCGATTTCTAAAACAATATGACTATAGTGTGTAAACTACTTTTGTTAACTTTTGAAAACAAAATATGAATCATATAGTTCAACAGTGTCTGTTTTAAGCACATATTTGATACTTTTTTATATTAAGGTCTTGAGTATATGCATGTCTTTTGGCTGATCTTGAACAAACAATGATGAAATAATGAAATCAATTTTTGGATAAAATATTTCTTCAGTATTTAATCTTGTCAAGTTGTGAAGTACATATTTATGGTACATGTATATCCATTATTACTGGTAGTATACAGTAACTTAGTAACCATTGTTATGATGCTTTTACCAAAAAAGGAACAGAAAACTGAAAAAATATTAATATTATGTGGTATAATATGACAACATGGACTCTGTTGTTGTGTAACCAGAACCAGGAACCATGGTACCTCTGCTGTTATGTAACAAGTGTCAGAAACCATGGTACCTCTGCTGTTATGTAACAATTGTCAGAAACCATGGTACCTCTGCTGTTTCGTAACAAGCGTCGGGAACCTTTGTACCTCTGCTATTGTGTAACAAGAATTGGGAACTATGTAATCTCTGTTGTTGAATAATATGAATTTGGAACTGTGGTATCTCTGCTGTTAACCCTTTATTTCATATAGACGCCTTTGGACACATCTAATATTGAAAGCCTTAATTCACCACGTATCAGCAATGGGTGATTTATGTTTATATTTACTGACAGAATGGAAAACAGTGCAGGAAAGCCAAAGTTGGGAAACCCCACAAATGTCCAAGGAGAGCTTTTGCCATGACCAACCTCTGTAGACACCAAGATGTAACACAAAGAGACAAGAACCATACTCTGGATTGCATTTTGGCATAGTAATGGCCCTTTTTAGACTTCGACACCCAGATTAAACTTTTGCGTTTAAGTTTGAGATATCTAACACAGGAAGTGTTTAGAATGCTCGTTATGAGCAATCTGAACGCTTCCTGCACTGTTTTCAATGACCTTCTGTGATTGGATAGGGAAAACGCGTTTCTATGGAGTAAAGGGTTAAGTAACAAGAATTGGGAACCGTGGTACTTCTGCTGTTGGGTAATCAGAATCGGGAACCAAGGTACCACTGTTGTTGGGTAATCAGATTTTGTAACTATGGAACCTCTGTTGTTGATTTACAAGATTCAGGAACCATGGTACCTCTGTTGTTTGGTAATCAGATTTGGTAACAATGGTACCTCTGCTGTTGAGTAAGAAGAAACAGGAACCATGGTTACCAGGAACCATGGTACCTTTGTTGTTTAGTTACAAGAATTGGGGGCCGTGGTACCTCTGCTGTTGGGTAATTAGAATCAGGAACCATGATATTTTTCTGCTTTCGGGTTAACAGAATTGGAAACCATGGGAACTCTATTGTTGAGCAATCTTGATCAGTAACCATGGAACCTCTGCTTTTGAGTTACAGAATCGGGGAACCATGGTACCTCTGTTATTGAGTTACAAGATTCGGGAACCATGGAACCTTTGTTGTTTGGTTACAGAATCAAGAACCATGGAACCTCTGTTATTGAGTTACACGATTCAGAAACCATGGAACCTCTGTTGTTGAGTTACAAGATTCGGGAACCATGGAACTTCTATTGTTGAGTTACAGAATTGGGAACCATGGAACCTCTGTTGTTGAGTTACAAAATCGGGAACCATGTAACCAGCTTCAGCAGTCAATTGCTAAATATTTATAAATATTATGTACAGTACCATAGCAGTTATATACCTAATGTTGGTAAAATTATGAAGCACACCTTTCTAAAAAAAACAATGTAAAAAAGAAAGAAAAAAAATAAAATGATTTAAGAACTTCTTATTTTGTTAGTTTTTATCTCCATGTACATGTTTATAAAGATTACATAACTACTGAACTGTCCATTTATTTGTTATTAAAGGGAGTATATCAGGAAAAACATTATAAATGTCTTAAAAAAGAAATATTTTTTAAAATGGATAAAAAGCATCTCATTATCATAAATAAAATCTGAATGGTTTGGTATATCGGTTTCTCCAAAACGTGACAAAAATCGATGCTGCAATATGAGTTACAAACTTTAAAATGAAATCCCATTTGAAAAATAGAAAGCACTTACTGCTTGAACACCTTCACATCGTCACTTGAATTTATCTAAGATGAAACAAATTTTATATTGTGTAAACCTAACTGACGGATGAAATTTAATAAAAATGAAAACACATGACTTATTTAATATGTCACAAAATATGTTGCAATTTTAAGCTGGAGATCTTTTTTAGTGTAACAGGCGCGGAGCCAAAGTTGGGAAACCCCACAAATGTCCAAGGAGAGCTTTTGCCATGACCAACCTCTGTAGGCACCCAGGTTAACGTTTTGCGTTTAAGCTAAAGAGATCAATGCAACCACTCATTGGATATGAATGAAACTTTGCATGTGTGGTCACCATCATCAATGTAACACAAAGAGACAAGAACCATACTCTGGATTGCATTTTGGCATAGTTATGGCCCTTTTTAGACTTGGACACCCAGATTAAACTTTTGCGTTTAAGTTTAAGATATCTATACAACCACTCATTGGATATAAATGAAACTTCGCATGTGTATGTTCACCATCATCAATGGAAAACACAGACAAGAACCATAACTCTGGATTGCATTTCGGCAGAGTTGCGGCCCTTTTTGGACTTAATTTTTCTGTATAAATTTTTTTATCAGGTAAGATAGATATCTATGCAATCACTCATTGGATATGAATGAAACTTCACATGTGTGTTCACCATCATCAATGGAACATACAGAGCAAGAACCATAACTCTGGGTTGCATTTTGCCGAAGTTTCGACCCTTTTGTACTTAATTTTTCACCTGTAGACGCCCTGGTTAAACTTTTTAACTCTGGATTGCAGTTTGGCAGAGTTATGGCCCTTTTTGGACCTTATTTTTCATGTTAAAGTTTTTTATCAGGTAAGATATCTATGTAACCACTCATTGAATATGCGTTTAATTGCGTTAAAGTTTTGGTGTTTGCCTCCAATCTCAATCTTTGCATGGGTGGTGAGTTTTATCCCATCGGCGAGCTTTGTTGTATTCCGACAACTCTTGTTAATATATTAGCTCTACAAGCCGTTTTGAGCGAAATTTTAATAAAATATTTTCTCTGAAAGTTCAAGACCCTAGACCTTGGATATTTTACCTGTAGCATTGCATGGAGGTCCTGTAAAAGACTGTTGAAGTCAGGTCCCTGGGGTCACATTTGGGGCCGCTGGAGGGGTCACTGTTTTACATACAGTTATATAGGGAAAATGTAGACGGGAACATACCTTAATTTTTCATTACATCTTAACTGAACTTGCACAGCAGTTATATAACCACAATATCTCGGACGAGTTCTTATATAAGGGCTTATAAGCACATTGTAAGCAAAATTATAAAAAAACAACATTTTCTCTACAAGTTCAAGCCCTCTTGGGTCTCTTGTTTTTGAATAAATATCCTTTTGACAGTACGAGGTCAAAAAGTATACACAAGCATGACATACTGAAAAAAAATGTTTTAACCAGTTTAAAAAATCCATTTTTTATATAATAGTATTCTATTTAATGTTGCTGAATGAACTTGAAAACTATGCAACAGCCATGATACTGTTACTTCACCCAGAGCTGCATTCAGTTGTGTTAAATATTGAATTGGCTGATGTGTCAAATGATGTGATTATTATAAATGTTTGGTGATATAGCAAGCACTTTTGAGAGTTATATGCTTACGTTTTATTTCTTGACTAAGCGTGAAATGGCGGGAAAGCTCCGAAGTAGTCAACTTTCCGTTAAATGTCTGTTCACCTGTGGACCAAGGGACACTTTCCTAAAATAAATTAATTTTCCCAATAGATTTTAATGGCAGTAGATCAAATGTGCATAGACCTGATGTTATATAAGTTTTAAAAAGTATTTCCCAATCTACAATTTAAAGGTGAACAAAGAATCTTATCTAAGTTGAGATGAATTTGTAAACGTTTTCATCCAAACGACCATAAAAACTCAATGAGAGCAGTTTGACAATCTTTCTAGGAGAGGTGATTGACGATTTTTTAAACACTTAGTGTGGGTGAATTTTGATTATTTTTAACTTTTTTACTGTTGTCAATGCTCAATTTGATGGCCGTGAAGGTTGTCATATACGCTTGTATTGGTGGTGGATCTTCACCAAACTGACAGATATAAAAATACCGCGGGTCCCTTTAAAACACACGACAATGATTAAAGCGAACATTTCAATTTTCGTTTTCATTTTTAATGGTAAAACAGATAAAGAAATGAGGAAGTTCTTTTAAAATTATGATTAAACGGCCAATTTTCAAAATAATAAATCGGGACAATATTTTTTTCTTAAAATTGTATTAGTTTTTTTTTTTTACAATTGTTTTTTTTTTTCTCTCTCTCAAATTATTCATTTCTCCTGAAGTCTGCTGCATTTCTTCGTGCTTTGTCTGCCGTCTCTTTCACTCTCCTCCTTCTCTCGGGCCCATCTGGAGTTTCCCTGTGTATAAAGAAAACGAGGAAACTTAAGCATATTGCATTAGATTTTGCTTCTGTAAATCGTAGTTAACAATTGCACATTACAAAACAATAAACAGGTTTGTGTTGATACGGGTTTTACAATACTTCTAGCTGCACGCTGTGTTTTCGGGATATCTTTTTTATATTACATCCCAAAAGGAGGCATAGTTCACAGTACGGTGGCATACTTCACAGTACTTTTCTTAAGGAATTGCGTGAATCTATTTGAAAACCTCTGTTAGTGGCCGCACCGAGTAGCGAAAAGGGCACATTGTGGTCTTGGGCAATATTTGCTAACTACCATGACTACTGGATCATCGCAATATTTAATACAATAGCACTGTTATCGTCCAATACTCCTGTGCTCCAACGCAGTTTTGTTATAAAGTAATTATTTTAGTAATATTTTTTTTCCAATTAGCATTATTATTATTTTTATTATTATTATCATAATGATAATCACTATATTTTATTATCATTATCTTTTCTGGAGTATAAAAAAACACTTATCTGTTCTAGGTTCTGTCCTGGCATCATGGCAGGCGGCCTTGTTAAAGTAAATAGTAATCACAGGGTAAGTCAGGAGTGCACAACGATGTGATAGAGTAATGTCTAAATATATGCTTAAAAGTAATAGAATATTAATATACACTTAGGCATTATGGAATGATATACGTTTGTATACGGATTTACTGTAAGTTATCTTTCTTGTTATCGAGGTGTGAATAAATAACGTGTATATAACGTTGATTTACTTTATTAAAACCAATATACATGTGTACAATAATTAGTTGTATGTATAATGTAATTGGGGTAGATTAATCATAAAACCGATATTCTTGTCAAATAAGACGATTGTTTCTTTTAATTTATTCTTCACCTTTTTCAGTTTGAATGCTACAACTGAAAGCTATTAATGTAAATTGAAAACAATATTGGTCCCAATGCCTCTCCCAGGTGTACACTGGAATCAACGGATATAAACGAACCCTCAAATAAATTGTTTTTTCGTTTGTTTTTGTCTGTAAGGGCATGCAATACAAAAGATGTTACATTGCTGTCAACGCCATAGTAATTAATTTGATTTGCAATTTATTTTTTAGCGACACAACTTACCCCTGTAGGTTTGGAGGATGTGATTTCCTGGACATTTTCCAGTCTTTCAGCGAGACGGGATGGCATCCTGTCTGGGCACCCCTCTTGGAAATCTACTGTAAAAGCGACACCCCGCCACTCACGGTTGGTTCTTGATCTGTTGATACCAATTAGAAACATTCACGTACAGTTTTAGTATCTAAATGAGATTATGAATTTAACTAGATCTATATATAAATAACAAGTCACGCTCGATATCGCGGATGGATGTGTTATTATGGTGAATTGCTAAACCAATACAATGCTGCTCTCCCGCAGGAACATCCGTGTCGTGGGTGACCATTTGAAACGTTCCTTTGCAAAATATAGCTCAAATGAATAAAATTGCATCCTGTAAACAAATCAAAATGTATTTATTTCCGGACGAAGTAATATTAAATATTGCTTAATTAAACAAAATGTTAGAGTGCGGTTGTTTATTAGACTTTGGCAGTAATCATGTCTACCTTTATTGGTCAAATCTTCCACCATATCCATTTCCTCATTGGGACTTGGTTTTCTGAAAGGCGTTGCCCCTCCAATAAACTCAGACACGTCTAATTGCTCAAGCTTCGTCGGATTTGGCGACAACCGATTCCTCCTAGAACGTTTACCTAAACAATTACCCATTATAAACAGAAACACTGTGAAATTTAATGAAACAAGAATACAGTTACTGCGTCCTTGACCTGGACAATAACGTCATAGTCACGGAATATTAAACGTCATCAGTTTCAGTGTAAAAATATAAAAACAAATATTTGTACGAAAATAAACGATAAGTAAAAAAGACCATGTTATAATAAATTGTAAATGACCATAAATATGCAGAAAGAGAATGGCCGTGTCTGATGTTGAACTTGGATGCAGACGATAATCTCATGTTTTTTTTGCAGGACAAAAGTATTATTTCAATATTCAGGCATTACGTACGAATTGGAAAAAGGAAGTTTTCCTCGAGTAACACTCACCAATAATTTTATATTTTTAAAAAACATTCTCCTATTTTTTGGATCATTTATTATCTTAATATTATAACACGTACATATTGCTTCTTTTCGTACAAATATTGTTTTTATATTTTAACACTGAATCGGATGACGTTTCATGTTGACGTCGATTCCATGACTACAACGTTATTGTCCAAGTCACATCAAGGACGCAACAGTAACTGTATCTCGTATCATTAGAATTAACAGTGTATCTGTATTTATAATGGGTAATTGTTTAGGTAAACGTTCTAGGAGGAATCGGATGTCGCCTGATCCGAGTGAACATGAGCAACAAGACGTGTCTGAGGTTATTGGAGAGGCAACGCCTTTCAGAAAACCAAGTCCAAATGAAGAAATGGATATGGTGAAAGATTTGGCTAACAAAGGTAGACACAATTAAATATTACTAAATTAAAAGATAAATCCGATAATAAATGCATTTTGATTCTATTTAATAAGAATTATAATTGCAGTTGTATTTATTCAAGGTATACTTTCCAAATAAAGTTTCAAGTGGTCACCCGCGACAAGGATGTCCTTTCGCGCGAGCATGGTATTGGTTTAGCAATTCAACATAATAACACATTCACCCGCGATAACGAGCATGACTGTTGCCATTTGTATAGATAGTTGTGTAATTTCATTTTGATAAATAATATATATATACATATGAAAGTTTCTTATTGATTTCCATAGGCCAAGAACCAACCGTGAGTGGCGGGGGTGTCGCTTTCACAGTAGATTTCCAGGAGGGGTGCCCAGACAGGATGCCATCCCGTCTCGCTGAAAGACTGGACGATGTCCAGGTCAACAGATCACCCAAACCTACAGATGTAAATTATGTCTCTATAAAATTTAATTATTAATTAAATTAATTCCTATGGCATTGACAGCAATGTTACATCTTTTGTATTAAGTTTCGACTTTCAACTCTTCAGCAACGCAGACTTAATACAAGACTAAGACAATCTATATTAAGTATTTATTCACCGTTCGGAAATATTAACTCTTAAAACAAGACATCCCTATACTCTTACCTTTAATCCTATTGCTACATCCAAGAACTCGTGCAAATATAAGTTATATCATCGTACCATATTAATGCGGTGTGTCATTTCTGAAGTCACTGATGAACAGAAACATCGGACGGGTAGCACATGTGTTTGATATGCTCTTATAGAACGAGGACCCGGATGTATGGTTCACAATCTTAATTTCAAACACTACTACAGGAATGTGCCCAATGGTTTTATGCATTTACACAAATGAATACATAGACACAGAGAACATAAATTGTAAAGTCTGACCGAAGAAAAGTGAAAAAAAGTGAAGAAGTAAGAAGAAACAATTGTCTCATTTGATAAGCATATCGGTTTTATCACTTAAATAAGATCTATCAACCTCAAATGCAAATTTTAAAATATATAGACAACTAACAGTTGTGTATATGTATATTTGTGCCAATAAGGTATAACGGACATTTAATACAAGTATTTTTATAATACACCTCGTAAACAATAACGTTAACTATCGATAACACCATATCCAAACTTATACTAGTTCATAATGCTGTAGTTGTAAATGAACAAATTTATCACTTTTAAGCAAATAAAAAGGCATAACCTAATCACCGCTGCACCCAAGACTTACTAGAATGTATTTCATATCTTTATACTATTTACCTAAGGTTGTCTATACGGACGAGGAGAAGGAATTATTGGCAGAGCTGTTCCGGGAAGACATCTTACGTGAGAAGAGAGAAAAGGCTTTCAGAGAAGATATTAAAGTATATGACGCCGCCATGAGACGCCTAAACAAAGCCGCCTGCCATGATGCAAGGACAGAATCTAAAACAGATAAGTGTTTTATTTCTATTCCAGTGAAAATAAGCGATACAGTTGATGAAAATAAATAATAATAATAATGAAAAAAATGGTTATGATAAAACATAATAGCTTTATGACAAAACTCAGTTGGACAAAGTAAAATCTACCCTGGGGTCCTCAACAACAAATAATGATTGAAGTTTTGAAGATAACACTGCTATTGTATAAAGTGCTGCGATCTGACTATTTAACTCAACATCTGTATTTATTAGTGATATAAGATAATAATATCACAAAAACGACAGTTAATAAGTATGACTAGTAACAGTGTAAAACCCGTATCAACACAAACCTGTTTATTTTATTGTTATGTAATGTTCATTTGTTTACTACGATAATACAGAAGCAACATCTAATGCAATATGTTTAATTGTCCTCCTTTTCTTTATACGAAGTGAAACTCCAGATGTGTCCGAGAGAAGGAGGAGGGTCAAGCAGATGACAGACGAAGCACGAAGAAACGCAGCAGACGTGAGGAGAAATGAATAATTTAAGAAAAAAAAACATTGTAAAAAAAAAAAACTATAAATAAAACTTTTAAGTAAAAAAGATTGTCTTAATTCATATTTTTTTTAAATGACCGTTTAATCACAACTCCTTTATCTTTTATACTCTTAAAAAAATAAAAATGCTTATGAAAATGTCAATTACAAGCATTTCTATGAGTTTTTTTAAAGGGGCCAACGACATTTTTGTTATCCATAGTCGTGTTCACGCATTACCTGTATGTTCACACCTATGATTATATAACCATATGGAGGTGCTAACCTGTAAGTGTTGAAATACATGTATGTAAATATTAATATTTTTACAGAACTAGTAGTGCCACGCTTGTTTCAAGGACAATTGGAAAAAAACTAAATAAATAGATTGGTTATCATTCCATTCAGACCAAAGTGATGAAATTGAAATACACTTGTTGTCATGGACGACCAAAAATCTGAGAAATAGGTCGCATTGTAACCATGGCTGTTCAAAAATGGGAACAAAACTCAATGCATGCGTACATATTCTAATCATGAAGACATATATTTTAAATAAAATGTCTTTTTGTGTTTATTGAAAATGTATTAAAATTGACGCAAGTCCCTTTTGAGGTTTTACTATTTTTACAACATCTATGGCCTTTACCTGACAATATAAGGAATCAAAACAATTTTATATGGTGCACACGTATGACCTGACATGAATATATACGACACATAATACATTTTTGCTTATCTGTGTTAGTTGGTGAAAATTAGATAAAAAAATATGTGTATAATGTGAAACGATTTAAGGGCCATAACATTTTTCCGGCATTAATTATTCGATTTGACCAATTCAAGAACGTTTGCGATGGTGTGTACTTACAAGTGTGCAAGTTAAGTGAGGAATAAATAAACATGCAGGTGCTAAATTGCCCACAAGGTCAAATAGTGCATGTTTATGGTTCAAGGGTCATAACTCCAACACTATCCAATATTTGACCTTATGTCCTCTCTGGTAGGCCTATCTGCGTTTTCATTTGTTTCTCGCCAAAGTTACTAGTTATATAAATGTAATATCTTGGGCACGTTCTTGAACTGATCAATTCGGATAATCAATGCCAGTGTCATGGCCATTGACTTGTCAAACATTACACTATTTCACAAACCGAATGACGTCTATGTTATTCTAGCGCTGGAAAAATAGTTCAACAGTTGAGTTCCGAATCGCCGAATATTCTATTTCAAGACTTTTAACTATTTTGGTACTTTCTTGATAACTATTGTATCTTTGCTTAAAATACTTATTTTCGTTCATTTTCATTTATTTGCAAACGCAGTGGGTTGGCCCTGGCGACCCTGGTTCACATCCCGTGGCAACTTTTTTGGGGAACGGGTGACCATTTCACGAACAGTACTACTTTTTTCTTACAGTATTCCATAAACAAAATCCTATCAAAAATAGGTTCCAACAAAACAAACAACGATTTGTCGACAACTACATGTATCTATATGCACATATCTAGCAATCGTTCTTTGTTATCTTTAATATTTATATGATTCAAGCAGGAGATTGAACTACCAGATCTGTCACTGTTGTCCGTTCATATATGTAAAAAAATGAATTAATTTGTTGGACTTGTGTGTTATGATGTAATTGTTAAAATAAAGAAAAAGATAACAACGTTTGTTTTTTTGTTTTTTTTCAATCATGTTATATTAAGATTTGTTACGATACCTATACGTTTTTAAAGGCGTTAAATATACGTATATATCACTTGTTTTTGAGGCAAAGGTTGCGTACACTTGTCCAATCTGTTATTTCCAGACTGGTTACATGTCGTGTCATTTGAGGATATATGATATTGTACCAAATGGGTAAGATATCTTATTACAAAGAAATATGTAACTCTCTCTCTCTCTCTCTCTCTCTCTCTCTCTCTCTCTCTCTCTCTCTCTGTGTGTGTGTGTGTGTGTGTGTGTGTGGGTGGGTGTGTGTGTGTGTGTGTGGCTTTTAGTCAAAACTTATTTATTTTACTTCAATTTATTACAACTTATACAAATCACGCTCGAAGTCTTCCTGGGTATAACCAGTAGTAAGCATATGTGGACAAAGTGTCTTGGTCAAGGACACCACATATATCCATAAGGAAGGATCGAACCCATGACAGTCCGGTACTGGATTCGATGTTCTACCATTGAACCACGCGCGCGGCATATATGGCTTCTAAATCATATGTTTTCGCCAACAGATTGCTACAACAACACAACATATCACGAGAATATTAACTGTAAAGCTGCCTTTGGCAATGTATTGTAATTAATATCAATAGCTATTTTGATGAAAAGAAAAACCCATTAAATTAGCCTAAATAGTAACCTGTGCTAAACAACACTTCCTACTTGTATGCTTATCAGGGCCGTAGCTACACTGATGCAAACGGAGGCACTTGCCTCCTGTATAATTTGTGGATATTCGAATGCTTCAATTATTTTTTTAAAAAAAATCTTGCAACAATGTGTCAGTTCCTGCACATGTTTCCATTATCAATATATATCAAAGTACAAAGCTAATAGTTTTATTACTAATAATTGATGTGTACTGTCCTGTCTAAAATGCTACAAATGTGTATTCAAGATGCTGGTGTAAAACAGGGACAATTATGTTATAGTCAGTATGAGTTCATGGGCGTATGAGCATTTCAATAATTGGGTGGGGCCAACCTGAGGAGAGAGTGTATGAGGATGTATCACCTACCCACTGGCGGGGAATCCACAGGAATATTTTGATATCTTAAATACCAAAAGCTGCATTATAGTGAGATTTTATGATTGAATATGGTTGTTATTTACTCCTGAGACCAATATTTTGTGACTTCTGAATGTTTTTTATTAAGAAAAAAATATAACATGTATTAAACCTAGTACCTCATGCAAAAAGAGCAGGGACGTAGCCAGAAAGGAATTTATATTGAGGAAAACCGTTTGTTAGCGACCAGGGCAATCCACGCAGCTTACACGGAGGGGAAGAGTTTCGGAGAAGGGGACTCCAGTAGGAAATTTTGTTATTTTAAGTGCCGAATCGTGCATAGTTTCGACATTGGTAACTATATATAATTCCCAATTCCATTGCCATTGTTTGCCATACATTGTTTTTTTCATTAACACCACCAAGAAAACAGTTTATTCAAAGGCAAGATAGCTCAAAGATACTGCATAATAACACTATCTCTCAATCCTATAATATAGAAGTATGCAGTGTTTCTGTTAGAAGCGTTATTATTATTATTGTCAGGTATTGGACATGTTGACAAGCTATTAAAGGTGCGAACCAGTTAAGTCTGTTATAATAAAAAATAAACCTGGTACCTGCAAACTATGCTATTAGAGAAACGTACCTGTAAACCATCCTATTAGAGGTATTTACCTGTAATTGTCAACGTAGATGCTTATATCATTGTTGCTGTGTTGTCAATCACCACATGCACAACCATATACTCACAATACGGTTTATCACAGACAGCCTCTTCAGAAAATATATCATTCTAAAAAGAATTATCATAGGCAGAAATGAAATGGTCGTTGAACTCTTTGAAGTAACATTAAGACTACCACATTTAACAAAACTACAATATTAAAGCAATACAATTATAGAATGGAGTTTAATGCTATTTCTGGATACATTACAGTTTATACGTTGGAAACATTTAACTTGGTGAAAGAAAATTTTACACTGAATTGAGTTGTTACTATCAATAACTCGTTCTGCCACATTGTTTTAACATCGTAGAGTAACCGCCCTTTATACAGGTGATGAAACTGTTACATGGTGTACATGTTGGGTAATGACATGCTCGCCATTACTATCTTGTTTCCGTTTTATACACAAAAAACACGTGTATATATAAAGCATGATAACATAAGTAAAAAACATTCAACAAAATTATGGTAGTTAGTGTTTTAATAACTGTGCTTAAAAACTTTTGATATCCACAAACGTTACCTCTTTATCATCTTCTCTTCCAAAAGCAGCGAAACAGCAGCATTATAATGTTTTTTATTTTTTTAAGTGGCTGCTTCGTGTTTGAAAAATATTAGTCACAAACTTCTTTAATTTATCTATTAGACAAAACGTAAGTAGTTGTTGTAATGTTTTGTATTTTTAAATAAAAACGGCTCCACGCTGTATTACATCGGTTGTTCCATACCTTGATTATTTTAAACTAATTGTCTTTACTTAAATATAAGAATATACTTAAATACCTGTATGTTAGTAAAACAGTTAGCAAGCAGTGCTGTAAGATGATATATGTTTTACACATAAACAATGTATAAGTTGATATTAAATTAAAAAATAGCAACCGCGACATACGTGTGCTTGTCCCAAAATGACGACTATCGCAACGTCTTAAAATAAAATACGACGTTTTTCTCAAGCTTACTTGTGTTAAATATTGGTTATATTATAATTGGTAATCGAATTTGATGTACCAATAGAGATGTTTTATTTAATTAATCTTGTCTTACACTCGTCTTTCCGTAATTGGTTAATCCGTTATATATATTATTGTGCTATATGCCAAATGCCCATATATTTAACTTTAAATATTGCTTTGTATCATATAATTCGTAATAAGCCAAAACTGATCCGTTTTTTATTATTCTATTTTTATCTCAAACTACTATTACTGAAAACAAACAAACAAACATGTTAGTTATGTTGCATTACAAAATGTTTTTTTCTAGTGTACGTTCTTTTATTTGGTACTAAGTATGTACCCAGAATCTGGTGGTCGTGATTTTGATCACCCGCCCCTGCAATGTGTTGTGTCCTTACACAAGACAATTTACACTCATGTGTTAACATAGACTTCGTGTGTGCTTTCTTTTTGTTGTAAGACATTGTTTCACAATTCGTGTAAAATAAATACGTTTAAATAATAACTGCTATTGCTGAAAACATCTCAAAGTGTTTGTTTTGCTCGATTACAAAATGTAATCTGGTCTATCTACTTTTCTAGAATTAATCCTTTAGTTTACAAAACCGTTCTAACTTCATCCTATACTGCCGTTAACGTTTATTATATAACTTTACAGGGCGTGTACAGATGTGGTCTATATTCCCGAAGAAATAGACAACCTTCTAAACGAAAGCCATCTTATTCAGATCATTAAAGATATGACAAAAATTAAACTTAGCATGCAAGATATGGTAAAGATTCGACAAGACGACCTTGCTCAGATTGAAAGCGATAGAGTCGTCGCATTTGCTAAGATCAACGCCTTCAGACAAAAGATTAATACTTCCCTAGATCAGTTGGAAAAGGCAACAGTTGACGAATTTGAATCAAAAGTAAAACATCTTAATGAAATGATAAAACAAGACATTGAAGCAATGAATGTCGCTCTTGAAGACATCGAAATATGCGAACAGCGTGATTTGGCGGAATCATACCAAATGGTAAATTTCGAGTTTGAAAAAGATATAACAATAGACACATTTCTAAGTAAACTGTACACACTTGGCAAATTTCTTGAAAAGTCAAATAGTAACCTACAGCAACTGTTGAAACGATCCACTCCGTATAGAGTTACAAATACAAACAGTTATAATGTAAAGACTACCGATGACCAGTACAATTGTTATGTATATGGTTCCTGTATTGTGAATTCGGGTAATATTTTACTGACGGATCATAATAACAAGAAACTGAAGCAGCTACACGGTACAACGTACACAGTGATAGATCAGTGTAGTCTTCCTGCCAATCCATATGCAATATGTGAGATAAGTCCACAGGAAGCCGCCGTGACCCTAAACAACAAAACTATACAGGTCATCTCCACGGGAAACAAGTTGACCCTGACTCGGGCGATACAGACTAATCACCATTGTTACGACCTGGCGTTCACTCGCGGTGAGATGTTTGTATCAGATTATGACAGGCATGTTTATGTGCATGAAACATCAGGGGGATTATTAAGAACGACCAGTTATGACAAATCAGGCGGAGATATATTCTCGAGGAGCAGACATATCGCTATTATAGAAACAACAAGTATTAAAATACTGTGTCACTGGTATTTTTGTAAAAACAAGTATTCGAAAATTCTGTCACTAGTGTTGTTATAGAAACAACAAGTATTCGTATACTTTAGCACTAGTGTTGTTATAGAAACAACAAGTATTAGAATAGTGTGTAACCAGTGTTTTTATAGAAACAACAAGTATTAGAATACTGTGTCACTAGTATTGTTATAAAAACAACAAGTATTTAAAAACTCTGTCACTAGTGTTGTTATAGAAACAACAAGTATAAGAATACTGTGGCACCAGTGTTGTTATAATTGCTGATATTTTAATTGCTGTTTTTGTAATAGTAAAAAGTGACTTTAATTCGCTTTTATCAGATATATTTTAGAGCATTTAAGAACAGTTTTCTTTAAAAGAAAGGCCTCGGGGTGTCACTGCAAAGGTAAGCAGGTCAACCCACCAGCTACAGTGTATTTTTATGAACAGACAGTCCTCCTATGGAAAATATACATTAAAATTTTCTATATGAATGTTTTAACCGTGGAAGCCCTAGACATCATTTAACATAGAACATAGGGCCAAATTTAACTGAAGACCTACAGTGAAACCTGAATATAGTGCTCAGCATGTTCGCCCCAAAAGCAAGGGTTCAAAGCGGGTCACCAACAGGGCATTTCAAACGCACCACACAGTGCCTTATTTGCGCAAGGCGCTGTGAAGCATACCACTCTTAATTATGCATCACCTATAACTTTATGTTCAGTAGGCCTAAATGAAAGAACGTTTATTGAATCGCATAGAAAAAATTCCTATTTGAAGATCATGATTGATTCCGTTAGGGAGTGCCGGCGAATTTTCGGCTTTGGGTACGTTAGGGAGTGCCGGCGAATTTTCGGCTTTGGGTACAGAGAATGCAACGCTCTATGCAGGTTTATAATTAAAACTATTTACATGTTAACATCATCAAGTTATAGCTACTATAATTATTTCTTTTTCGCAAAAATATTTATTTTTGTATTTTAACTGAAACTAATGACGTTTCTTGTCGACGTCAATTCCATGACTACGACGTTGTTACACAAGTCAAGTCGCGAATTAAGGACGCAATAGTAATCTCGTTATTGTTACGTTAAAACTCACAACGACTTCATTTTATAATGGGCAACTGCTTTGGTAAACCCCACAAGAGGAACCGGATCTCCCCTGATCCGACTGAGCTTGAGCAATTAGACGTTTCTGAGGTTATTGGTTTAAACATATTTTATTCATTCAAATGTACATATATACACATAAGTTTAGGTATAAATATGGATTAGAACGGAAGATAAAATCTTATAAAGTTCTTTTCCATGACATATATCAATTGTGAACAAATTTGGCAGATTATTAACAATTTGATTTATGCTCTTAGCATTACGAATATAACATAGTTCAAAATATATTTAATAAAAACGTTTAACATACTTTTAGCAATATTGTTTCTGATATATTTAAGAAACTTAGAAAATGAAGTGGGTAATTAGAAAAAAAAATAAAGGTAATTAAAATGATAAAAGTAATGGATGATTATGTGAATTCACATAATAATAATGGTTAACATTTTTGGACAAGTTCTGAACGGCATGGACGAAATTAGGAGACGGACTGACCTCACCACGTAAATAGAACTAGCTTTGTTATTTCTTCAGACTTACTTACATGTCAGGAGAAACGATTAGTGGATAAAATGTATTTGTGAACTGCTTCAAATATTTTAACATTATTGTCATAAGAGAGTTGTGGTTCACCAAAAAGAATTATATTTAAAGAAACTGTACATAACTCACTGACAGATGTCAGGAGTGGTATGCGTTGGTGCTGGTAAAGGTGACAATTGAGAAAGAAGTGAGCTGTGCTTTCTATTTGTCCACATGTACACAGGGGGGAGTCTTCAATGTGTTTAAGAAATAGATATTGCTTAAGTGCACTACAACTCGTTCGGAGGCGGGCATGCAATAATTGGCATTTCCTTGTACCTATGTAATAGAATTTAGGTACTTTTGGTTCGTTACCTTCGAGTTTATGTTTAAAAGTATTCAGAGAAGAGGCTTGTCTTGTTTCAAGTGGGAGAGTGTTCTAGTCACGGACAACGGAAGGAATAAAGGAATTTGAGTACAGAGCTGTTCTTGAAGAAGGAATTTGAATATTATTATTATTTCTGAGGTTGTACGCGGAACTTGCATTTGTAAGAGGAGGAACCAATGCACATAGATATGGTGGGACCATTCCGTGGTTCATTTTATAAAAAAGAGTAAGTTTGTGTTTAGTTCGACGCGTTTCAAGACTTTCCTATCCTACTTCAGAATTCAGGTTATTGATAGATATAAGTTTTGTAACTCCAGCTGTGATTCGTGCAGCTTCATTCTGTATTTTATCAAGTTCATATTTTTCATAGTTTGTACAATTATCCCAAATAACATTGGCATATTCCAATAAAGGTCTTATAAATGACATGTAGATTGTTTCTAGTGATTTTCTATCTAACTGAAATTTTAGTTTTCTCATAATATTTATTCTAGCCCAAGCTTTATTCTTAATATAGTCAATATGAGTGTGCCAGCTGCAGTTATTTGATAAGTATACTCCTAGATGTTTGTGAGATGACACATCTATAATTTGTTGGTTCTGCATAAAAAGTGGGGGGTGAACGGGTTGAGTGCATTTGCGAGTTACATGCATTGATTCTGTTTTGGATGGATTAAAAGTAACCAGCCATTTATTTGACCATTCAGATATTTTATTTATGTCAGAATTTAAAATCTGTGCAGCATTAACAATATCATTATTATGATTAATTATAAAGTAAGGGCTTGTGTCATCGGCAAAAAGTCGTATGTTGGAGTGAATATCAGATACTATGTCATTTATATAAACTAAAAACAGAAGATGACCTAATATAGATCCCTGGGGAACACCGGCTTTAACTGTTCTCCAATTAGACCTCGCGCCTGGAATGACAACACATTGGCGTCTGTCTTTAAGATAGTCAGTTAAAAGATTCAAAAGTTGACAAGATATACCAGCTGCTTTCAATTTAGCCAACAACCCTTTGTGCCAAACTCTATCAAAGGCTTTACTAATATCAAAAAATACAACTCTGACCTCTTTGCCATCGTCAATCGCTTTGCAGAAGGTATTATAAAGAAAAGATAGCTGATTGATAGTTGAATCACCAGGCACAAAACCAGATTGAAATGAAGAGAGAAAGTTACTATCTCGAAAATAATTGAACATATACTTAAATATGAGCCTTTCAAATACTTTATTCAATACGCTAAGAAGTGAAATTGGTCTGTAATTATTAGCCAAAGACGGGTCTCCTTTCTTGTAAATAGCAACTACGAACGCTTCCTTCCAAACTTTAGGATAAAAACCGTTTGTTAAGCAAGTGTTAAACAAATCACACAGTGGGGTCGATAATTCATTACTTAGTTCACGGAGTACATAATTATTAATTTCATCGGGACCTGAGGCTTTTCCAACTGGTAACGGCTTAAGAATACTGCACACATCGATGGGCAGTAAAGCAAGATCTAGTAAAACTGGGATGTTTTGTCTAGGTAACAAAATAGGTGGTTCAATGTTATCGTCATTTAAGATTGACTGAGATTGGAAAAATGAATTTAGTAAGTTGGCTTTTAGCTCAAAATCAGAAATAATAGTTCCATTGTCATTCAGTGGAGGAATTGCTGGCTTGTCATTTGAAGAGATGAACGACTTTAATATTTTCCACCAGTCTTTGGGAGAGAGAGATACAGAATTAAGTTTACTTGCTAAATTATCATAGTGTGACTGCTTTGCTTGGCGTATAAGTTGGACGACCTCATTACGTTTTTTTTAAATCGGTTCCAGTGGTATATTTCGTTAGATCTCTTTTCCTTCTTAAAAAGTCTTTTACGGGCCCTAATATTCTTTTTTAACTCAGTGGATATCCACGGAGATTCATGCGGTTTAATTTTAATGATTTTATTTGGAATACATATATTTGAAAGTTCATTAATTTTACTAGCAACATTGGTAGCATACACGTCTACATCATCGCTAGATAGTTCGTTCCAGTTAGTTTGAATAATTTGCGACACCACTTTTAATAAGACTGTCTTTATTACTTAAAAGTAAAATATCAATTAGAGACGATGAATTCTCAGTAAAGTGGGTGGGATCTTTAATAGATTGAAATAGATCAAACTGTTGACATATATTATTAAGACTTCGCGATGAAACATCATTCAGCATATTATAGTTCAAATCACCAGTAACAATATATCTTTGATTCCAGTATCGACAGCAAGATTTAAAGAATCTTCAATTAAGTTATTATAAGGAGCATCAGAATTTGGAGGTCTGTAAAAAACTCCTAAGAGTATATGTCTGTGCTTAATAGTAATTTCAACCCATACGCATTCTAGACGATTGATTTATAAGTCATTTCTGCGAGAAAAATGAATTGTCTCTTTAATATACATAATAACACCACCGTGGCTATCCCCAATGCGATCTTTTCTTATTGGTTTATGGAATGATGGAAATTCTAGATCAGCTGACGCAACAGTATCATTAAGCCAAGTTTCGGAGAATGTTAATATATCAAACCCATACAGTTCAGAGTAGATTGTATCTAATTTGTATTTGATACTTTGAACATTATAATGCACAAGAGAAAGATTATGTGAAAAGTCGAAGGCTTCCAAACTACCTGATAGGAACGAGGAAGATGAAACTGAGATGTTATTTGCAGTTGAGCCTACAGTACCTGGGTTTGGGTGAATATCTCCACAAGTCAGCAATAGAATGAAGATCCATTTTAGCAGTGTTGTTAAACAAACGGAACGTATGAAGCATTTTGTAAAAAACAAATTATCTTTAAAATGTTTGCCTAATAATATACGTTTATTGGGATATACAATCTCAGAGTGACACTGCGAAACGCTTTTAATGTATATAAAGAACGAAATGGTATAGACTAAAGAGTGGTAGATAAACAATAAAACAATAAACTGCAGTAAGGCTGAAAATTTGACTCTAACATTTATCAACGGTGTGCCTGTGCCAGAATATGTTTTCAAACAAATCATGTAATTGAAGAGAGGTAAATTAGAAACAGATCTGACACCAGCACAAAGTCGATCTTCAAAGGCAAGAAAACATAGAGATTTCTAGAAATACAAACATAGGTGTTAAGATCAAACCGTCGCACAGGTAGTCCATACATGAGTTCAGAACGTCTTAAGAAA